>CM031244.1:11368361-11968361 GCA_018340775.1 Taxus wallichiana var. yunnanensis
TTCATGGAATTTTATTATTTTTTGCACATTTTGTTTATCAAGAAACCAATTGCATGTAACCTAGGAGGAATCTATACATGATGTGAATCTTGGTTCTTTGTGATTTCATTTATTATTTTGGAAATTTTAATTGTATGTGTGAGTGTAGAAGTTTGAATTAGAATGTACCAATTTATCACAATTTGTTAGAAGATCTATTAAGCAAGTAGTCTACGGTTGTGAGTTTGTCATTAAATTCAAAGATTGAATTTGAGAGGAAAAAGTGAATTAAAAATTGGAAGGTCTATTAAATAATAACATTTCTTCATGCATGCACTTATGGACTTGATATTGTTGTTGGGATATTTCTTTATAACTCCGTGACAGGGGTATGTGAAACACAGATCAACCCATACGATTAAGGAAATGAGTTCTCGAGAAGAAAAATGACAAAATTCATCAGTTGAACATGGTTTAAAAATAGAATAAAATGTGTTTTATATTTCAATAACCTCATAAACATGGTAAGAATCATATTGAATTAAGAAACCTTGCATAGTCCAAGAAACCCGGTTTCTAACAAATAGAGTAAGGAGAAATAATGTTGGTTACCAAATAAGAGAAAGTGTTGAACATCATTGTTAATGTTTATACAAAGAGGGAGGTGAAATAGTATTCTAGGTGAAGTTTATAGGCTTGAATTCATGTCCTGAGACATTTGGTTAACAATCTATCCTTATCGGGTTTAGGAGAAACCCTAGTTAGGGTTTAACAACTATTGGTTGGTTAGAAGGATTGTTGAAAGAACTATAAGCCAAGAAGAGGAAGAAATGATCTTTAAGGAACTTTGATTTACATTTAAAAGGAATCAAGTCTAAAATCAATCTCAAAATTTATATTTCCTTACCAGGTTTAGTCACCGAATTGTGCAAAAGGATTGTAAGGCAAGGGCTTGATAAAAATTGACATTTCTAGATTTCTACAGAGAAGGACTTCAAAATTTTGAAGGAAAGTCTCTTAAGAGTACTAAAAAGGATATTTTCATAGTGGTGATCCATGATAAGCTTCTTGTTGTAAGCATTTTTATCAGTTTGAGTTTCAAGATGGTGAAGTACAGCTTTGATAGGTGAAAACAAAGATAATGGGACTTTAAAGGTGGTTGAAAGGGATTACATCATTGTAACTTTAAAAAAGCCTTTATTAGTAGGGGAGAAGGAAATTTAAGGGATTTTAAGAGTTTAGAGGACACCATTCCCTCAAGGTCAAGTGTGATCTATTAGTATCCCTCGATTACACTTTAGAGACCTAATTGGGTAAACAAAGGAGTGATTTTATGGGAAATGTTACCAAGAAATGCATGGTGAAAGTTTGCAGATAGAAAAATTTGGAAAATGAGTACCTTGAATATGGATTAGTTCAACATTTGATTCATCAAAACAAAATTTAGCAGATAAAGAAGCTTTAGGAGAGGCTAGTAAACTATTGAGAAGCTTAAAAGCAGGTAAATAGAGAAAAAGTTCCTCATCAAAATTTTGAGACACAAAATTGGACACAGACCTCAAACATGTTAAAGGGTACTATAAAATTATTTTTAGTTTGTGTTGGGAATCTATAGATCTCTCCAACCTTGAATGTACCAATGGTAAGTTGCATAAGAAGCCTATGAGACAGCTTTTCAAGAAGTTAAGTCAATTTCTATTTTTGGTTGTTTGATCCATTTCAAAGGTTAAACTGACATGGGTAAGTGTAAGAGAACATGTTGAGATGATTGGTTTGGTGCTTTAAGGTGAATTATCAAGGAATTATCTTATTTTAGAGAGTGTGCATTGTAAGAAAAAAACTATATTTGAAGGCCTTAAGATGCATAGTTTGAGTTTTTCATTATTTTTAACATTGTGAGTGTTTGATATTGAATTTTATTTGCATCATAGTGGTATCAGAGTGTGGAACTAATTCTTTAAAAGAATTAAACATTTTTGAGTGTGATTTCAGGAAAGAGAAGCAAATTAGTACATGTTAGAGAAGTAGGAAAGTCATCTTGGGAAACAAAGATGGAAAGGATGATGGAGATTGTGTTGAGAAGGTTAGAGAGAATGGAAGAGACTTAGAGAAATACAAGGAAAAATATGAGTTATGTGTATGGAGATGATAAAGTATGACAAATCTACTAATCAGATTGTACAAGAAAGAGGTAATTCATTTTTGTGTAGAAGAGTTCTTTTGAAACCAAGTAAAATAGTGAATGAGGTAACTCAAAGAAGGTGTTTGTTTATAAATGTGTGTAAAGAAAAGGGTAAGTGTTATAATTTTGTTATTGATAGTGGGAGTACAGAGATAATCTTGTTTCATTTGAGATGGTAGAGAAGCTAGGACTAAAAACTACTATGCACCCTAACCCATATCAGGTATTATGGATGCAAAAGGGACATCATATCTTGGTTAGGGAATAGTGTCAGGTAAATTTTTAGATTGGGAGGTATAAGGATAAAGTGTTATGTGATTTAGTTCCTATGGATGTTTTTCATGTTTTGTTAGGCAGACCATGGCAATATGATAGGAAAGTAGTCCATAATGGTAAGAAGAACACTTATACTATTTTATAAAATGGAGTTAGCCACACACTTCTACCTATCAAAGGTGAGCAAGAAGCACAAACAAGGTTAGTTATGATGATGGAAGCCAAGAATTTATTGACAGAGACTAAAGAAGCATGTGAAAAGATACTATGTGGGGTTGTTAAGACTCATAAATATGATTTGAGAAATGGTTGTGCTAGTGATGAATGTCATATATGCAAAGAGATTGAGATGGTTTCAGCACAAGGAGAGATGAAATATGAAGATGATGATGAAAGATAGGAAAGAGATGAAAGAGAGATAAAATAAGAACACGTTAAGGAACTTAAATACTAGCGAAAGTTCTAGTGAGAAAGAAATCAGATGATGAAATTAAGAGAAGTGATAAGCAAAGGCTAAGTGAAGCAGTTAAGAGGGAAGACAAGGAAGAAAAATTATTTTAAGATTTAATTTTACAAGTGCAAAGAGAATGAATGAAGGTGTGAGTCATTGGACAAGAAACAAGAATAAGTTAGAGTGGGAAGAGCAAAAGCAAGTAAACAAAGCAGTGAAAGGAAAGATAAAATTACAGGTAAAAATGGAAATGAAGACCAAATGAAACTCAAAGGAGCAAATGAGATGAATGAGAAAGAACAAAATTCAGATTGTGACCAAGACATGTAGAAATCAAACCTTGGGATTGAAGAGGATAGTCATGAAAAGTATGCAAAAAAAGTCCTAGAAAATAATTATTTACAAATCCAAGACAAAATAGATGAAAGAGACAAACAAGGTCTGTAAAATACGGTTAAGGAAAACAATGAAGATAAGTTTTATTAGTTTTATTTCTTATTGGATGACAATTATACAAGTACAACAGTTGAGATGAAGGGAGACAAGTCAAAGGAAGCTATTTTTTTCCAACCAAAACTAGTGTTTTATGATCTTGCAAGGGAAATGATTCAAAGAGGGATATATGAAGATGAGAATTTCATAATAAAAGCCATGAAGGATGAATAAGTAGCATATATACATATAAATCAAGCATACATACTTAAGTATGAGGTGGAAAAGGGAGCATACAGTCTTAAAAGCATAATTTTTATAAAGAACTTGAATACTTCAAAGAAGAATTAGTTGAAAGAAGACTAAGGAAAACTAAGAAGGATGAACCAAGCATGGTATGCAATCAATATACCTCTCAAGAAGTTTTTATCAGCTAGAAGTTGAGAAAGCAAAAAAGATAAAAAGAGAGATAACACAAGTATGGGGAATCTTCTCTATTGCCCTTGGGAGTATGATGTAGGAGCATCACTCCCCTAGTTTGTATATAGGGTAATCACACCCGCTTTGGATTTCCTAGTATGTTGTTAGGTTTTAGGGGTCTACTATAGTTGTCTAGGCATGTTGAGTTTGAATAAGTCCTTCACAAATTCAAATAAGGTCATTTCCCTCCAAAATGACATTTGAATCATTGAAGGCAATTTAGGTATAAAAATGGTGTGTGATGCCATCTTGGATAATTCAAGGTTGTGTAAGATTGTAACAAGATCTACTAAAGGTCTAGGAGGTTTGATAAAGTCATGGTTGTAATGTAATGTCCAATTCTAAGGTCATAGGCTTGGTGAAAGTCTTATAATGTTGTATTAAAAGATAAAATCATGTATAATAAGGGTCTAATGAGAAAGAATTCGGTTAGGAAAAATTGCGAAGGCATATTTAATCCTCCTTCATGACTTCCTTGTCCATCATTCAAATGGTTCTTATATTAAAAAGGATCTCCAAGTAATTTGAAGAAGGAATGTTGTGTATACATTGTGTTGTCATGTAATTTTATTGATTTTTGCACATTTTGTTGATCAAGAACTAGTTACATGCAACCTAGGAGAAATCTATATATGAAGTGAATCTTGATTCTGTGTGCTTTCATTGATGATTGTAGAGTTATTGATTGTATGTGTGAGTATAGAATTCTAAATTAGCATATACCAAATTATCACAAATTTGTTGGAAGATCTATTAAGAAAGTAGTCTACAATTGTGATTTTGTCATTAAATTCAAAGAATTAATTTGAGAGGAAAATGTGGATTAAGAATTGGAAGGTGTGTTAAAGAATAATATTTCTTCATGAATTCTTTTATGAACTTTTTATTGTTGTTGGGATAGTTCTTTATAACCTTTGTGACAGGGTATGTTGAAACACAACAGCCCATACTGATTAAGCAAACAAGTTATGAGAAGAAAAAGGACCAAAATCGGCATTTTAACATGGTTTATAAAGAGAATATAACGTGGTTTAGATTTCAATAACCTCACAAAGATGGTAAGAACCATATTAAATTAAGAAACCTTGCATAGTCCAAGAAACTCAATTTTTAGTAAATAGAGTAAGTAGAAATAATATTGGTGTTAAACATCACTGTCAATGTTTATACAAAGAGGGAGTTGAAATAGTCTTCTAAGTGAAGTTTCTAGGCTTTAATTCATATCCGAGGAATTTCGTGAACAATATAGCCTTATCGGGTTTAGGAGAAATTCTAGTTAGGGTTTAATAATTGTTTGTTCATTTAAAGGCTTGTTGAAAGAACTATAAGCCAAGAAGAGGAAGAAACACTCTTTAATGAACTCGATTTACATTTAAAAGGATTCAAGTCTCAAATAATTCTCAAACTTTATAATTCCTTACCGGTTTAGTCACGCGTAACTGTGTAAGAGGATTGTAAGGCTAGGGTTTGATAAAAATTGACATTTCTAGATTTCTACAGAGAAAGACTTCAAAATTGTGGGGACAGTCTCTTGATATTACTAAAAAGGATATTTTCACAAAGGTGATCCCGATAATCTTCATGTTGTAAAAATTTGTATCACTTTGAGTTTCAATATGGTGAAGTACAATTTTGATAGGTGAAAACATAGATAATGGGACTTTAAAGATGGTTGAAAGGGAGTTCATCATTATAAATTGATAACAAATCCTTTAGTATTAGGGGAGAAGTAAATTTAAGTGATTTGAAGAGTTTAGAGGACACCATTCTCCAAGATTAGTGACAGTCTATTAAAGAACCCCAGGATTATACTTTAGAGACCTAATTGCATAAACAAAGGAGTGATTTTGTGGGAAATGTTACAAATAAATGCATGGTGAAATTTTGTAGAAAAAAAGAATGGTAAAATGGGTACCTGAATAGGGATTAGTTCAATATTTGAGTCATCAAAAAAGTTAGCAGAGAAAGAATTTTTAGGAAGGGCTAGTAAACTATTGAGAAGCTTAAAAGGAGGTAAAGAGAGGAAAAGGTCCTAATCAAAATTTTGAGACAAAAAATTGGGCACACTCCTCAAAATTTTAAAGGGTTCTGTAAACTAATTTTAGTTTGTGTTGGGAATCTATAGATCTCTCCAAACTTGAATGTATTAGTGGCAAGTTGCTTAAGAAGCCTAGGAGATAGTTTTTAAGAAGGTATGTCAATTTCTCTTTTTGGTTGTTTGATCCATTTCAAAGGTTAAAATGACATGGGTTGGTGTACATGAACATGTTGAGATGATTGGTTTGGTGATTTAAGGTAGATGATCAAGGAATTACCTGATTTTGAAGAGTGTGCAATGTAAGAAAAATCTAGTTTTAAAGGCCTTAAGAGGCATAGTTTGCGTTTTTCATTATTTCTAACACTTTGAGTGTTTGATATTGAATTTTCTCTTCATCATAAACACAAACATGTTTCAAAACACTCTCATTTGACCTTGAAATAAAAAAGATCCAAAAATGCATCTTCTAAATTGTAAGAAATATTAAAACTTAGAAAAGGAGTCTTTTTGGATCAGCAAGTGATACTTCAACATAAATGAACTTACAAGATATTCTTAAGGCTTCATTCCTATCATAGAATTGCTTTCTATATCCTAACAACATAGGCTCATTTATTTCTTTACTCCTACACAAAAATCATCACACAATGATTGTCTCCCTTGTCTATGGATGAATCTTGATAGTCAAATATTCCCGATAAGAATTACAAACTTTCCTCACGTCCCAACACCACTTAAACCCCAAAACTTCCAAGATGACATTCTGTCCGAACTTAGGTGAGAATTATTTCACTCTTTAGCATCTCCTACATAAATCATCCCATAACTATTTTTCCTTTACAAATAAGCCCCATAACAACAATCACATCTGAAATCTCATTAGATGTTTATTGTCATTACATATTTGATTTCTCCCATGCCCATACATCATCAATTACTTTTCTTCTACATGACCTTACTCCGACTAGGGATGACTCACCTCTAGTGACCATTTTACCCGAGTAGCACAAGTGAATATCCCTCTATTCATAGATAAATACATAAACCTAGGGTTTTTTCACTATCATCCTCGACCGTACCATACACCGTGACCAAGTTTATTGTAGTATCACCATCCTCGATGAGCAAGTTTTCTTTCCCAAGAATACCTATAGAATCTTCCTTTCAAATTGTTCCTATTATCATCCCCCTTTTCTCATCATTTCTACATCATACATATCCCTACTCCATAGTCACCTCATCATCTTCTACATCGACTACCTTGGCCCATACTCGGGAGGAGTCAATTGCACACAAAAGGAACCTACACGTTTTAGTTTGTATAGTGCACATGTATAAGATGTATGATAAGTTGTAGATGATTGTATAATTTTGGAGAGGTGGCCATCTTGAATAACTTATACCTATAAAAGGAAGGCATTTTCACATGGTGGTAACCATGACGCATAAGAAAAATAATAGTAATAGATATAAACCAAATTTGATAACAAGAGTAATATAAATGAATGTAAATAAATCAATAGTGCAATTAGATGCATGATATATGTAAACAAAGTCACAAAAATGTGTAAATCTACAAAAAGGAACACCCATGGTGTCCTAAGACAATCAAGCCCCATATGCCTACAAACAAGAGAAAACAACCAAAAATAATATAGGCATGATGCCAAAAACATGGGACACCCATGATGTTGTAAAAATTAAGGAACATAGGCCACAAGTAATGAAAAAATCAATAATACACACACAAACAAGTATGCATGAAACAAGAGTATGAAATCATGATAACATAGTCTAATAGCTAAGATATGTGAAATATTTGAAACAAGAGATGTCAACATTTCACAAGACACGTGTTATTATTGTTAGCTAAAAGTATAACATGTACACAATATATGCATTCAAACATAATGAGGAATTATAAAGGAACTATAATGGAGCCATAAAACATGGATGTAATGTAAAAATTTACGCCCCAAATGAATTTAAAGTATGGGTAAATAAGCTAGCTGGTACCTATCATCATATAACCATCTATGTTTGTACTTCATCATGCTCAAAATACCTCATGAAGACATATGTGTAAATATTAAATAAGCATGCTATCAATCAAACCAAAGTGACGAATGACATGTATAATGTTAAGTGTTAACAAATCAAGAAAAATGTGCGTCCTTATTTTCTATTTTTGCAAATATATGAATGTTTTTTTTTTTTAAGTGATTAACTATGTACACAAATCAGGGGTAGATTTTATATATCCAATGAGAGCCTATGGAGGAGGAATAACAACTAATGAAGAGGATGGAGGCTTAGGACTTGATTTTATAGAAGGAGGTGACACAAATGCAAGTGGTATAGTTGTAGCGATGTATGCCAATGAAGGCTTGAGAAAAGAACTAGGTGAAGTAGCTTCATAAGTAGTTTTTAAGTAGCTTAAAATTACATATATTATTCTTGGTAGAGATGATTTTCATATGGTTTAGATGTTATTTCATGATGAGCACTTGGAACCTCAAAATTAGACTTTTTTTTAATATTAGAAAGTGGAACATGATAAATAATCGGTGGGTTCATCCCTTTCAATTGCATTGGAGTCTATGAGATCTTGGATGATGTAGCAAAACTTGATACATTGATCAAGGAAGTGACCAATTCACATATGATAGTCACAATAAGTAATAGAATCAAATATCTTACAATTAGACTTTCTCGTATTAACCTCAAGTAGTGGAGGGAGAGATGCAAGATTTAACTCGTAATTGTGGAAGTATAATTTTTGGAGCGCAAGGTAGACACAAATTTCCTATGTAGGGTGTGGAGAATTAAATATATTCATACAAGGATCGCTTAGGGTATAAGGTTGTTCATCATCATTGGCTTCAAAATTATATTCATATCCTCTAATTGGATTGAAATTCAATGTGTGCAAATGTTCATCCGGAATATCAAACGGTTTGTGGATATCATTTAATGAATCAAAAATTGTATTATTTTTTACAAAATATTAGAGATATCTATAGAATCCATTGATGTGTTTCCCTAATTAGGTTTATGTATTCTCTAAGTGTGTTTTTGTGGTGTGGAATTTTTCATGCTCAACTAGTATTTATTCTATTATTGTTTACACAATAGGATGATCTAATTTAGTAATTGGCGGTGGTTTTAGAAAAGGATATATTTCGTTATTATCTACTTTTCTATTAGATCATTGTTGTTTTGAGTTGAACCATGTATCATTTATTATCATAGTATGCACATCGGATATAGTTTTTATGACCTTTGGTTTCCATTGAGATTTTGGAACTTGAAATGACTACATACGAGAATGTTGTATATCAAAGGAAATAAATCCCTTACATTCAAGGTATTGGATATGTCATTATAAAGTATAGCAATCACTTTCATGATGTCCATTAATTCCATGATAATTAAAAAATGGTTTACCTTTTGGTTTTTGTAAGTCGATAGCATGGTATTAATGGGTAGGTAACAAATTGATTAACTGATTATCAAATAGTGTAAATAGAATATCATGTTGTCTAGCATTCATTTCAAACCAAATAAGTGTTTTATGTTTGAGGATTTTGACGTCACTAATATGGGCACATATATTATGCATAATATAGGTATCATATTTCTTCTTAAGGAAATTAGAAGTAGATTAATCTTGATGTGTAGAGACATGATGGACATGGACATTGGAAGAATCCTTTAGATATGTTAGCTCACATTTGAGGATCTCAATTCATATCTTGAAATTATTCTTGAAAATCATGGTGTAAAGCTTGAATAGACTCTAAAATAGCCTTGTGAAATGTGTCATCATTTTAATAGTAGGAGATAAATTATAACTCAAAATTGAATTGATATGGAAAGGTGTTGTATTATTAGGGAGCATTGTGTCTTGCACAAGTTTTGTGATATTTTATTTACATGTGTGATGATGTTGAAGTAAATCATTATTATAATGGGACTTGAGAACTTCAAAGCATGAGCCATGAGGGTAAAAAATGAGATGAAAAACTCCAATTAGGTAATAAATAATAAAAATTAGCACATGGTTGGCTGGAAATGAAAAGATCATAGGAGATAAGACCCAAAAGTGATGTTGAGAAAAAAGTGATTATTGTCAAATTAATAAAAAGAACATATATTAAAATTAAAATTTAATTGTACAAAACACACACATGTATTTTTAATCTGATTATGTGGGGGAAAAACCTCCAAGAAATTTGTCCAAAATGTGTATACTTTTTCAATCATTCCCTAATTACTAAAATTAGTAGTTTTGAATTTTTGAAAAGTGTGCTAAAAATTGAAATGGAAAGGAATGAATGAAAGGAACATGCAAGAGTTAGGTAAAAGTAGAGCCTAATATTGCATGGAGAAGAACAAACAATAACTAACACAAATAAAATAGAGTTTGCATTAGCTAAACGAATTAGTAAAAGGGAACACACATGAGCAAGTAAATAATAGAGCTTGATCACTGTGAACAAGAACAACAACTTAATAATGTTGACAATAAGATCAAAGACAATATTTGCATGCAAGATTTAAACATCTAACATCTAATGAACATAAGAACATCAAATGTTACAAGAGATAATGAATGAGACACAAAGTTCATATTTCATTAACTCCAAAATGTCTTCACAAAAGAACACAAAGTTTCTTCTTGAAACAAAGCTTGCACAAAAAGTATTTTCTTCTCCTCTCTCAAAGTCACCCTTACAAATGAGCCCCTCACTTCCTTTTATAACCCAAAATTTGGTTACAAAGTAGTTAGGGTTTTACATGAACATTAAATAAGGCACTTAAGTGACCTTTGAATTTTTCAACCAACTTTATTAAAAACAACTAAAAATAGAAATCACTTAAGTTATCCACAGTTTCCAAAAGCAACCTAAATAACAACATTCATTTCTTAAAATCCCATTTTTAAAAACATACAATAATAACTAGTGCCTTATCCATTGAAATGGGGTCCACCTATCTCAAACGTATGAGAAATGGACTCTCCCACTTCATTAGATACCAAGAAAACTATCTCCTGAACCGTCGGTGAAATTAGGATCTGCCACTTTTGCTAATTGAAAGGATCTAAACCTTCCCAAAGTTTCAAACATATTTTCTTCTCTGGAGGTTCATTTGGTCAAAGAATAGCCTCACAAAATACCTACAATTCAAGAATCCTACTTGGCATATCATTTAAATTAACCATCTTTGATTGAGCATTCTCAAATAAGTTCTTTAATTTGATGCACCGCTCCATTGAGACTAACGAGAAATTATTGGCGGAGTGTACATGTCCTTAAACAATTGTGAAAATTGCTCTTCCACATGTTCATGAACACCTTTGATTATGTTCATTTACAGGTTGCAAAGGATCTCAGCTATGAATTCTTGAATCAAGGCAAGTGAAGTGAAGGCTTCATTGCATATGCTCTCATAATGGATCATAGAATCCTCGAGAAGCATCTTCCTTGATTTGAGATGCAGACACCAAAGAAAACGTGTCCCTCGATGTTCAAATTCAAGAATTCCTTCAATGGCTAAAATTGAGGATTCCATACTCATCATCTCCTGTAAACTGGGCAATATCTCATCCAAATTTGATATGTTAGAAACAAAAGTTTCCTTGAAAGAAAGAACTGGATCAAGATACATACTGACATCTTCATGGAACTTAACCATTGTTTTGATCATCTCTTGGCCTAAAATGAGAATCTCTGAAAGCCAAGTTTTAGTGACATGGCCCAATGTGTTTATTTCTTTTGATAAATTGAGAGTTTCTTCATCGGGGCAGCCACTACATCCGGTACTAGGAAAGTGGATGATATGGGATTTATTAGATGTTGAACATATTCCACCAATTGATTCTTTTCAGCCTTGAGCTGAGAGTTTTGAGACTTATATTTCTCAAGTCTCTTAAGCATGATATCAATTGAATCTCGAGCCATCGCCATGTCACTTTCCAATGTGGACCTCCAAGTCCAAGTCTAGAA
The DNA here is from genome assembly GCA_018340775.1 of Taxus wallichiana var. yunnanensis. Lineage (NCBI taxonomy): Eukaryota > Viridiplantae > Streptophyta > Pinopsida > Cupressales > Taxaceae > Taxus > Taxus wallichiana. Next base: position 11,380,211 of record CM031244.1, read on the forward strand.
ACTTCATAATCAGCAGATGTCATGGCATCACGCTCCTTGTCAACTTGTGGGATGGCAAGATCCACAAATCTGTTTCCGTCACTATCCACCATTATTCGAGAAAGCACTTTAGGCTTCTTGGGAATGATGTCATTAGAAAGTTTGAAAAGGGCATCAAAATCAATGTCAATTGCCTTGAAAACCCTCTTTCCTTTTCTTGACCTCGAATCAACCCAGAAGGAGTATCATTCACTATTTCTACATATAAAATCCTGGAGCTCAAAGCAACATTCTCATTGTTCTCGACATCATGAGATTCTATAAGAACCCTTTCCATGACCCCGATTTCAGGAGAAATAACCTCGATATCCACCTCCTACTCATTTGGGAGATTTTGGGAAATCTCTTCATGAATTATAGGCTCTAAAGTGTTCGATATTTGGACTACCTGTACTTGAGTGGACGTTTGTGCAAGGCATGGTTGAGGATCCTTTGTCACTAGCTTTTGAGAACTATTAACAATGTGAGTAGAAGAATCTCTACTTGAAGTAGAAAATCCTGATACATGCTCTCTTCCCTCACTAGGGCTAGGACCCTTAGGTTTTTCTCCTCGTGACACATTATTTAGCGAAGGGGATTTTGGCAACCACTCCTTTCTTGTTGATTGTGTATGATTGAATGGCACGGAGGTTGATTGAGAAGGGGCTTTGGTTGAATGAAGACCTCCTCGAGTTGGAATTTTTGTGATCCTGAAGTATGATCTTGAATTGACTGTAACTTGGAAAGTTCTCTTTCGTACCAAGATATGCTTCTTTCAAGGATCGGTTGATTCTTGCTATCAAGAGAAAATTCATCTCTTCTTGGTCCAGTCAATTCGAGGCAACGGGGTAAAAGAAACTACATCATATGAAGGATCAATAACATCTTCATCATCATTTACAAATGAATCTAGAGGGCTCTTAATGCGAAAGGCCTTGATCTGAGAAAGGGTTAGGCGAGAAAAATCTCATCTTCTTACTTCATGCTCTTCTGAATAGCAACCCAAAAATCTTCCATGGTAGGATTATGTTGATACTTTTCTCCAAGAATCTTCTATGTATATATCCATTGATATCAAACTGGGCTCTCTTCACATATGGATGAATTGTGATGAGGGAAAACTATTTTTCCATGAGTTGTGCACTAAAAAGATTTGGACATTGGTATTCCCTGATTTGGATTGGGAAATGAATTCCTAAATGATGCTTGTCACTAAGAAGACAATGAACTTGGAATAGTTTCCACGCAAGCTCCATTAATGCCCATTTGTCACTGACGTACTTAGGAAGTTTCCATGGAGTACCTACAAAGCCACTTACACAAATGTAGGAAAAAGATGAAAATTGAATAAACCATGTTCCCCATTGGGAAATGACATTCATGGCTTCTTTGGAAAATCTTTCCTCTGTATTCCTATTTAGGTTCTAAATCATGCGGAAAGTAAATGCATCATTGACCCTTCTTAAATGGTGAGAGCTATTTTTGAAACTTAGTTACGGGTAATAATGGAAAACACTATTTGATGGACCCATGACTCCTCTTGTTTCGAGTCCAAAATAGCTTTCTTCTTGCCACTACATAAGTCAGATATGATGTCATGTAGAAGCATCTAATCATCTTAACTTCGATCAATTGTTTGTGAAGGGTATCACTGATGATGGTGGCCCAATCCACAAAATCTTTCTTGGCAAGGATGATACAGATAAACTGATACATCCATGGGTGGAAAATCTTGGCAGAGGGTAAACCAAAAACTCACTTAGGAGAGTAATCATGTCCCCGATTTCTTCCACAAACTCAACATAGTATAGTTCTTTAGGAAGCCGGTCAATTCAGGCCTCTTGGTCACTAACCAATTGTTATTAACCATCTTGCTCCACCTGAGGGGTTCTTCATCCCAAAATTCTTGTGTTGACTGGAGTGATATCCGCATTCTTAGGAAAGTCAGGTATGTCGAGAAATTCCTCAATGTGCTCTAGTGTGATTAAGAGGAAAGGCTCGCGATTATCTTTAAAAATTCCTCATCTCTCGAGATCATAATGCTCTACACAAGCGATAACTAGCTTCAGACACTGCACCGAGATAGGAAATGTTGTTGCTTGGGGTAGACCACTATGGTAAAGCCTATCCGAGAATATGGTTTTGCCTTCATTTTTCACCCATTCACAGAATTGTTGCACATTGATGTGACCCAGATTCGTATCAGTGATATTGTCATATGCCGACTTAATGGAACTGGGAGGGATGATTCCTTGGAATTCATACTTGAGTGTGGATTTGTTTGATTTCTCCATTGGCTTCCTCGATCTTCCTACAGATTTATTAGATTTTTCGCCATTATGAATTTTATAGAAAAATGACTCAGCACACAAAACAATGCAAACGGGGCCGGTCTCAATCTTCAAACCCCATCAATGCAAGAATAATATGATACGCTTTATTATTATTATTATTATTATTATTTTAAAATAATAATAATAATAAACAAGTCCCGGTTACAAAATTTTTTTTTTTTAATAATACATCACACCGAGACTAGGCTTGAATTTTGACTCTGACAACAAGATTTTTTTTATTTATTTTTTATTTTAAAAAAAAAAATCACCCGATTTCTAATATCCCAATTTTTTATTTAATTTCAAAGCAAAAATTCTCCTTGGTATGTGTGAAAATCACCTGATTTTAATGACATGCGTACTTTGAGATTTACTTCTTCCTTGCGATCTTCTGATCGATGCATGACTATACTTGTTGAATCTTCTGCAAATGTGTTGATACACCTTATGAATGTGTGGTTTCTTGGCTTTCTTTGCATGAGTTTTTTGGATCTGGTGAAGCTTATTTTGGAATGTTTTTTCTTTACACAAACCAATGCATGGAGAAACTTGTCTTTTTTCTTGTTTTTCCTCAATCTTTATGTTGTGATCCAATTATTTAGCGTGTGGAGGATTTTTTATTTTGATTTCCTCCTTGCTTGTGTTTTGAAAATTTTTTTGTTTAGCGTGAAAAAATTACTAAAACATGGAGTTCTATTGGCTCTTTCTTAATTTTGTGGGAAATGTTTTTTTTTCCCTTTATCTCTAATGCGTGGACTCATTCTATGTGTAATGTGTTGGAATTTTGAACTTTCTTTTTGTTTGTTTTTTTTGGTCAATGCGTTTAAACTTTTTTACCTATGTATTTCCTTTTCTTTAGGTCCCAGTGTGGAAGGTTGTGTTTTTTTTTTGTGTTCAATTTTTCAAACTCTTTCAATACGTGATATCTCCTTCTTTCCTTCTTTGCATGTGGAAACTCTTTTTGGGCTTTGCGTGGGATTTTCTTTTTTTATTATACTTATTATTCCTCCCCTTCACTGCATGTGTTGAATCTTGCTTGGAAACTTTTTCTCTTTTCTTGAGTTGTCTTTTTTCTTCCCACATGGTCTCCTGTGATTTTTAAACAAACAAACAACAAAAAAATAAGAAAAAAAGATTTTGATGGATTTTTTTTTTACTCTCTTTATGTTGTCACATGGACAAGATTCTTTTTTTATTGGACTCTCCTCATTAACTTTGCTTCCTTTATGGTAATGTGTGATTTAGTTTTGTTTTGAGCACGTGATAAAATTCTTTTCTTCTCAATGCATAGTGTTTTTTTGCTTGGAAAGATGTGTGGTGGATCTGTGCTTGATGGAAATTCCTTAGATTTTTCCTTTTACTGTCATTGGACACTCTTTGATCAATGCAAACAATTTGTCCATTGGTATTTCCTTCAAAAAATTTTTGCGTGATTGATATTTATTTCCCTTTTTGTCTTCTCTCAGATTCATTGCTTTTTCTCCTTTGCTATAACATGGACATTAAATTCCTCCTCTCAAACTTCTTTAAATCCTCCCTCCACATTGGTCTCCTCTTTTTGTTAGTCATGCATGTTTTGAAAAAGACTTGCATTGAAACTTTCACTAATGCGTAGTTCTTAATTCGTTGAGGGATGTTTGGGATGTGATAAAATATTACTCTGAGAAGTTTCTCTAGAAGAAATAAGAAGAAATTGGAAAGCTTCACATGACTTTTTCCAACGAGTTTGACAGAAGGATTTTATGAGGATTTAGGAAGCTTCCTCACAACCATTTCTTATTCATCCATTAAAACAACTTCCCTCTTTCCCGGTAGTGGCATTAATTGCTAGGGGAAGTGGGGAAATAAATTGCCAATTGCTAGTGGAAATGGCAAGGCTAGATGACAATCCCCATTTTATTTCCCCATGTGGGAAATCGGAGATTTTTTTCCCATTTGCCAATTCATTGATTTGGCAATTAGTGGAAAAAATCCCACAAGTGGGAAATTAAAATAAATTTTCCAGGAAAGGGGAAATCTGGGTCCGGAAGCCAATTTGGCATTCTCGACAATTGGAAGCAAAAGCTTACTTCCCCGAAAATTAAAATAAAAAAATTGTCGAATGAATTTTAATAATTATTATATTAATATTTAATTAAAAACCCCAAATTTAATAAAAAATTATTTTTATCAAATAAAGGATAATAAATTAATTAAATATTAATTAATTAATTATTAATGCATTTTAAGACCTGGGGAGGAGTTCTCACCCGAAATGGATGAAACGAAGACCAAAATGATCACAAAAATGAGATGATCGTGATGAGAGAGATAAATCACGCAAAGTAACACTTTTGAAAAAAAATTCAAAATTTCCATTTTTTTTATTAATTTTGTGAAGTCAAAATTAGGTTGATAACAACTGGCTCTAATTGGGGACAAGGACTTTATGGATGCAACAATGGACCCAAACCAAAATATTGATGAACATGATCTCAAAATGATGGGGCACAAAAATGGGATGATACAAGAGAGGAGACCGAAAGATGGGAAAAGAAACAAACCAAAATCCTAATTACCTATGTACATATGGGGAACAACCCATTTTCAATTTTGGTATTGCTTGAGATATTTCCCATTGTAGGGACAAAGGAAAATGAGTTCCATCAGGATACACCAAGTAATAGGTGTTATCTCCACAAAATGTCTGATCTTGAAAGGGCCTAGCCACAAAAATCAAACTTCCATGCTTTCCTTTCGGTTCACGTCTCTTGTCCCAGAGAAGAACCAAGTCATTGATTTGGAATTGCCTCTCCTTAGTTTTCCTGTCAAACAACCTCTTCACTTTGGACTGATGTTCCTCGATCCTGTTTTCCACTTGACTTCTTTGTTCCTCAAGCTTTCTTAGGAACATGATCCTTTTATCTAATGCATTGGTGAAGCATTCATCATCAACTGCTTGAGCTAATCGTAATGTTGGTAACTCCAATGTGATGGGAATTTGAGCATTGGTTCCATACAAAAGTTGAAATGGAGACATCCCGATTGCTCTTTTGGGAGTTATGTAGTCAGCCCACAATGCATCATATAACTTTTTGTGCCAAGTTCTTTGATTTTCTTCTACTAACTTGCACACGATAGTAATGATGTTTTTGTTACTGGATTCTACTTGACCATTTCCCTGAGGGTAGTAATCTGATGAATGAGATAAAGATATCCCATACCCATAACAAAACCTATCATCTCTATAGAAGAAAAATTTGAGGCATTGTCCATCACGATCTTGTGTGGAATTCCATAATGAACCAATATATTTTCTTTGATGAAGTCACATATTACCGTAGAGTAGATGTTTGTTTCACTGGTATAACTTCTACCCACTTTGTAAAGTAGTCAATTGCAGTGAGCACGTGAGTATGACCAGCACTAGAATTAGGATTCAAAACCCGATGAAATCTAAACCCCATTGTTGAAAGGGTTCTTCAATGACAACTAGCTTCAAAGGAAAAGCTGCCAATTTTGGTCTTCCAACAAATTGCTGACAAGCTTCACATTTTGTCACCCATTTCTGAGCATCAGAAAACATAGTAGGCCAATAATAATGTGCTCACAAAATTTTATGAGTCATTACTAGGCCAGAGAAATGACCACCACATGCATGATTGTGAAAAGCTTCAAGCAACCTAGGTTGTTGTTCCTTATCAACACATCTGAGGAACATGTCATCAACTCCTTTCTTAAACAAAGTGTTATCCCAAATGACATACTGAAGCTCTTAGTTTGATAGCTCATTTTTCCTTAGCTATCAGATTCTCTTGGAAACTCACCATATGTGAGAAATTAGGCTATATCGAATACCATTCATCTGTGGTACTGACGAAAACTACCAATGGTAAACTTTCCTCAACTGGTTCTTTTATAGAGTCATCTCGTGGTTCATTCTCTGCGATGAGTTGGGAGTCCTCTTCCTCGAACCAACTTGGTAGGCTTGATATCCAAATCATATTCCTGGATCTTGGAGACCCAATTACCTCTTTTAGATCTTGGTTCTTTTGTTCAACATCGATTTAACTGTGGTGTCTGAACTAAGACTTTGGTATGAAAATTCAACACATAGTACCTAAATGTTTCAAGGCTCTCACCACCGCATACGCATGTCTCTCAAGGGGAGTGTAATTAAGTTCATGTTTTCTTGAATCCAGAGCTCATGAATGCAATAGGAGATTTGATTCCTTTTGATTGTGTTGAGTCAAGATGGCAGAGATTGTGTGCGGTGAAGCATAGCAATAGATTATGAAATCCTTTTTAAAATCAGGACACACCAATGTAGGGGCTTTTGCAATAACACCCTTGATTTTTTCAAATGCCTTCTCTACCTTCCTTCACCATTTGAAGGATTCTTTTCCTTTCATCATATCAGCGATTTCTTTAGTCAGCTCGGTGAAATATGGCACGAACCTTCTCAAAAATTCACCTTCCCAAAGAATGAGTGGACTCCAGGCTTACTTGTAGGCAAGGAAAGATTCTTGATCACTTGAACATGCTCAGGATCAATTTTAGTTCCCTCCTTAGAAACAATATGACCTAGGAGTTTCCCTTTTATAACTCCAACACATGAAATTTTTTGGATTTAGAGAAATCTTATGAAGTCTGCACCTTTGCAATATTTTCTCTAAATCTCTTAGGTGATCTTCTCATTTCTTTGAGAACATTGTCAAGTCATCTAGGTATATCATGATGATCTTGTCTTTATAATCTATGAATGCCATATCCATATCCCTTTGAAAAGTAGCACCGACATTGATCAAACCAAAAGGCATTCTTCTATATGTGAACGTACCCCAAGGGGTGGTGAACATGGTTTTATGTTGATCTTCTCTAGCCACTTCAATCTGATTATAACCAGAGAAACCATCTAGCATAGATAGCATTTTTGATCCAGTTACTTACTGCTACAGAATATGGTCCATGACTGGAAATGGATAATTATCTTTCAAGGAATCTTGATTAAGATTGCAAAATCCACGCAAATCCTAATTTCTCCATTTTTCTTGTGAACCGGTACAATATTAGCTATCCAAGTCGAATGTCGAATAGGAAACACTATCTCGCATCTAACATCTTTTGAACTTCATGGAATATTGTGCCCGCTATCTTGGGATTATACTTGTCTTTTCTTCTTCCTAAATGGAACTACACCAAGCTTCAAGGGTATGGCATGCTCCATTTCCCTAGGTTGGAAAGACTTCAAGTCTTCATATGAGTAAGCCAAAACGTCAAAATATTTGGTAAGGAGGCTTATGAATTTCTTGCACTCCTCAGGTGAGAAACACTTACCGATGTTGACCAGTGAGGTTTATCCTTGGTACCAATGTTAACTTGCTCATAGTCGCAAATTCGCAGGTCCTGCCTGTTCTTTCTCTTTGATAAACCTGTCATGTTTATCAAAAAGTTCTTCAAGTGAAACCAATCCTTTTGGAATTTTATTTCCTTTGAGTTGAATGATGCCATCACTAGGATCTTTGTTCTCAACTCCTTCTTGAATGGGTGAGGTTGTCGATTCACGAAATGTAGAATCACTTCCTTTAAAGTACAATTGTTCAAAATTATCCCTTTTTTCCAAGAAAGCAATAATTTGTTGATCATCATTGAATACTTGCCAATTTTCTACATTGTCAGGAACACTTGGCCTAAAAACCATTTCGATGGTGTATTTGTCTTGATCAAACTCTGAATGAGGAATCATTAATGAAGCTGAGACTACTAGAGAATCTTTTTGTCATTCTTTTCATGAGGGATAGATTTTATGGAAAAAGCATCAAAGACTTCTATCGTGTCCCACACTTTATTTTTGTAGTGTCTCAAATGATCATTCTTTACTTGGAACTGATTTTTAACTTGTTTCACAATCAACTCCGCATCTCCAAAGACTTTCAAATTTTTGATCCCTTTCTCTTCTACAACTTGAAGGCCAAGGATTAATGCCTCGTACTCATAGTGTTGTTAGTATTTGAAAATTGGAGTTTGTAAGAAAAAGGAAATATTTTACCATTTGGAGATATGAGCACTACTCCTGCACTAAACCTATTGAGCAAACAAATTCCATCGAACTCAAGAGTCCATATCTCATTAGAGTCTTGGCAAGTGACCTCAGGTGCATGAACCTCTGTAGTCATCATATAATTACCCATACTTGAGTTTTGAAACAAGACCTATGCACGGGGATCATCAGTTTTCATCACCATGAATTTTTCTTGAGTTTCTGGCATTAGCTTCTTCATTTCTCCATTGATAGGGATCATGGCATGAGACCAATCCATTTGAATCTCGCCACCCAAATCTCTACAAAATTTCCTACTCAACAACATACCATATGAAGCAGGAATGTCAGCAACTAGAATGGTTACCTTAACTCATTTATGAGGAAATTGGGCTAAAACCATTTGAGCATCTTTAATCTTCCCGATCAAAGGAACTTGTCTTGTCTCCATTGAGTAACAAGATCTGAATGTTCTCGTACAAGTCAACCCAAGAGCATGTGCTACTTTTGTAGGCATCACATTATCCGAGGCTCCAAAATCTATAATGCAATTACTTAATTTGCATCCGTTGATCAGAAAGGACACAAAGAAAGGTTCAATCTTTTCATTTGAAGGTGTAGTGGCCGCCACAATATTTTGAGTCTTCCCATCTTTGGGAGTTTTCAAAATTCCTTTGGAGGAATGATCAATAGAGTCACCTTTGATAAAATGGACCAATTTCTCGAGTTGATCCTTATTGGACTTCAAGTACTCTGCTGTGACATGGAAATTTTTGTTTTATTGATATGATCAATGATATCAAATTTGGGAAAAGTAACCATACTTGATGTCTCAGATACTAGTTCTTTCAAACTTGATGATGGCACACTTTTGACCTTTGCTTTGGGCTTGGTTGATATGGATGTGGAAGAAGAAACTTTCTTCATAGCTGATTTATCAACTGATTGACTTGACAAAGGCCCTCCTTTCTTTAAGATAGTTTTGACCTTGGAAACCTCAGTCACCTTGGACTCTTTAGGAGTCTCATTTGTCTTGGATTCTTTGGAAGTTTCCTTAGTCTTAGATTCTTTTGGAAGTTCCTTGAAACCTCTTTATCTCCCACCTTAGTGGTATTCTGCTCCTTTTTCTGAGAGCATGTGAAGACAACGAAGGATTGACTATTCATATCTTCTATAATTTCTTTGTATTCATCTTCTTCTTCTAAATGGTACTCAAAGAAATGATTATTACTTTCTCCCTCAGATCTTCAACTTCAGTTTAGATGTTCCAAAATCTAGCTCTTCCTCATCAACCTCAATGACTTCAACTTCATCATCACTTTCTTCAATGACATCACATTTTGAGTTAGTTGGGAGCTACTTCAATAGCAAGCCTCGTCAGAGCACCCAAAATCTTGGCTTTGTTGGGAACGTAGCCTTTTCTTGGGATGTCTTTGTAAGGAGTAGGTTTACTACTTTGAGAAACTTGATTTTTCAAAGCCAGCACATCATTAGCCAACTTAGTGAGTATAGCTTCTGAAGCATTGGGGGTTTCTTGACTCTTTCCCTTGAGGGAAGTTTTCTTGAATTTTCCTGCCATGATTAAGTCATCCTCAATTTCTATGGCCAAGGATTGAGCAAGTTCCAAAGTAGCCACTCTAGCCCTTCTCAACTGATAGCACACTTCTAGTTGTTGTGTGTTAATAAAGAAACATTTTTGTCCATTAAGGTTTGGATGAATCCCAGTAGAACTTTGTTCACCATTTTTTTAAACTTAGCCATGAAATTCCTCATGGGTTCTGTTGGCTCTTTCTTCACTTGAGATAGTTGGGAAAGAAGAGCATGTTCATCTTCTACCATCTTGAATCGATCTTCAAACTTAGTTTTCATATCATTCCAATTTGTAATGCATCCATTTGGTAGATGATGAAACCAATTTGCAGCAACATCATGCAATGTTTATGAAAAGGTGAAAATAGAAACATCTTCATATTCTACCAACAAAACAACACATGCAACGAAGAAGGTAGAAATATGGTCATCTGGTGACATCTTCCCATCTCCATCAACTTGGGAAGAATCTTCCTTGATCCTCTTGGGAGGTCATGTCAGATGGTAAGGCCAATGGGCCTATGGCATTTCCCCATGGTACATTGACTACCATTTTGGGAAAGGTGGTATGCGAAGGAAAACAACATGAGCAAGGACAAGTGCTTGACTAGTAGTGATTCCTTCCTTGCTTGCTCTTTCAGGACTTGATGCAAGGCTTACAGATCTACGAGGTGTGTTCTTCTTTGAGGAGATAACTTGAAACCAAACTTTCCTTGAAAGTCAAAAATGGGATCAAGATCGACCTTTATCTTTTTCTCCTCGCATAAACCTCTTTGCTTCCAGTTTGAAATCTTTACTATGAAGGGATCACTGGCATGTTCTGATCGGCTCTAGTATTTTCTCTTCACTTTCTTTCTTGAGTTATTTGTGCCTGAATAACTCTAGAAACTCTCATGGCTTGATCTTCTTCATTATCTAGTACTGATGTGGTGAGATGAAAATGATAGTTGTTCATGCGCTTTTCCCAAATAGCTTGCCTCAAATCTGATGATATATCTTCTTGAGTATCTAAAAAAAAGATTTGGTTGAAAGATAGGTGGGTTACCTGTAATAGTCATATAGATTATTGCCTTGGTGGAAGAGGACCGCATCGGTGAACAATGATCAACACGTGTCCAAGAGGTCTTCTGGCCACAAGTGTCGGGCTCTTCTTCTAAGGTCTTCGACGTAGATTTCTCTGTCAATGGCTCTATCAACAACCACAAATTGCTGCAAGCTTTCATGGTTTTCCCAAGCTATTGTTCAAAGGTTGGCAACAATGTCTCCTTGAAAATCTTCATCGGCACAAGGTTCGGTTGAATAACTGGAGCTTGTGTAGAGGGGATAGTCATAAAGATTTAACCAAGCACTAGTTAACGATTCTTGAATCCCCAAGTAGAGTCACCAAAAATGTTAGCATATGGATTTTCACGCATGTAAATGACATGCAATAGTGGGAATGAAGTCCCTCCTCAATGAAGGTGAGGCTGCCTTTATTGAAAACCAAAACTATATTTACACCTGTACATTCAAAATTGTATGTGGGGGGTGTTTTGGAACATCAATTGAAAGAAAAGTGAATGAAAGAGATGGAATGAAATGAATGAAATGGAAAGGAATGAATGGAAGGAACATGCAAGAGTTAGGTAAAAGCAGAGCCTAATATTGCATGGAGAAGAAAAATAATAACTAACACAAATAAAATAGATTTTGCATCAACTAAATGAGAATTAGTAAAAGGGAACACACATGAGCAAGTAAATAATAGAACTTGATCACTTGTGAACAAGAACAACAACTTAATAACGTTGACAATAAGATCAAAGACAATATTTGCATGCAAGATTTAAACATCTAACATCTAATGAACATAAGAACATCAAATGTTACAAGAGACAATGAATGAGACACAAAGTTCATATTTCATTAACTCCAAAATGTCTTCACAAAAGAACACAAAGTTTCTTCTTGAAAAAAAGCTTGCACACAAAAGTATTTTCTTCTCCTCTCTCAAAGTCACCCTTTACAAATGAGCCCCTCACTTCCTTTTATAACCCAAAATTTGGTTACAAAGTAGTTAGGGTTTACATGAACATTAAATAAGGCACTTAAGTGACCTTTGAATTTTTCAACCAACTTTATTAAAACTAAAAATAGAAATCACTTAAGTTATCCACATTTTTCCGAAAGAAACCTAAATAACAACATTCATTTCTTAAAATCCCATTTTTAAAAACATACAATAATAACCAGTGCCTTATCCATTGAAATGGGGTCCACCTATCTCAAACATATGAGAAATGGACTCTCCCACTTCATTAGATACCAAGAAAACTATCTCCCTGAACCATCGGTGAAATTAGGATCTGCCACTTTTGCTAATTGAAAGGATCTAAACCTTCCCAAAGTTTCAAACATATTTTCTTCTTCTAGAGGTTCATTTGGTCAAAGAATAGCCTCACAAAATACCTATAATTCAAGAATCCTACTTGGCATATCATTTAAATTAACCATCTTTGATTGAGCATTCTCAAATAAGTTCTTTAATTTGATGCACTTCTCCATTGAGACTAATGAAAAATTATTGGCGGAGTGTATATGTCCTTAAACAATTGTGAAAATTGCTCTTCCACATGCTCTGATGAACACCTTTGATTATGTTCATTTACAAGGTTGCAAAGGATATCAGCTATGAATTCTTGAATCAAGGTGATTGAATTGAAGGATTCATTACATATGCTCTCATAATGGATCATAGAATCCTCAAGAAGCATCTTCCTTGATTTGAGATGCAGACACCAAAGAAAATTTGTCCCTCAATGTTCAAATTCAAGAATTCCTTCAATGGCTAAAACTAAGGATTCCATACTCATCATCTCTTGTAAACTGGGCAATATCTCATCCAAATTTGATATGTTAGAAACAAAAGTTTTCCTTGAAAGAAAGAACTAGATCAAGATACCACTGACATATTCATGGAACTTAACCACTTTTTTTGATCATCTCTTGGCCTAAAACGAGAATCTCTCGAAGCCAAGTTTTAGTGACATGGCCCAATGTGTTTATTTCTTTTGATAAATTGAGAGTTTCTTCATCGTGAAGCAGCCACCGCATCCAGACTTTGGGAAAGTGGATGATATGGGATTTATTAGATGTTGAACATATTCCACCAATTGATTCTTTTCAGCCTTGAGCTGAGAGTTCTGAGACTTATATTTCTCAAGTCTCTTGAGCATGATATCAATAGAATCTCGAGCCATCGCCTTGTCACTTTCCAATGTGGACCTTCCAAGTCCAAGTCTAGAAACTTCATAATCAGCAGATGTCTTGGCATCATGCTCCTTGTCAACTTGTGGGATATCAAGATCCACAAATCTGTTTCCGTCACTATCCACCATTATTCGAGAAAGAACTTTAGGCTTCTTGGGAATGATGTCATTAGAAAGTATTAAAAGGGAATCAAAATCAATGTCAATTGCCTTGAAAACCCTTTTCCTTTTCTTGACCTCGAATCAACCCAGGAAGGAGTATCATTCACTATTTCTACATACAAAATCTTAGAGCTCAAAGCAACATTCTCATTGTTCTCGACATCATGAGATTCTGTAAGAAACCTTTCCACGACCCGATTTCAGGAGAAATAACCTCGATATCCACCTCCTACTCATTTGGGATATTTTGGGAAATCTCTTCGTGAACTATATGCTCCGAAGTGTTCGATATTTGGACTACATGTACTTGAGTGGATGTTTGTGCAAGGCATGGCTGAGGATCGTTTGTCACTAGCTTTTGAGAACTATTAACAATGTGAGTAGAAGAATCTCTACTTGAAGTAGAAAATCCTAATACATGCTCTCTTCCCTCACTAGGGCTAGGACCCTTAGGTTTTTCTCCTCGTGACACATTATTCAAAGAAGGGATTTTGGCAACCACTCCTTTCTTGCTGATTGCGTATGATTGAATGGCATGGAGGTCGATTGAGAAGGTGCTTTGGTTGAATGAAGACCTCCTCGAGTTGGTAATTTTTGATCCTTAAGTATGATATTGAATTGACTATAACTTTGCAAGTTCTCTTTCTTACCACGATATTTTTCTTTCAAGGATTGGTTGATTCTTGCTATCAAGAGAAAATTCATCTCTCTTGGTCCAATTAATTCAAGATAATGGGGTGAAATCAGATGCATCATATGAAGGATCAATAACATCTTCATCACCATTTACGAATGAATCTAGAGGGCTATTAATGTGAAATGCCTTGATCTCGAACAAGGGTTAGGTGAGAAAACTCTCTTCTTACTTCATGCTCATCTCGAACAAGAAACCCAAAATCTTCCATGGTGGGATTATGTTAATACTTTTCTCCAAGAATCTTCTGCATATATCCATTGATATCAAACTAGGCTCTCTTCACATATGGATGAATTCTGATGAGGGAGAACTCATTTTCCATGAGTTGTGCACTGAAGATATTTGGACATTGGTATTCCCCGATTTGAATTGGGAAATGAATTCCTGAAAAATGCTTGTAGAATCGAGAAGACAATGAACTTGGAATAGTTTTCATGCAAGCTCCATTAATTCCCATTTTTCACTGATGTACTTAGGAAGTTTCCATGGAGTACCCACAAATCCGCTTACGCGAATGTAGGAAAAAGATGAAAATTGAATAAACCATGTTCCCCATTGGAAAATGACATTCATGGCTTCTTTGGAAAATATTTCCTCTGTATTCCTATTCAGGTTCCGAATCACATGGAAATTAAATGCATCGTTGACCCTTCCAAAATAGTGAGATTTATTTTTGAAACTTAGTTGCAGGTAATAATGGAAAACACTATTTGATGGACCCATGACTCCTCTTGTTTCGAGTCCATAAAATAGATTTCTTCTTCACTGCCGCATAAGTCGAGATATGATGTCATGTAGAAGCATCCATTGATCTTAACTTTTATTAATTGTTTATGAAGGGTATCACTGATGATGGTGGCCCAATCCACAAAATATTTCGGCAAGGATGATACAGATAAACTGATACATCCATGGGTGGAAAATCCTAGTAGAGGGTAAACTAAAAACTCAACTTGGGAGAGTATTCATGTCCCCAATTTCTTCCATGAACTCAATGTGGTACAGCTTTGATGATGCTAGAATATGCCCATTAAATGTACAATAAATGATCTCATCTTACTCTCCTTTTTATTAAGTTTGATTGCATTTTGTGACTTTTATTTGATCTGATATGAATTAGGATGTAATTTTCTGTCTTTGGTTTGATTGTGATTCTAACATTTAAAAGCTCTAATATTCCTGAAAAGTGTGTTTTAAATTCATTTTTGTAATAAAGCAGGTCCAATCGGTCGAAGAAATGAAGTATGTAGCGTTCATCATGTTTTTGGTAGCATCTGTTCCAATACAGCTTAGTTCTAGAACTTCCAAGCTAGTTCCGAACTCCATTACACATTCACAGGCTTCATCACCTAGTTCTAGAACTTTCGGACTTAGTTCCGGAACTCCAGTATTTAGTTCTAGAATTTTCAGACTTAGTTTCGGAACTCCTGAGTATAGCTCTAGAACTCTCACGATTTTGATCTTTAACGATTTCCTATGGTTCTGGAACTTCTAAAGTTCCAGAACCGATGGAAGTTTATCTATTCTAACCACATCCAATGATTTAGCATCAACGACCCTTTCAATCAAGAAAGGATGAGAAGATTTCGATCGCAGATCCAGGGGTAGTTTTCTTACAGCTTGTCCGATCACCACAATATGAGTCAAAGATCTATTCTCGGCATTATTCGATTTCATCATGATCGTAGAGACAACTATGATTGTAAATGTATGTATAAGTAGACCTGCAATACATAAAAAGAAGAGATAGATATAGATATAGAATAAGTAATACAGATCGAAGTACACAGATCCAATATGTTTTGTAATACCGAATGTTTTATCAATAAATAGCCATTCTTGTTTGAGAGAATTCTAAGTTGTTAAATCCTAATTCAAGGAGGAGCAAGGGCCCACTCCCCCAAGGACCAGGATATTCATCTATTTGGTATTTATATTTCCTAAGAAAATAGTTTAGATCTGTTAATTTTGTATCACTTTTAATTCTTCTAGTTAAACTTTGTTGTATACTCGTTCCTAGCAGTGTCTAGATAGATTCTTATTCTTCTTGCAACCATTTTTAAGCACTCTAAGTTGTGTGTTTATTTCAAAATCAAGTGTGTTTATTTCCAAAAGCAAGTGTGTTTATTTCCATTTTGCAAAGTGTGTTTCCTTTCAAAAAACTTTCAATGTGTTTCCTTTCAATAAAGTTTTCATAGTATGATTTAAATAAGGTTTTCAAGTCCTTAAGACATTGAAAAGATCCCCTATAAAATACAAAAATAACTACAGTCAACTACTAGATCAATAGGATTATTCTTTTTGCATATAGCTTTGGACACACCCCTACTTTGAATACGACATCAACAGGAAGTTGATTAAATGAAGAGAATAACGACACCCATCATTTTTGGCACCATTTTCAGGGGACACACTAGTTGGAATTTTCTAATTAGGTGTTAACAAGAGCAACAATCATACATCTAGTAGTTGAAGGATCTTCCCTACTATATCATAAAATTTATGAGTAGACCAAGAGACTCAAAGGGTAGATTCCTCCCAAAAACATATTCACAAGAATTCATAACATCCTCTAGTCCAAATAAGGAAGTTGATCAAGAATTGGAGGCACCATCATCCCCTGTTATACAAGAAACAAAATTGCCACCTTTGGAATTCTTAGATCAGTCACCTGAAGGAAGTAGAACTTTTAGGAGAAGGATTATTTCTCAAGATCCATTTAGGGCGAGTTTTGATTCTCAATTGAGTAGTCAACCTCCTACTCCTGATTTTTCACCTTCCCCAAGGCATACCACATACCACATTGATTGGGAGAAAAATTTGGAAAATATTTTTAAAATGGCACGAGAACCTGAAAGAGAACTTGATAGGACCTTTACTTATCCAATCCAATTGGATGATGATGATACACCAATGAAAAATATCTCACCTACACATTTACCCACATTTAGAGGGATGTCATTTGAAGACCCTGACCAATTTTTGTTTGAGTTCAAGGTACTATGTCAGACCTATGACTACAAAATGGATAATAAAAACTCAAGTTGTTTCCATCCACTCTGAAGGATGCAAAAATGAGGTGGTTCATGGGATTAGCATCCAACTCTATTACCACTTGGGAACAAATGGAAACTTCCTTCCTAGACAAATACCAAGATTATTGTAGAGGGAGAAATAGGAAGGAATAATTCTTCAAAATCAAGCAGGAGGAGGATGAAAATATATAAGACTATTTAGATAGATTCCTCTTTGTGAGCAAAAGGCGTGAATTTTTACTTCAATAGGATTTAAGTAAAACCCTTTTTAAAGGGTTTGGATGACGAATCTAGGGAAGCCATTGACTTGATAGGAGGTGGAGACATTGATCAATTAAGGATGAATGAAATTAAGGAGATTTGTAGAAGCTATTCTAGAACAAGGGGTGGACCTAGAAAAGGAAAATCGGTGAAAAGTATGAATCCAGATACGAAAAAACTAATGGATGAGTTAGTAAACTTTAAAATAGAAATTTTAGTTCAATTAACCTCTACTATGGATGGATTACAAGCTAAAGAAAATTCCAAAACTAAACCATTGGCTATGTATTGTCCTAGATGCAGGAAGAAGCATGCAATAAGAGAATGTCCTTTGGATAAAATGGAAGTATGTATTATCTATGAGTTTAAATACCATGATACTAATGCTTGTTCTCTACTCCCAAAGAATAAAGAATCAGCTTAAACAAACCATTACATCATCCACAATAGAAGAATTAAATTTTGTTTAGAGACAACCTCACCAAGGGTAGTTTATGCCAAGATCAGTTCTAATCCCTAGACTATGTCATGACAAAGACCACAAAATTGGGGACAACCACCTTGGGTACCTCAACCAACATAGAACCCTCAGGATTGCGCAAGTCAAGCTTGGTATGCTCAGGGACATCAAAAACCATGGGTTGGTCAAGGAAGTCCTTATGCTTGGTCACAACCTAGATGGAACCCTAGTAATTATGCTCAAGGAAAACATATCCAAATCAATCAACAGTGCCATCATGGGATCCCCTACATAGAATTCAAAAATTGAGAATATAGTCCAAACGTAAATACCAACACATCCAAGAGAAACTTAAGAAATAAACAAACAACTCCTGCTTACTGAAACAGAACTAGAAAAATCAGTTGATCTAAATGCCATGGATTGTAAGGATATTCAAACTAGATCTAGAAAAATAATTAGCAGTCCACCTATTATAATCACTAAAATGATAGAAGAAAATGAAACCCCTAGTACTTTTGTTCCAAAAGAGGATATAAAAAGAAAAGAAAAGGAGCCAGATAGTGACACTACTGAGACTCCATTTCCAAAGAGATTTAAAGAAGCTATAGAAACCAAGGAGTCTGAATTGGTACAAGAACTAAGGAAATTGAATATTGAAATACCACTATTATAAGCAATTAAGGACATTCCAGAATTGAACAAATTAATCAAGATTTTATGTTTGAAAAATCCTAGAAGGAAGAAACAATACCCCAAGACTATCAAAGTAGATCGGAAACTTGTTGATTTATTAGCAGAAAAAATTTTACTTCCCAAATACGGAGATCCTAGAAGTCCTGTTATGTATGTCTCTGTAGGGAATAAGGATATATATAACATTTTGATATATTTGGGAGTGGCTATAAATGTGATGACAATGGACACTTTGAAAAAATTACCATTAATGGGTATACAACCTACTAATACCATATTGCAGATCGAAGACTAGTCTATAGAAAAACCAGAAGGGATTATTGAAGACATGGTGGTTATGGTGGAGTCATGGGAATATCCAGTTGACTTCCTTATACTGCAGCCAAAAGGTAAAACATTGGGTTATCCCATTATTTTGGGTAGACCATGGTTAGCTATAGTTACTTCCTTAATTGATTGCAGGTCAAGTGATATGACTATCTCGAATGGTAAGAACTCTAAGCAAATTTCCTTATATCCTTCTGCATGACCTTTTATTGACAATCAAGAACAATTATGGGTTGATTCTCCTGATACTAATAAGCAAAATTTGTCTTCTTTGGCTATGATCACATTGCAAGATCACGTAAGAGAAGTAGAAGAGATGATTAATCCACCATTGAATGAGCACCATTGTCCTTGAAGCAATAAGAAATAGTTCTAAAACCTGCGACCGTAGTTTTGGAACCTACAAACTTTGTTCTGGAACCACCACATTTAGTTCCAGAATCACGGCAATAACAGTTTTCTATGATTGAAAATAATTTCACTCCAGAGGAATGATATTTCTTGCGGGAAAAGGAATAATCAGTAGCTTCAGTTTCAAATACATCAGGGAATGGTGAAGAATTTCTAGAAAGTAGCAGTGACGAAGAGTTTGACCTACAAAGAGATAAGTATCATAATTCTCATTACTGTCCTTTTTCTAGTATTTTGTCTCAAGGAACTTTTGGAGATGTTGCTACATATCATATGTTGTTACCACATGCATGTCCACTAAATACTTTAATGGAACCCTTTCAACAAATTATTTCATCACACATCGAGAACCAAGCATGTTGAGATTCATCCGGTAAAATTTTGAACATTAACAGCTTGGTTGAAGGATGATGAAGAAGATAAATTGTTTGATGTTCTAAAAAATCATACTAAATCTTTTTCTTGGGATTACAAAGACATGAAGGGAATTCACCCAAGTATCTGCACTCATCACATCTATACTGAAAACGTTAAACCAGTTAGGCAACCTCATAGAAGGATTAACCTGCCTTAAGTGATATAGTCAAATAAGAAATTAAAAACTATTACAAGTAGGTTTTATCTACCCTATCTCAGATAGTTAGTGGGTATCTCCTCTTGTAATTGTTCCTAAAAAGAACGGAAATGGAGAATATGTGTTAACTATAAGGAACTGAACAAATCCACACTTAGAAATTATTTTCCTTACCATTCATAGATCAAGTTGTTGATGACGAATCGCAGCACCCCTGAATGTCTACAACACGATGGGTTGAGACTCTCATTACGATTGCATAACATGGAGCTTTTCCCAAGTGTGGGACATTGCGAAAACGGAAAAGCTCTCCGGATGAAGGCCGGTTCCTATTCCTCTATTCAGATGCACACGTAAAATGCAGAGGGTTTACTAAAAACCTAATCTTACTTGCCAAGGAGACAGGGTAAGAAAATGCATAAAATAAAACCTAAACTACAAAGGTGATGCACCGAGGAATGAAGAACACCTGTCTTGCCAAATAAACACAGACCATTAAAATGCAATGCAAGATCATGCACAGATAGCCAGATCCACAGTGAAAGATCAAGGGGATGCAAATGAATACAGAGAGGGTTGAGAATCATCCACAGACATGCATTAATTTGCTCCAAAGATTGATACAACACACTGCAAAATGCCAAATAAACAAGGTTGCATTACAGTTTCAAATGGGAGGTTTTAACTCCACAAGTTCACCTGCCAAAGAGAAGAAGGGAGGGGCAAAACAGAAATTTCCAACCTTTAGAAAGAAGCCCCTCCTTACAATTTATAGGAAGAATGAGAGAGAAAAGAGAGAGGAATTCCAAAACTACCCCAACCACCTCTAGATTGCACTTAACTATCTCATTATGGTGGTAGGTGAGAACCCCAGCGAACCCAAAAGTGGCGAACTGTATTTTGCATTTTTAAGAATTTTTTCTCACCCAATTAAAGATATCTAGTCATAGTTAGACAAAGGACCTTGTAAGCTTTCCAAAAAGTCCAACCTTGCATGAATCCGAGCTCCCAGTCAAAAGTTATGGCCATCTGAATATCTGCGCCAGGGTCTGCTTCCTGTCAGCGCTCAAAATGTCTGCGCCTCCTGAAGGTGCACCAAGGGCGCATCCGTGTGTGTGTCGACATCCTCTTTTGTGTGCCAAGGGTGCACCATTTTCCCTGTCGACATTCCGTGCTGTGCGCCATTCCTGTGCGCCTTGGGCGCACCATTTGCCCCGCTGCCGACATTCCGTAATGCGCACTTCTGTGCGCCTTGGGCGCACCATTTTCCCTGTCGACATTCCGTGTTGTGTGCCACTTCTGTGTGCCTTGGGTGCACCATTTTCCCTGTCGACATTCCATGCTATGCACCACTTCTGTGCACCTTGGGCGCACCATTTTCCCTGTCGACATTCCGTGCTGTGTGCCACTTCTGTGCGCCTTGGGCACACCATTTTCCTCTGTCGACATTCCATGCCGTGTGTGCCACTTCTGTGCACCTTGGGCATGTCAGGGATTTGAGCTTCTTTGATTTCTCCATTCTCCTTCTTGTCTTATCATATCTACCCGGGGAAAATATATATACAACACAAGTCCTAGACAACCTTTCAGGTAAACAATACTTTTCCTTCTTAGATGGCTTTAGTGGATACAATCAAATCGAGTTTTTGAAGATCAGGACAAAACTACATTTACATGTCCATGGGGTACCTTTTCCTATAGGGTGTTACCATTTGGCTTATGCAATGCTCCTGCAACTTTTTAGAGAGTTGTACTTGCAATCTTTGTTGATCTAACAAATGATTGTGTTGAGGTATATATGGATGACTTCACTATACATGGAGATACATTTGATGATGCTTTGATAAATTTGGATAGTGCATCAACAATATGTGAACAACACAATTTGTCTCTTAGTCATGAAAAGTGTTTAATGATGGTTGATGAGGGGATTGTATTAGGACACCATATTTCAAAAAGAGGAATTCAGGTTGATAAAAACAAAATTAGGATCATTTCATACTTACCTATTCCTCAAACCCCACAGATATCAAGTCATTTTTAGGACATGTTGGGTACTATAGGCACTTTATCAAAGATTTCAGTAAAATTTCTACCCCCATGTTTAATTTTCTAACTAAGGACTATGAATTTCTTTGGGATGAAAGGTGTCAGCATGCTTTTGAAGAAATTAAAGAAAATTTAATCACTACCCCAATATTGAGAGGACCTAATTGGGAAAATCCATTTCATATCCAAATAGATGCCTCAAATAATTTCATTGGTGCAGTTTTGGGACAGAAAGATGAAGAAGGAAAAATGTATGCTATTTATTATCTCAGTAAAAATATTACTCCCATTGAAAATAATTACACCACCACTAAAAAAGAATTTCTTACTTTGATTTATGCAATCAATAAATTCAGACATTACATTACAGGTAAAAATATTTACACATAGAGATCATTCAACAATTAAATATTTAATGAATAAACTAGTGGTTGGAGGAAGAATAATTAGATGGTTATTACTTTTACAAGAATTTTATATTACTATTGTGGACAATCCAGGTAAATCTAATGTGGTAGCTGATTTTTGTCAAGACTAACCACTATAGGGGAGCAAGATCAAGTCAAGGATAACTTTCCAGATGAACAATTGTTTGTTATTTCAGCAGTTACACCATGGTTTGCTGATATGGAAAATTATCTTGCAATAGGGAAGTTTCCTCCTTTCACTAAGAAACAAATAAAGAATTTAATCAAAACCAGTGCACAATTCAAATGGTTAAATGGAATGCTATTTAAATGTGGCCCTGATTTGGTTTTACACAAGTGTGTAAGAGAAGATGAAATCTTTGACATCCTTTGAGCATGTCATGATGAACCAAGTGGAGGACACTATTCAATGAAAAGAACATCTCATAAGATACTTGGCACTGGTTATTATTGGCCATATCTGTACAAGGATGTGAAGAGATATATCAAGCGGTGTGATCCTTGTCAAAGGATGGGACAACCAACTTTCACCAATGAAATGACTCTTCAACCTCAAGTAGTGATTGAACCATTTGAGAGATGGGGATTGGATTTTTTTGGTCCCTTTAATCCTCCTTCATAAGGAAAGGAATATATTCTTATGTGTACTGACTATGTGACAAAGTGGGAAGAAGTGCAGGCATTGAAAAATTCCATCAAGAAGCGCTTGTTGATTTCGTTTAGAAGATAATTATGGTAAAGTTTGGAGCACCAAAGAGCATAGTTTCATATCAGGGAAAAAAATTTATGTCTAATATGATCCAAACTTTAACAATGTATTACCAAATCAATCATAGGAAGTCATCTCCTTATCACCCACAATCAAATGGACAAGCTGAAGTAACAAACATAGAATTGGAAAACATCTTTACCAAAACAATTGAAGCTGGGAGAAAAGATTGGGTAAAGAGACTACCTGAAGCTATCTTGGGATTATAATACAACTTGGAAAACTACAACAGGGTTTTCACCATATGAGTTAGTCTATGGGAAAAATCCCTTGTTGCCCATTGAGTTTGAACTACAAACATTGAGGACAATAGTTAAGGTGGGTATTGAGTTGGATGCAACTCAAAAGGAAAGAATCCTTCAACTCAATGAATTGGATGAATTGAGGATGGAAGCACTTCAGCAGATAAAGATAATCCAAGATCAAAGGAAGCAATGGCATGACACACATATCAAGAAAAGGAAATTCAAAGTAGGAGACTGGGCATTGTTGTTTGATTCTAAGTACCAATAATTCAAGGGAAAATTGAGAACTAGATGGTTGGGACCCTATCAGATTGAGCAGATATTCGACAATGGTTCTATTCAGTTACTTCCCATTGATGGTAGTAGAAGAACACTCTTGGTCAATGGACATAGGCTAAAACTCTATAGGAAGCCTCCTACTAAGGATGAATTCTTGAGGAAGATTGAAGTAGACAAATAATTTGATCATATGGAAGAACCCAGTTCTTCCAAAATGATCAAATAACCAGATGATAGATCCATAATAAAGGGAAGAAAATGAAAACCAAGAATGGCATTCTCTTCCCCAAAAAATAAAAAAATAAATAAAATAAAAAATTCTCTCAGAGGTCAATTGAAAACCAGCAATGGTGGTTGATCTCCTCAAATGGCTAATTCAAATAAAAGGGAATTCTTTGGAATTCCAGCTGTCTTTTCTAATTTTTTTGTTCCACTTGTAGGAATGATGAGTCATCATAATGAAAGGATTACACCATCAAGGATAATAATTATATCTTTTAACTCATTTAGGGTTAGATTAAAAGTTTGCATGTGTGATTAGACTTGATTTAAAAGTTGGTATGATGAGTCATCTATTTATACATTATGATTAAAAGTGAGTAATCATGAAGATGTTTGGGATGTAATTAGTGGCGCTATAGTTATCATGAGTAATCATTAGTTTTGTGTTCCGCAGCTAAGAATAGACATTTCGTAGCTAAGAACAGAGGTTCCACAGCTAAAATCGTTAGTTCCGTAGCTAAGCAAGAAGCCTTGTAGCCGATTTGCATAGAATCAAAGGAAATTGAATTTGAGTCGATATGGGGATTAAAAAGAAATTGGAACCAGATGATGATTCCTAGCTACTCATGGACAAATAAGTGACATCTATCTTTAAGCGTTAGTAGGTTGGCTAGAGTTCCTAAAAAAAAAATCAAAGTATAACGATGAATTAGTAAGAGAATTCTTCATAAACCTAGAGCAATCCAGGACAAAGGTTAGAAATATTTTTATTCCTTTTTCGTGAATACAATAAGTAATGTGTTTGGGGTGCCAATTGTGCATGTCCCACATCCTACCAAAGGGACCTTGAAAGAACTGGTTGAAACCCTGCTACAAGAAGGGGAAACTGAACCCCAATACATTTACAACACAAAGAAAATCATAAAAGGGGTTAGAAGGGCCAATTTTCCCAAACCCTTTGATAGGGTAGCATTTTGGATAGTGAATTATTTAACCCGTGATGGCCAATTTGGGTCCGTAGGAAAAGAAGTCCTGAAGATGCTCATATATCTGAGATATGGAGCCACAAAACCAGAATACATAGTAAACCTTCCAGGGTTTCTTTTTTATTCTATCCAAACCATGGCCCAGAGGTATTCCTGGGGTGTTGGGACAATCAAGCATCATGGGTTAGTTCATTTGGTATGCCAGCACCATTTTCTGTCAAAGAAAAATGGAGAAGAAATTTGGGAAAAGTTTCTTGGAAAGTTTAAGAAAAACCCTGATATTATCAGGAGGACAATACTAACTCCATTTTCTCCTTCAACTAATTTGGAAATTGATGCCCCTGTAGAAGAACAGAAGGAAGTGGGAAGAGAGAATATACCAAAAAGAAGAAGATCTGTGAGAAAGATCAAAACAGCAGAACCTTTTATGCCTTTGAAGGAAATTCCTTCTTCTACAACAGCTACAGGGGAGCTAATATCTGTCTCTGATGGTGATAGTTCACCCATGCAAGAGAAAGAAACAAAAGTAAGAAGAATCTCTAGGAGGAAATCCACCACTAGGCATGTTTAAATTCCCTAAAGAAGAAAAATTCATAAGATGTCAAGGGAAATCCCAGAGGGAAGGAGTGAATAGGAAAAGATGGAAAAAGAAGCTGCTGATACTTTGGGCAGCATGACCATGAATCCTCCTGAACCAAGCCAAGCTAAGATGGACAAAGGAGATGAGAGACTTGAGTAGCAGGATTTTCAAGAATTGGCTAAACCATCAGCATTATCACATGAAGAAGAAGAGTTGGCATCCTGGAGATGAAAAGGTAAATTTCCTTTGATAGAAGAAGAATTCTCAACTCCTCAAGAAATTTCAGAGGAAGAAGAAAAACATCAGGTTAAACAGGCTTTGTTCTTTTCTAGAGAAGAGCTCATTATCGGGAAAAGGATGAGGAATTAGATTTCCTCAAACTCAAATTAGAACAAAGGGAAATTATCATTGGAGAGCTAACAACTCAGCTTGTAGTTAGGACTGAGGAATTATTAGTAATTAAAAAATAGTTGATAGAGAAAGAGGAAGAATGTCAAACTTCCAGAAAATAGAATGTTGTGTCCACAGTCTCTGCACAAACTGAGTTAACTTATTTTCCACTCAAACAACTATGGAATGACACTTGCAGGGAACTCAAAGAAGCTAAAACATCCAATGAAGATTTGAATACCAAGATGGAAGAAGAAAAGAAGGCAAGAAAAGAGTGGGAAGAAAAGTTTTATAAGGAAGAAGGAGACAAATATAAATGTCTTGCAAAAATACAGATGGTCTACATTATGAGTGAAAAAAAAATGCCTAAAGGAGGCCCTCTCTTGCATATAGTGTGTTTTTAGAAGAACAATTCATTCACTGGAAGTTGTCAAGGATTGCATGTGGACTTCCACATGAACTAAAAGATGAATCTAAATTCATGACACTTATTCTTTAGCTAGTCCTGAGTAGAAAAATCTTCTGTGTGAATTCTATCTTTGTAATCTAATGCTAGAAAAAACACAGGATTTATGATCAATTTGTATGTGGGGGAAAGTCAGCTCAATGCATTTGTCTCTATTCTGCAAAATTAGATTGCATGGAATGAAAGGGATTCGAGTTTTTATTGAAATCTAGCTCAACTGGTCTCTGCATGAGGGCTCACTATGGTAAACCTTCTGCCTTCTTCATACATTTTAGAACTCATGCCTTTGATGAACGATTCAAGACACATTATTTTGCTAGCTTACAAAAAAGTATTGATACCTTTACCTCCTATGAGGAGGATAAGTTTGAAGATATTTATGAGGGATGCTTGAAAAGGTGGGAACTTCTTACGGTTTCCTTGAGAAGAAGGGAAGTAATATCCCCTACAAATCTGATCTAGAGTTTAGAAAGAGAAAAACTTTATGCACAATAATTCCTCATATCAATGAGACCTACGGGAACATATGGATGGGAATGTGAACAAGGCCCCCTCTACTTCTCACCCCCATGTCTCCTTGGAAAAACAAAGAACCTCAAGATCCTACTCAATTTGAAGAGTGGCAGAGGAAAATAGAAGCAGGAGCAGGGTATAGTACCTCTAAGTTTAAGCATTGGGATATCTAGTTTCAGCCATTTGATCTGAGCAATCAAATGGAATGCAGAACACATAACCCCAATTTTGAAGAATAAAGTTTGTAAAGGGACTTACAAACAAGTAAGTATGAGGGAAATGATGAGGCCAGAATATGCCCGTTAAATGTACAATAAATGATCTCATCTTACTCTCCTTTTTATTAAGTTTGATTGCATTTTGTGACTTTTATTTGATCTAATATGAGTTAGGATGTAATTGTCTATCTTTTGATTGATTGTGATTCTAACGTTTAAAAGCTCTGAAATTCCTGATGAAGTGTGTTGGAAATTCAGTTTTGTAATAAAGCAGGTCCAATCGGTTGAAGAAATGAAGTATGTAGCGTTCAACATGTTTTTGTAGCATCTGTTCCAATACGGCTTAGTTCGGAACTTCCAAGCTAGTTCTGAAACTCCATTACACATTCACAGGCTTCATCACCTAGTTCCGGAACTTTCGAACTTAGTTCGGAACTTTCGGACTTAGTTCAAGAACTCCCAGTATATCTCCGAAACTCTCATAGTTTTGATCTTTAACAATTTCCTATGGTTCTGGAACTTCTCTGAAGTTCCGAACCGATGGAAGTTTATCTATTCTAACCACATCCAGTGATTTAGCATCAACAACCCTTTCAATCAGGAAAGGATGAGAATATTTTTGATCACGCAGATCCAGGGATAGTTATCTTACAACTATCTGATTAGCCACAATCTGAGTCAACATCTATTCTGGGCATGATTTGATTTCATCATAATCATAGAGACAACTATGATTGTAAATGTATATATAAGCACTGCAGTAGATAAAAAGAAGATATAGATATAGATATAGAATAAGTAATCCAGATCAAAGTACATGGATCCAATATATTTTTAATACCGAATGTTTTATCAATCAATAGCCATTCCTGTTTGAGAGAATTCTAAGTTGTTAAATCCTAATTCAAGGAGGAGCAAGGGCCCACTCCCCCAAGGACTAGGATATTCATCTATTTGGTATTTATATTTCCTAAGAAAATAGTTTAGATATGTTAATTTTATATCACTTTTAATTCTTCTAGTTAAACTCTATTGTATACTTGTTCCTACAGGTGTCTAGATAGATTCTTATTCTTCTTGCAACCATTTTTAAGCACTCTAAGTTGTGTGTTTATTTCCAAAAGAAAGTGTGTTTATTTCCATTATGCAAAGTGTGTTTCCTTTCAAAAGTTTTCATAGTATGATTTAAATAAGATTTTTTTACCGAGAAGTCCTTAAGACATTGAAAAGATCACCCGAAAATACAAAAATTACTACAATCAACTACTAGATCAATAGGATTATTCTTATTGCATATAGCTTTAGACACACCCTTGGTTTGAATATGACATCAACAGGAAGTTGATTAAATGAATGGAATAATGACACCCATCACAGTTCTTTAGGAAATCGGTTAATTTGAGGCCTCTTGGTCACTAACCGCTTATTATTAATCATCTTGCTCCACCGAGGGTTTCTTCATCCCAAAATTCTTATGCTGATCGGGTGAGTGATATCCACATTCTTAGGAAAGTCAGGTATGTCAAGCAATTCCTCAATTTTCTCTAGTGTGATTAAGAGGAAAGGCTCGTGATTATCTTTAAAAATTCCTCATCTCTCAGGATCATAATGCTCTGCATAAGTGATAACCAGCTCTGGACACTGCACCAAGACATGAATGTTGCTGCATGGGTAGACCACTATGGTAAAGCCTATCCAAGAATATGGTTTTGCCTTCATTTTTCACCCATTCATAGAATTTTTGCACATTGATGTGACCTAGATTCATATCAGTGATATTGTCATATGCCAAATTAATGGAACTGGGAGGGATGATTCCTTGGAATTCATACTTGAGTGCGGATTTGTTCAATTTCTCCACTGGCTTTCTCAATCTTCCTGCAGATTTATTAGATTTTTCGGCCATTATGAATTTTACAGAATAATGACTCAGGCACGCAAAACAATGCAAGCAGGCTGTATCAGTCTCCGAAATCCCCATCAATGCAAGAATAATATGACTTGTTTAATTATTATTATTATTATTTTAAAAATAATAATAATAACAACCAGTCCCGGTTACAAATTTTGTTTTTTTGTTTAATAATACATCATACCGAGACTAGGCTCGAATTTTGACTTTGGCAACAACGATTTTTTATTTATTTATTTATTTTAAACAAAATCACCTAATTTCTAATATCCCGATTTTTTTTATTTAATTTGGCAGAGAAAATTCTCCTTGGTATGTGTGAAACTCATTTGATTTTAATGACCACGTACTTTGAGATTTACTTCTTCCTTGCGATCTTCTTATTGATGCATGACTATACTTGTTGAATCTTCTTGCAAATGCGTTGATACACCTGGAGAATGCGTGGTTTCTTGTTTATTGCTTGAGATGCTTTGAGGAATGTGTGGTGAAGCTTTGGTCTTTTCTTTGCACCAACCAATGCGTGGAGAAACTTGTCTTTTAACTGTTGTTCCTCAATCTTTATGTTGTCCCAATGCGTGGTTGTTTTATTCTGATTTCCCTCCTTGCTGAATTGAAACTTCTTCCTTGTTTAGCGTGAAAAACCTACTAAAACATGGAGTTTTTTTGGCTCTTTCTTAGCGTGGGAAATTGTTCTCATTCATCTCTGCCTGCGTTGACTCATTGCTATGTGCAATGTGTTGGAATTTTGAACTGCTTTGTCTTGTATTTGACCAATGCATTGAAACTTCTTCCTGTGTATTTCCTTTCCTTCAGTGTACGTGAAAGGTTGTGTTCTTTTTGTTGTTTTTTTGTTTGATTTTGACTGTTCCTTTTCAATGCGTGATGATCTCCTTCTCCCCCATGTGGTAGTGTGGAAACTCTTTTTGGGCCTGCATGGAGATTTTCTTTTTAAAACATTAACTTATTACTTCCCCCCCTCTAGTTGTGCATGGAATCTTTCTTGGAAACTTTTCTCTCTTTCTTGAGTTATCTTTTATCCTTCCCACGTGGTCTCCTTGTACATAAGAAACAAACAAACAAAAAAAAACAAGAAAAAAATAGATTTTAATGGATTGTTTTCTTTCCTCTCCCACATGTGGACAAGATTCTTTTGGCTGTGTGGACTCTGCTCCTTTGCAAATGCGTGGATTTAGTTTCCTGGGCACGTGGACAAGATTCCTTACCAATGCATAGTGTTTTTTTCTTGGAAAGATGTGTGGTGGACTGTGTGTGATGGAAATAACCTTGAGATTTTTCCTTTTACCTCGTGGACACTCTTTGATCAATGCAAACAACTGATACGTGGTATTTCCTTCACTTGCGTGATGATTTTCAGCTTGTCCCTCCTTGTCTTCTGTTGCGTGGGATTCTCCTTTGCTAGAACATGGACATTAAATTCCTCCTCTCAAACTTCTAACAAATCCTCCCTCCACATTGGTCTCCCTCCTGTTATGTAGTCATGCACATGAAAGAGAATTTCATTAAAACTTCCAACAATGTGTAGCTTTTAAGAACTCCTAGTGAATGCGTAGTAATTCATTGAGGGATGTGATAAAATATTACTCTAAGACGTTCCTCTAGAAGAAATAAGAAGAAATTGGAAAGCTTCGCATGACTCTTTCCAACGAGTTTGATAGAAGGATTTTATGAGGATTTAGGAAGCTTCCTCACAATCATGTTTCTTATTCGTCCCGTTAAAACAACTTCCCTCTTTCCCGGGTAGTGGCATTAATTGCTAGGGGGAAGTGGGGAAATAAATTGTCAATTGCCAATGGAAATGGCAAGGCTCGCTGGAAATCCCTGTTTTATTTCCCCATGTGGGAAATCAAAATATTTTTTCCCATTTGCCAATTCATTGATTTGGCAATTGGTGGAAGAAATCCCACAAGCGGAAATTAAAATAAATTTTCCAAGAAAGGGGAAATCCGGGTTTAGGAAGCCAATTTGGCATTCCCGGCAATTGGAAGCAGAAGCTTACTTCCCCGGAAATAAAATAAAATAAAAATCGAATGACTTTTAATAGTTATTTAATTAAAAACCCCAAATTTAATAAAAATTTGATTTTATCAAATAAATTAATTAAATATTAATTACTTAATTATTAATGCATTTTAAGACCTAGGGGGAGGAGTTCTCACCCGAAATGGACGAAATGAAGATCGAACAATCACAAAAATGAGATGATCGTGATGAGAGAGATAAATCATGCAAGGTAACACTTTTGAAAAATTTCAAAATTTCCATTTTTCTTTTTTTAATTAATTTTGCGCAGTCAAAATTAGTTGATAACACGAGTCGATCACCAAAATGTTTACACCTAATTATATTTACCATAAAACCTTATTGATTTTAGTGAATTAGTGGACTAAAGGATGTAATGGCTAAGAACATGTGAATATTATGATTTATTAACTTATAACATTAATTATCATAATCATAATAATTCTTTTATACTATTAACCATGATGCTAAATAAGATATGAACTTGACAATACAAAGGAATGAGTGCACTTAGCTATTTATATATGCTCTAGAAATTTCTAGAAGGATGCATTGCAGAGAACAAAGATATGGAATTGACTAAGCTTCATTTTGGAGACTCGTAATTGGAAATCAACCTAGGGAAAGATTGTATAACTCTTTCGGGGTCATACCATATGGTTTTGACCCTTCTATATAGTCTTGGACCTACTTAGATCCAAGATCTCAACTTTATGAAATTTTCGGTTGTCTAAAAGTGAACATCATGTGAATCTCTCCATATACTTTGATCATCATCTCAAACCCTATCCATGGATGAGAAGTCCTGCAAAACAAATATTAGTTAGGTTTTTACACCCCTATGCACCACCGACATTGGCACTACTCCAAAGAGGCCTCAAACCGCACATCGTTCTCCACCTAGCATGTGATATATAAATGAATGCAAATAAGTTTGACAACCATCTTTAACCATGCTTGAATTGAGTTTTTTTCTTGCTAATATACTTTGGAAAGGGATCTTTGAGTGCTTGTGGAAGAGAGGGATTATTTTTTTAACCTATTAATAAGCTTCATACCTATACATATTACTGTCCTAATGAATATAGATGTGTTATTATGAGATTTAGGGAGCCTTGGGTGCCTTTTGTAAGTGTAGGAAGTGATTGTATCAATGTAGTTCCATGAGATTTATAGGTTAGAAAATGAGGTAGTGTTTACTTATTTATATAGGGTTTTTATATGATTTATCGAGGAGATTTTGACCCATAGAGATTATAATACCTAACAAAAGATGTGAATTTGAAAGAAAATTTGGAGTGTAAAATAAAGTTTGTGACTTGTTGCTTGATTTTTTTCAATCGATTTTATGCATTGTTTTCTTATAATTTGATGATATTTTAGTGTGCAAGGATAAACAAGCTAAACATGATACCTCATAATTTATTAAGTGGGGATGATAAATTTGTATTTATCTTAGTAAGAGTGCATTGTCAAACCTAGCAGTTTCAAAGAGTGAATTTCCAAATTTGAATTTCTACACTAGGGACTCCCTAGACACATTTTGTATCCTAGTTAGGTGTCCATTACTAAATGATGCAGAGCTCATTTCAATTTTCAATGCATTCAACAAATTATAAAATACTAGACTCAAACCATACCAAACTGATCTACAACAAGGATCTTTGCTAGTAGCTCAAGATGGTTCAAACTTGTAACTTTGGCATAATCTTGTTCTAAAAACATAATATCCTATTTCACTATGCCAATCCAACTATCAAAATGATAACATTTCATGAAAAATCCATTTACTCTTACCTTCCTTCTTCTAACTTCTTAGCACAAATCAAGAAAAATTTGGCTTTTATCATGTATTAGCTCCTTCAAACTTCGTACCTTATTTCACAATGCTCATACTAACATGAAATCACTCATCAAAGTGATTATCAAGAAAAAATTTATCAACATTCTTAAGTTTACTCAAAATTGTCTTATTATGACTCTTAAGAGAAAGATCCTTACATGGTTCATGGTTAGGAGGATCTAGAATCACCTAGAACAATGTAGAAACTCCTCTAAATACCCTTTATCCCTAATATGGTGTGGGGTAAATTTTATAGTCTAACTACTTGACCTCCTCTCTCAACCACCTATTTCACTTTTCTAGTTCTCCTAGTCCTTACCAACCCCGCTTCCACTATATTTTGCTAATATCTTTCATTATAAGAGGTTCCTCCACAAACTAATTGCATATTCTGATATCCATTTTCTTTTTTACTATCCCCGTGACTTTCATGAACAAAATCTAAGATAAACCCCCTTTTCTTGCTTTGTAGGCTTCTCAAATTAGGTCTTTCTAGTTTCTAAAGCAGGGTTCTCCAAGGCAATCACATGAAATCCATACACATGGTTACTTATTTAGAGTTAAAACCTTTAAAAATAGTTAGACCACACTTTGTGATAGAGATTTCCACAAAAATTTATCTAATTTTACTAGTGCATTTGAAAGATAATTGATTTTTTTACCTCCTAACCCTAGTTTTAGGGTTTCACATGTTTGTGCTTTATCCCGAGAGGTTTAAAATATTCAAAAATGATAAGAATTCACTTATATAGCCCCAATCCTTCACTAGAGGTCTATTTCATCATCATGTATGTGATTTCTTTATCATTATGGGAATTATAATCCATTAGATCTTAACATTCACTTGATTCTCCTTACTCGTCCCGTAGGAGACAGAGCTCATACATACAAAGGTTTCATTGTACAAGACTAATCCTTCATTCATAGATTTTTTTTATAGATAAAAGTTTTGGAAAGGATCCAAGGACCATATACAAAAATATATTACAATGTGAACCCATCAACAACAAAAAAACCATCTATAAAAAAACGAGCCCAAAAACAAAAACCAACTCGAGTCAAGGAGACATTGACTCAACAACAGAGCTGCGAAACAGAACAAAAAGGAACCAGCCTAACTAGACCAAAGACCACTAGATATAGAGAAAATTTATCAGCAAAGAAGTCCCAAAAAGATCCTTGGGTACTTTTAGCTCATTTTTTTGAACTAGGGCCTACAGAGACATCTTGACTGCACTCCCTGTCTTCATCCTCCGAGCCACCTTGAAAAACATACATTCTTTTCTTCCTTTTTCCCACTACTACCATATCCTAAAGCACATCAACCTTGCTACTTAGCATCACTAGCTCAACCCCCTGCCACTGCATCCCATGAATTAAGATTTTATTTTCCAACTTTAGCTGCATCACCACATCCTCCAAACTATCAATTTTATTAGCTAGAAAGCTCACAAACACATTAGTTTCATTATGCCCCTCATCATTAATTGTTTCCTTACTTTGACCCACAAGAAAATGAAGGGCCTCCACAACATCCAAATCCTTCCTATCCCTATCCTTTAAAGCCATAAGCTTACCCCTATCATCTAGACTAACATGATCCTCCCAATCATCCCCAAAATTGATAGAAATATCTTTCAAGGAACAGGGGAACCAACTTTAAAGAGTAACAAGATTAAACCTTGATGCAGTGGCACATCCACCATTTTAGCCTTGAAATCCTTCACCAATAAACTCAGGGAATTGAATAAGTAAAAGGGAATACTAACCTTCTTATTCCTTTGAAAATGATTTAACATAATGAAGTGTTGGGTGTGGAGTTTCCTATATTTTCCGTCAAGAGTAATATATTTCATAATGTTAAAACAAACCTCAGGCCACCGCCATGGCAAATAATTACGAAAATCCCATCCTCCATGTGTATAATATTTTCATCCACACTCAAGAAGTTAAAAACCTCTTCCTGAAACCTCTTCCTATCTTTGAAAACCTTGCAACCAGTACACTCCATATCAGTCACTTTACCTATAAAATATTCTAAGACCAACAAACTAACACCATGCATAACAACCCCATTCTTCTAGGCCTGTGCAAAGTCCTTGGAAATATTTTCATCAAAGCCCTAAAGTCTCTGAAAGAAATGTGCCACACCTCCATTTTGAAAGATATCCCATATCGTTGAATCCCTTTCCAGATCAGTGCAAGAAGATGGTTCTACCC
Source organism: Taxus wallichiana var. yunnanensis (assembly GCA_018340775.1). NCBI lineage: Eukaryota > Viridiplantae > Streptophyta > Pinopsida > Cupressales > Taxaceae > Taxus > Taxus wallichiana. Next base: position 11,415,208 of record CM031244.1, read on the forward strand.
TAACATGATTTCCACCCATAATGGTAAAACCAGAAACACACCCAACAATAACCAACTAGAGTAAAAAACCGACTATAAAATTCCCAACCTGTAATAAATAAATAGAAGCCCACACAATTGGAAATGATGAAAAGGATTACATGAATCCACCTCTCACACTTAACATTAAAATCCCTCATCTTTCTGTACAAAGGAAAAACTTAGTATCCGATGGTAAGTCCATCTCATTAAGCCATACATGCTCATGATGGGCTCAAACTCCCACACTTGCTAATGATTCAGACCAAAGATTAGCTTCCCGAAAAACATGTGCGACACCAATCTCCTCAAATTTTGATACCAAAGTCCTAACTTCTTCTCGTGATGGGTGATGAGGCCAGAATATGTCTATTAAATGTATAATAAATGATCTCATTTTACTCTCCTTTTTATTAAGTTTGATTGCATTTTGTGACTTTTGTTTGATCTGATATAAGTTAGGATGTAATTGTCCATCTTTTGTTGATTATGATTCTAACGTTTAAAATCTCTGTAATTCCTAACAAAGTGTTTTGGAAACTCAGTTTTGTAATAAAATAGGTCACAATTAGGAAGAAGAATAAATATGAAGCATATTTCATGTTTTTGGAAGTATTGGAATCAATACGGTTTAGTTTTGGAACTTCCAAACTTAGTTCCGAACTCCTCCACGTAGTTACGAGTTCTGTCACTTAGTTCCAAAACTTTCGGACTTAGTTTCGAACTCTAGTACTTAGTTCCAAAATTATCGAATTAGTTCTGGAACTCCTGCAGATAGCTCCGGAACTCTCTCGGTTAGACCTAGAATGATTTCCTTTAGTTTTAGAACTCTTCTAAAGTTCCATAACCAATAAGAATCTATTCCAAATGTCCAAAGGATTTGTCAAATCAATGATCCTATCAATCAGGAGAAGATTAGAAGACTTCCGACTCTCCATACTTACAGATCCAGGATAATTATCACACAACTGTATGTCCAACCATGTTCCAATTCAACATCTATTTTGGGCACGATTCAGTTCCATCGTATCAGTGGAATAGTTATGGCCATAAATGCACCCCTAAAAGTGTATCTATATATATATAGACATGGTGATATAGAAAAAAAAAGATATATAGATATAGAACAGAGATAGATATAGATTGATATACATAGATCCAACATATTTTTGTAATGCATAACATTTTATCAATAAAATAATCATTTTTATTTTGAGAGAAAATTAAGTTGTCCAATCCTATTTCGAGGCGGAGAAAGGGCCCACTCCTCCAAGAACCAGGATCCTCGTTTTTGTTGGTATTTATATTTTTAGAGAAAATAGTTTAGATCTGTTAATTCTCTGACGCTTTTAATTCCTTAAGTTGAAATCATTGTAGACTTGTCCTGTAAGTGTTCTAGATTAATTTTTTATTTCTTTGCAATCATTTTTCCAGACATTCTCAATTGTGTTTATTTCTGTAATGTTTATTTCTAGCAACTCCTTTCTTCGCAAAGTGTGTTTACTTCCAAGGAAAAGTTTGTTTATTTCCACCAATTCATTTCTGTAAAGTGTGTTTACTTTCAAAATGTTTTCATAGTTTGATTCCAATAAGGTTTTTAACCAATAATTCCTTAAGACATTGAAAAGACCCCCATAAAATATAAAATACCTACAATCAATTACTAGATCACTAAGATTCTTCTTGTTGCATATAGCTTTAGACACACCCCTGGTTTGAATATGACATCAACATAAAGTTGATTAAATGAAGGGAATAACGACACCCATCATTTTTGGCGTCGTTTCTAGGGACCCACTAGTTAGAATTTTCTAATTAGGTGTCAACAAGAGCAACAATAATACATTTAGTAATTGAAGAAATATTCCCTAAGCTATCAAAAAATTTATGAGTAGACCAAGAGACTCCAAGGGTATATTTCTCCCAAAAATATCTGAACAAGAATTAATATCATCCTCTAGTTTAAATAAGGAAGTTGACCAAGAATTGGAGGCACCATTATCCCCTGTAAGACAAGAAGCATAATTGCCACCTTTGGAATTCTTGGATCAGTCACCAAAAGGAAGTGGAACTTTTAGGAGAAGGATTATTTCTCAAGATCCATTTAGGGTAAGTTTTGATTCTCAATTAAGTAGTCAACCTCCTACTCTTGATTTTTCACCTTCCCCAAAGCAGATCACATACCACATTGATTGGGAGAAAAATTTAGAAAATACTTCAGAAATGGCATGAGAAGATGAAAGGGAACCTGATAGGACCTTTACTTATCCAATTCAATTGGATGATGATGATACACCAATGAAAAATATTTCACCTGCACATTTACCCACATTTAGAGGGATGTCATCTGAAGACCCTGACCAATTTCTATTTGAGTTTAAGGTACTATGTCAAACCTATGACTACAAAATAGATAATCAGAAACTCAAGTTATTTCCATCCACTTTGAAGGATGCAACAATGAGGTGGTTCATGGGATTAGCATCCAACTCTATTACCACTTGGGCACAAATGGAAACTACCTTCCTAGACAAATATCAAGATTACTATAGAGGGAGAAATAGGAAGGAAGAGTTTTTCAAAATCAAGCAGGAGGAGGATGAGAATATAGAAGATTATTTGGACAGATTCCTCTTTGTAAGTAAAAGGTGTGGATTTGTACTTCAAGAAGAGTTAAGTAAAACCATTTTTCTTAAAGGTTTGGAAGATGAATCTAGGGAAGCTCTTAACTTGATAGGAGGTGGAAACATTGATCAATTAAGGATGAATGAAATTAAAGACATTTGTAGAAGCTATTCCAGAACAAGGGGTGGACCTAGGAAGGGAAAATCAATGAAAATTTTGAATCCAGATATGAAAAAACTAATGGATGAATTAGAAAACTTTAAAACAAACATTTTAGTTCAATTAACCTCTACTATGGATGGATTACAAGCTAAAGCAAATGCCAAAACTAAACCATTAGCCATGTATTTTCCTAGATGCAGGAAGAAGCATGCAATAAGGGAATGTCCTTTGGATAAAACAGAAGTATGTATTATCTATGAATCTAAAGAACATGATATTCATGCTTGTTCTCTTCTTCCACTCCTAAAGAATTAGCTCAAACAAACCAGTACATCATCCACAATAGAAGAATTGAATTTTGTCTAGAGACAACCTACCCAAGGATAGTTCATGCCAAGGTCATCTCCTAATCCTTGGATGATGCCATGGGCTACTCAAATAGTACCACAAAGTTAGGGACAACCACCTTGGGCCCCTCAGCCAACTTGGAATCCTCAGGATTGGGCAGGTCAATCTTGGTATGCTCAAGGACACCAACAACCATGGATTGGTTAAAATAACCAATATGCTTGGTCACAACCTAGATGGAGTCCTAATAACTATGCTCAAGGGAAAACATACCCTAATAAGAATCAACAAGCCATAATGGGTGCCCCAACACAAAATTCACAAACAAAAATGTGGTTCAAATGTAAATGCCAACACAACCAATAAAAACCCAAGAAACAAACAAACAACTCCATCTATGGAATAGAACCAAAAAAATTAGTTGATCTAAATGCCATGGATTGTAAGGATATTCAAACTAGATCTAGAAAAATAGTTAGCAATCCACCTATTATCATCACTGAAATGATAGAAGAAACTGAAACCCCTAGTCTGGTTTCCCCCAAGAAAGATGAAAAAGAAAGAGATAAGGAACCAAAAAGAAACTCTACTAAAACTCCATTTCCAGAGAGATTTAAAGAAGCTATAGAAATAAAGGAATATAAATTGGTGCAGGAACTAAGGAGACTTGAATATTGAAATACCACTATTACAAGCAATTAAGGACATTCCGAATTGAACAAATTAATCAAAATGCTATGTTTGAAAAGGCCTGGAAGAAAGAAGCAATACCCTAAGACTATTAAGGTAGATGGGAAACTTGTTGATTTATTAGCAGGAAAGATCCTACTTCCCAAATATGGAGATCCTGGAAGCCCTATTATTTATATCTCTATAGGGAATAAAGATATACACTAATGTTTTGGTTGATTTGAAGCAAATTTATAAATGTAATGATAGTGGACACTCTGAAAACATTACCATTAATAGGTTTACAACCTACTAACACCATATTGCATATGGCGGACACTCATAAATTGTAGCAAACCGTAAGGATTTATTGAAGATGTGGTGGTTATGGTGGAGTCATGGGAATATCCAAATTGACTTCCTTATATTGCAGCCAAAAGGTATTATCCCTTTATTTTGGGCATTCCAGAATTGAACAAATTAATCAAAATGCTATGTTTGAAAAGGCCAGGAAGAAAGAAGCAAGACTACCTAAGACTATTAAGGTATATGGGAAACTTGTTGATTTATTAGCAGAAAGATCCTACTTCCCAAATATGGAGATCCTGGAAGCCCTGTTATTTCTGTCTTTATAGGGAATAAAGATATACACTAATGTTTTGGTTGATTTCGGCAGCTATAAATGTAATGATAGTGGACACTCTAAAAACATTACCATTAATAGGTTTACAACCTACTAACACCATATTGCATATGGCAGACCAGTCTGTAGCAAAACCAGTAGGAGTTATCAAAGATGTGGTGGTTATGGTGGAGTCATGGGAATATCCAGTTGGCTTCCTTATATTGCAGCCAAAAGGTATTATCCCTTTATTTTGGGTAGACCATGGTAGCTATAGTTGTTGCCTTAATTGATTACAGGTCAGGTGATACAACTATTTCAAATGGTAAGAATTCTAAGAAAATTTCATTATATCCCTTTGCATGACCTTTTAGTGATAATCAAGAGAAATTATGGGTTGATAATCCTGATATTAATGAGAAAAAATTTTCTTCATTGGCCATGATCACATTGCAAGATCACGTACGAGAAATAGAATATATGATTAACCCACCATTGAATGTACACCAATCATCCTTGGAGCAGTCGGGAATAGTTTTAGAAACCTATGAAATTAGTTCGGAACCTATAGAATCTATTTCAAAACCATCACAGTTAGTTTTGGAACCATCACAATTAGTTCCGGAACCATCACAATTAGTTCCAAAACCACACCAACAATAATTCCCTACAAATGAAGATAATTTCACTCCGGAGGAACGAGATTTCTCTTGGGGAGAGGAAGAATTTGTAGCTTCAGCTTCACATATATCAGGAGATGATGAAGAATTTCTGGAAAGCAACAGTGATGAAGAGTTCAACCTATAACAAGATAAGTATCATAATTCTTCTTATTGTCCTTTGTCCAACATTTTGTCTCAAGGAACTTTTGGAGATGTTGCTACATATCATATGTTGTTGCCACATGCATGTCCACTAAATACTTTAATGGAACCCTTTCAACAAATCAGTTCATCATACACTAGAACCAAACATGTTGAGATTCAACCGGGTAAAATTTTGAATATTAATAGTTGGTTGAAGAATGATGAAGAAGCTAAACTGTTTGATGTTCTAAAAGATCATACTAAAGATTTTTCTTGGGATTACAAAGATATGAAAGGAATCCACCCAAGTATCATTTTGTCTCAAGTATTAGACCAGTTAGGAAACCTCAGAGAAGGATTAATCTAGCCTTAAGGTATATAGTCAAAAAAGAAATTGAAAAACTATTACAAGTAGGTTTTATCTACCCTATCTTAGATAGCCAGTGGGTGTCTCCTCTTATAATTGTCCCTAAAAAGAATGGAAAATGGATAATTTTTGTTGACTATAGGGAACTAAACAAATCCACACTGAGAGATTATTTTCCCTTACCATTCATAGATCAAGTCTTAGACAACCTTTCAGGTAAACAATACTTTTCCTTCTTGGATGGATTTAGTGGATATAATCAAATCAGAGTTGTTGCTAAAGATCAGGATAAAACTACATTTACATGTCCATGGGGTACCTTTGCCTATAGGGTATTACCATTTGGACTATGTAATGCTCCAACAACCTTTCAAAGAGTTGTATTAGCAATTTTTGTAGACCTAACAAATGACTGTGTAGAGGTATACATGGATGACTTTACTGTGCATGGAGATACATTTGATGATGCCTTGAAAATTTTGGATAGAGTATTGACAAGATGTGAGCAACACCACTTGTCTCTTAGCCATGAAAAATGTTTGATGATGGTTGATGAAGGGATTGTATTAGGACACCATATTTCAAAAAGAGGAATTCAGGTTGATCAAAACAAAATCAGAATTATTTTAGACTTACCTATTCCTCAGACCCCCACTGATATCAAGTCATTTTTAGGACATGCTGGGTACTATAGACGCTTTATCAAGGATTTTAGTAAAATTTCTTCCCCATGTTTAATTTTCTTACCAAGGACTGTGAATTTCTTTGGGATGAAAAGTGTCAACATGATTTTGAAGAAATTAAAGAGAAATTAATAATTGCCCCAATATTGAGAGGACCTAATTGGGAGAAACCTTTTCATATCCAAACAGATGCCTCAAATAATTCCATTGGTGTAGTTTTGGGACAAAAAGATGAAGAAGGGAAAATGTATGTTATCTATTACCTTAGCAAAAATATTACTCCCACTGAAAGAAATTACACCACCATTGAAAAAGAATTTCTTACTATGATCTATGCAATTAATAAGTTTAGACATTACATTATAGGGTATAAAATATTTATACATATAAATCACTCAACAATTAAATATTTAATGAACAAACCAGTGGTTGGAGGTAGAATAATTAGATGGTTATTGCTTTTACAAGAATTTGATATTACCATTGTGGACAATCTAGGTAAATCTAATGTGGTAGCTGATTTCTTGTCAAGACTAACCACTACAAGGGAGCAAGATCCAGTCAAGGACAACTTTCCAAATGAATAATTGTTTGTTATTTCAGCTGATACACCATGGTTTGCTGATATGGAAAATTATCTTGCAACAGGGAAGTTTCCTCCTTCTTTCACTAAGAAACAAATAAAGAAGTTAATCAAAACCAGTGCACAATTCAAATGGTTAAATGGAATGCTATTTAAGTGTGGTCCTGATTTGGTTTTACGCAGGTGTGTAAGAGAAGATGAAATATTTGACATCCTCCGGGCATGTCATGATGAACCAAGTGGAGGACACTATTTAGTGAAAATAACACTCATAAGATACTTGGCACTGGTTATTATTGGTCATCTCTATACAAAGATGTGAAGAAATATATCAGGTGGTGTGATCCTTGTCAAAGGATGGGACAACCAACCTTTACCAATGAAATGCCTCTACAACCTCAAGTAGTGATTGAACCATTTGAGAGATGGGGGTTGGATTTTGTTGGTCCCTTTAGTCCTTCTTCACAAGGGAAAAACATATTCTTGTGTGTATTGATTATGTGACAAAGTGGGCGTGAAGTTCGAGGCTTTAACAAATGCCATCAAGAAGCGAGCTTGCTAATTTCCTTTGGCACAAATTATGGTAAATTTTGGAGCACCAAGGAGCATAGTTTCAGACTAGGGACCACAATTTATGTCTAATATGATCCAGGATTTCACAATGTATTATCATATCAATCATAGGAATTCATCTCCCTATCACCCACAATCAAATGGACAAGTTGAAGTAACGAACAGAGAATTGGAAAACATCCTTACCAAAACAGTTGAAGCAGGAAGAAGAGATTGGGTAAAGAGACTACCTGAAGCTATTTGGGCTTACAATACAACTTGGAAAACTACAACAGGGTTTTCACCATATGAGTTAGTCTATGGGAAAAATCCCTTATTTCCTATTGAGTTTGAACTATAGACATTGAGGACAATAGTTAAGGTGGGTATTGAGTTGGATGTAGCTCAAAAGGAGAGAATCCTTCAACTCAATGAGTTGGATGAATTGAGGATGGAAGCACTTCAATGCAGACAGAGATAATCCAAGATCAAAGGAAGCAATGACATGATACACATATCAAGAAAAGGCAATTCAAAGTAGGAGACTGGGCATTGTTGTTTGATTCTAAGTACCAACAATTCAAAGGCAAATTGAGAACTAGATGGTTGGGACCCTATCAGATTGAGCAAATATTTGACAATGGTTCTATTCAGTTACTTCCCATTGATGGCAACAAAAGAACACTTTTGGTCAATGGTCATAGGCTAAAGCTTTATAGGAAGCCTCCTACTAAGGATGAATTCTTGAGGCAGATTGAAGCAGATAAATAATTTGATCATATGGAAGAACCCAGTTCTTCCAAAATGATCAAATAATCAGATGGATAGATCTAGAATAAAGGGAAGAGAATGAAAACCAGTAAATGGCATTCTCTTCCCCAAAAAAAAAAAAAAAAAAAACAAGGGAAGAGAGTGAAAACCAGTAAATGGCATTCTCTTCCCCAAAAAAAAAAATTCTCTCAAAGATCAATTGAAAACCAACAATGGTGGTTGATCTTCTCAAATAAATGGCTAATTCAAAATAAAAAATTTTTTTAGAATTCCGGTTGTTTTTCTAACCGTTTTCCTTTTGTTTCACTTTTTAGGAATGATGAGTCATCATGACGGAGGGATTACATCATCAAGGATGGTAATTATGTCTTTAACTTATTAAAGGTTAGATTAAAAGTTCGCATGTGTGATTAGATTTGATTTAAAAGTTGATATGATGAGTCATCTATTGTACATCATGATTAAAAGTGAGTAATCATGAGAAAGATATTGATGGAATAAATTGGCAGCATAGTTATAATGAGTTATCATTAGTGTGGAATCAACAAAGTGAAAACTAGTTGCAGAGAAACTTCAAGGAAGAAGTAGTGAATTAGGTTTACATTCCATACCTACAACACAGAATTTCCGTAGCTAAGTACAATAATTCCATAGCTAAACGAATATTTCTTTAGCCAACCCGCACAAGATTAAATAAGAACGAATTTGAATCACCTCTATATCATGGGGATTAAAAAGAAGTCGAAACTAGAGGATGATACCCAGCTCATTACAGATGAAGAAGTGGCAGCTATCTTTCATCAGGTAGGATGGCTGGAATTTCTAAGAAAGTTCCCAAGTATAATGATGAATTGGTAAGAGAATTCATTATAAATTTAGAGCAATCTAGGACAAAGGTTAGAAATGTTTTCATTCCTTTTTCTGTGAATACAATCAGTAATATATCTAGAGTGCCAATTGTGCATGTCCCAAACCCTGTCAGAGGGACATTAAAAGACCTGGTTAAAACCTTGCTAAAAAGGGGAAGCTAAACCCCAATATATTTACAACACAAAGAAAATCATAAAAGGGGTCAGAAGGGCCAGCTTGCCCAAACCCTTTGACAGAGTGGCATTTTGGATAGTCAAGTATTTAACCTGTGATGGTCAATTCGGGTCGGTAGGAAGAGAAGTTCTAAAGATCCTCATATACCTTAGATATGGAGCTACAAAACTAGAATATATAGTAAACCTTCTAGGGTTTTTTTTTACTCCATCCATACAATGGCCCAGAGGTATTCCTGGGGTGTGGGAACAATTAGACATCATGGGTTAGTGCATTTAGTGTGCCAACACCATTTTATTTCAAAGAAAAATGGAGAAGAAATGTGGGAGAAATTTCTTAGCAAGTTTAAGTAGAGCCTTAATATTCTCAGAGAGTAATAGCAACTCCTTCTGCTCCTACAATTAATTTGGAAATTGATGCCACTATAGAGGAAAATAAAGAACTAGGTGGAGAGGAAATACCAAAAAGAAGAAGATCTGGAAGGACTAAAACTGCATAACCTATTGTGCCTTCTAAAGAAATTCCTTCCTCTACAGTAGCTATAGGAGAGCTAATATTTGTCTCTGACAGTGACAATTCACCTAGGAAAGAGCAAGAGGTGAAAATCAGAAGAAGCTCTAGGAGGAGACCTATTTCTGTACATTTTGAGGCTCCTCAAAGAAGGAGAATTCATAAAAGGTCTAGAGAAATTCCGGAGGAGATGGAAGATCAAGAAGGGATGGAAAAGGAAGTTGCTTGAATATTTTGGGCAGCATGGCCATGACTCCTCCTAGACCAAGCCAAATAGAGATAGAAAAAGAAGATGAGAGATTTGAGGAACAATTTTTCCAAGAGATGGGTGAATCAGTAGCACCATCACATGAAGAAGATGAATTGGCATCTTGGAAATAGAAAGGAAATCCCCTATGGTAGAAGAAGAATGCTTAACCCCCAAGGAAATTTCAAAGAAAGAAGAGAAACAACAAGTTAAACAGATTTGTTTCGTCTAGAGTAGAACTCATTATTAGAGAAAAGGATGAGGAGTTGAATTTTCTCAAACTTAAATTAGAACAGAGAGAAATGGTTATTAAGGAATCAACAACTTGGCTCACTAACAATACTAAGGAATTGACAAGAGTTAAACAACGGATAATGCAAAAGAGAGGAAGAATGTAAAAATTCTAGAAAACAAACTACTTTGTCAACAGCTCTCTACACAAACCGAATTAACTTTGGCCACATAAAAACTATGGAATGATACTTGCAGAAACTCGGTGAAGACAATAAATACAATGAGGACTTGAAAATCAAGATAGAAGAAGAGAAGAAAGAAAGAAAATAATGGGAAGAAAAGTTTTACAAAGAAGAAATCGAAAACTTTAAATATCTTGTGAAAATACAAATGGTTTGCATGATGAGTGAGAAATTACTTGCATGCAGGAGACCTTCTCCTGCATATAGTGTGTTTTTTAGGAACAATTAATTCACTGGAAGTTGTCAAGGATAGCATGTGGCCTTCCACATGAAATAAAATATGAAGTTGATTTCATGGTAGCCTATTCCTTAGCCAATACATAGCAGAAAAATCTTCTCTACGAATTCCATCTCTGCGATTTCATGCTGGAAAAGAACTCAAGTTTTATGATCAATTTGTATGTAGGGGAGAGCTAGCTTAATTCATTTGTTTTTGTTCTTCAAAATCAGATTGCATGGAAGGAGAGGGAGTCAGAACATCTATTAAAGGCTACTTCATTTGGTCTCTATATGAGGATTCATTATTGTTGGGGTTAGCACATCGGTTGTACATACAATATATCATATTTAAGCATACATGCAAATAAAAGTAGGTATTCTACCAGAAGAAATATACAAAACAAGAGACATAAATCAATACCAAATTTAATGTGGTTCACCCAGTGTGGGCTACGTCTACCAAGAAATAAGCCAATCTATTATCCAAAGCTTTGACAAGATATATAATGAAGATTTACAATCTTCCACACCTCCAAATGTACAAGTACTTTCTTTCCCTCAAGCTTTTACTTCATCACCTAGAATTCTCTCTCACCAACTTTTGCAAGTTCTTTCTAATTCTTGTTAATCATTATCCACTTCTAAACCCTATCTTTTATGCTTATATAGTCATTTATAGACTTAGGGCACTTAGCCATGCAATTTCAATCAATAGAAATACTTTAATGCTAAAAATAAATCTAATTCCTGAGAGTTGATTAAAACATCCTCGCACAAGTAATCGACACTGGTTAGCCCTAAAAGTTTTTAGTTCCTCCTCTTGCACGACCGATGTCGGTTTGGGTGACCAATGCCGCCCCCTTAACTAATGACGATTCCTGTATTTTCCAGCAAGTTTCCATTACATGCTAAACTGAAGTAATTAAGCTCCACAACTCAACAATCTCCCACTTGGAAATTAATTACTGCACAATACCTATAAAGCATCATTTTTGGATCCTTCCTTAGCTTTGTTTCTTCCTCTTCAAGTCTCAAAATTAAAGACCAACAGAAGTGGAGTGTAGCTCCAACTTCTCCTTTGCTAATGGCTTTATTAGCATATCCACAGGGTTCTTGCTCGTATAAATCTTTTCCAGATTCAACTATCCATCCTCCAATACTTGTCGTATGAAGTGATACCTCAACTAAATGTGTTTTTTTCTCTAATGAAACGATGAGTTCTTTGCTAATGAATTACACTCGACTATCATTGAATAGTTTACAATCACTTTGTTCCTTTCCCAAATCTTCCATGAACCTACTCATCCATATCATCTCCTTGCTAACCTCTATAGCTGCAACATACTCGCCTCTGTAGTAGACAAATCCACAACCTGTGTGTAATCTTGAAATCTAGCTAATCGTCATTCCACCTACTATGAAAATATATCCAAGAGTGCTCCTTTTACCATCCGATCTCCACCATATCAAAATCAACATAACCATGTAATGAAATATCCGAACCTCTATAGCATAACTGCATGCTATATGTCCCTTTCAAATACCTGAGTATCCATTGGACTACTTTCCAATTCTCTTTACCTAGATTAGCCATATATCTACTCACAACTCCCACTTCCTGTGCAATGTCCGTCTCGGTAAAACCATAGCATACATGAGACTTCCAACTACTGAATCATATGGTACTTGTATCATGTATTTGTCCTCCTCGTGTGATGAAGGAAACTGATCTTTGCTCAATTTGAAGTTTCCATCCATAGGTTTACTAACAGGTTTAACATTTTGCATGTTGAACATTTCTAACACCTTGTAGATATAATCCTCCTGAGACAAATACAATTTCTTGTTTTTCCTATCTCTATGTATTTGCATGCCAAGGATTCTTTTTGCAGCTCCTAAATCCTTCATAGAAAATGTGTGAGCTAGCTTTCCCTTAAGCTCACCAATGTCCTGCATACTAGATCCTACAATAAGAATATCATCCACATACAATAACAAAATAATATAACTCCCATTTTCAAGCTTCTTGAAATAAACACAATGGTCAGATTCACATCTCAAGTAATCATGCTCATGCATAAAACTATCAAACCTCATGTACCATTGCCTTGGAGCTTGCGTGAGCCCATATAGGTTATTTTTAACTCGCACACTAGTTTCTCCTTACCCTTTACTTCATACCCAAGCAATGCTGCATATAAAATATCTTCATTCAAATCACCATGAAGGAAAGCCATCTTCACATCTAGTTTCTCTAAATGCAAATCTTCTACTACAACTAAACTCAATATAGTACTAATAGAATTCATCTTAACAACAGGAGAAAATATTTCACCAAAGTCAATACCTACTTTCTGTGTAAATCTCTTTACTATAAGCCTTGCCTTGTACCTTTTCTATCCAACCTTCTTCCTTAATCCTGTAAACCCACTTGTTTTGCAATGTTCTCTTACATGCTAACAACTTAACCAAATCCCAAGTCTGGTTCTGTTCCAAGGAGTCACTCTCGTCATCCATGACATGGTCCCACTAAATGTGAGTCTTATCCTACATTACTTCTTCAAAGCTCTCTGGTTCACCATTATCAGTCAATAATAAATAAAATAGAGAAGGTGTAAATCTTTCTAGAAGTTTACTTACCCTTTGTAACCTTCTCACATGAGTTTGGGGTACTAGAGGCTCAATCTGGACCTCCTGGACATTCCTATCCAAATCTAATAGTGACCAATGCCGATCACCTCTAACCGATGTCGGTTCTTCTAAATAATTCCGGGTTGGATCCTCTTTAACCAATACCGGTTCATCTGATTGGTGTCGGTCAAGGGTCAACCGACACCGTTACTTATGTAACCCTATCGGTAATTATTTTAAATCCGAGAGTTCATTTTCATTCACAAACTTCTCAACCGGTTCATCCTTGGGTACCAAAATTTGATCCTTGTACATTCTCTTTTCATTCTATTCAACATCATAACTCCTAATAATTTTAGAATTATCTAAATCCCAAAAATAGAAACCAAAATCACTAGATCCATAACCAATGAAAGTGAACCTCTTGAATTTTGCATCCAACTTCTTTATATTTTCCTATCAACATGCACAAAATCTTTTGAACCAAAAACTTTAAGAAAAGAAAGATCTACCTCTTTTCCAGTCCAAGATTCCTCTGGTATTCCTCCATCTAGTGAACTTGAAGGCCCACGGTTAATCAAATAAACCACTGTATCAATTTCTTCTTCGCCCAAAAATGCAAGGGCAATCTAGAATGTATCCTCATACTTCTAGCACATTCCATGATTATCTTGTTCATTATTTCTGCAACACCATTCTCCTGTGGTGTTCTTGGAACCGTTCTTTCTCTACATATCTCATTCACTGAACAATAATCATTGAAATCCTTACTACAATATTCACCACCATTGTCATATCTAAGGCACTTTAAATTAGAATTTGATTCATTCTCAACAAGGGATTTCCATATTTTAAAAGTCTCAAAACATCAGATTTATGTTTAATACAATAAACTCATACCTTTCTTGTAGCATCATCAATGAAAGTAACATAATATTGGGATCCTCCATGAGAAGCTACCTAAGTTGGTCCCCACACATCTGAGTGTACAAGATCTAATTTTTACTCCTTCTTAGTTGCCCCAACTTTGAGAAATATCACTCTCTTTTTCTTTCCAAAGATACAATGCTCACATAAATCAAGATCTAAATCTTTCAAATCTGATAACTTACCCTTATCCTTTAAGATCTGCATTCCTTTTTGACTCATATGACCCAACCGATTATGCCACATGCATGCATCTAAATCTGAAGTAGATAATGCAGAAAAGGAATCAATAATATAAGTAGATAAATATATGTTCCTACCTTCTTACATCTTGCCACAACAAAATCACCCTTGGTGACTTTCCAAGAGTCTCCTATAAAAGTAACCATGTAACCAGATTCACCTAGTTTCCCTACAAAAATAAGATTCCTCCTGAGGCTTGGCACATGCCTCACATATTTCAATACCCATGTATTTCCATTCTCAGTAATTTTAGATGAAATTCCTCTTTACCAAAGAATACTACAAGGTTCATCATCACCCAAATAAACATGCCCAAAATTGTCATGGACATAATTTCTGAAATAACCCTTATTAGGGGTTACATGGAAAGAATCTCCTAAATCTAAAACCCATGATTCAATTCTACTATCTAAAGAAAGAATAAGATAATCTTGCATTACCTCTCGATGCAAAAGAAGATTTACTTCTTTACCTTTTCTGGTTGTTGGTTCTCTTTATCCTTTGACCAACAATCTTTATTTACATGTCCTTTCTTTCCACATTTCCAACAATTAATTCCCTTTCTTCCGGATTTAGATCTGCTATCCCTTGACTTTTATTTCTCATTACTCTTAATCTTGGATCTCTCCTTCTTTGCCCCCTCGCTTTCTACATTTAAAGCATTTCCGATGATGATTCCTCTCGTACTTTCTTATGAATTTCTTCATTCAAGATTATACTAACCATATCATCAAACTTCAAAATATTATTAGCAAATGTTGTATTACTAACAACCATTACCAAGTTATCCCAACTATCAGACAAAGAACATAAGAATAAAAGTGCTTTTACTTCATCATCAAATGATATAGCAACCAATTTTAACTCGATTTACAAAAGACTAGAAATCATTCAAATGACTACATTCATATCCACCTTCATGCATCTTAGAACTAAATAGTTTCTTCATCAAATAAACTTTATTTGAAGCACTAGGTTTTTCATATAAATTAGCAAGAGATTTCATTAAGTCTACCGTAGAATCCGCTTCTATAATATTGGAAGCCACAGATGCTGCCAGGCTCAATCTTATAGATCCCAAAGCCTTTCTATTAAGAATATTTCATTCTTCATCACTATCATCTTTGTAAGTCTAGAATTCTCATCCAACGGTAAATAAAAATATCTTTGATACGATAATCCTCAATCTGCATCTTCCACAATTGATAATTTTGGTCGTCAAATTTCTCTACCTTGTATTTTTTTCTTCTACCATTGTTGTAGCTCCCACTCAATCAAAAACCTCTCGTGAGTAAATCACAACACACAAAACCCTCAAACAAAGCTCTAATACCATTTATCAAGTTAGCACACCGTCAGTTGTATAAACAATATATCATATTTAAGCATACAAGTAAATAAAAGCGGAAATTCTACTAGAAGAAATATACAAAACAAGAGACATAAATCTATCGAGAGTAGATTAGAAGACTTCTGACTCTCCATACTTGCAGATCTAGGATAATTATCACACAGTTGTACGTCTAGCCATGTTCCAATTCAACATCTATTTTGGGCACAATTCAGTTCCATCGTATCAGTGGAACAGTTACGGCCATAAATGCACCCCTGAAAGTATATATATATATATATATATATATATATATATATATATATATATATATATATAGATATAGAACAAGGAGATAGATATAGATTGATATACACAGATCCAACACATTTTTGTAATGCAGAATGTTTTATCAATAAAATATCCATTTCTATTTTGAGAGAAAATTAAGTTGTCCAATCCTATTTTGAGGCAGAGTAAGGGCCCACTCCTCCAAGAACCAAGATCCTCGTTTTTTTTGTATTTATATTTTTAGAGCAAATAGTTTAGATCTGTTAATTTTGTATCGCTTTCAATTCCTTAAGTTGAAATTCTATTGTAGACTTGTCCCTGTAGGTGTTCTAGATTAAGTTCTTATTTCTTTGCAATCATTTTTCCAAGCATTCTCAATTGTGTGTTTATTTTTGTAATGTTTATTTCCAACAATTCCTTTCTGCAAAGTGTGTTTACTTCCAAGGCAAAGTGTGTTTATTTCCAACAATTCATTTATGTAAAGTGTGTTTACTTCCAACATGTTTTCATAGTTTGATTCCAATAAGGTTTTTAACCAAGAATTCCTTAAGACATTGAAAATATCCCCCATAAAATACAAAATACCTACAATCAATTACTAGATTGCTAAGATTCTTCTTGTTGCATATAGCTTTAGACACACCCTGGTTTGAATATGACATCAACATAAAGTTGATTAAATGAAGGGAATAACGACACCCATCAATGGGGTTTATATTAATATGATGCTTTAATTCCCCTTGTATAGCTTTGATAATATACAAGGAATCCCCCTCCACATATAGTTTTTTAACTTGATGTCTATTAGCCCATCTTAGACCATAAAGAGTTGCAAATGCCTCTGCATAATTACTAGTTTTATTACCAATGGGCACAACATAAGCCATAACTAAGGAACCCCTATCATTTCTAATAATACCTCCAACACCCGCCAACCCCAAACTACTCTTAGCAGCTCCATCAAAATTTAACTTCAACCAGCCATTCCTTGGTTTTCCCACTTCACATTACGCCTATCATTATTCTTTATCACCAAAGTCTGTTGGACACAATTACCATACCCCAAAGCTTTAATAATCTCCCTTTCCACACTTGATACCTCCTTAACTTCCTTAAATCTAATAATAGATAGGTTACTACACAAAGCTCCCAATATCAAATTCCCCACCCTTTCCAAGGATTTTTGAGTTTCCCTAAAAATTCTATGATTTCTTTCAAGCCAAATACCCCATAAGAAATGAGGTAGCACCAATTTCTAGGATTTTATCGACACTTAGAGATAAAAGGTCCCTTCCATTAATCATAACATTCAACAAGAGTTTCGGAAGCACCCACAAAACCTTTAAAAAACCAAGGATTTTAGAGCTCACTTTTTGAGCATAGGGGCATTGAAGAAACAAATGTTGAATAGTTTCATTATTTGATTTTCATACATTCATAGATTTATTGAATAACCCTTACAAAAATATTGAAAAATCTATAACTTGAACTTCTACTCACTTCATGAAGCAATCTATTAACATTCACACTTACAAAAGACACAAACAAACTCCACTCAACTATTAACACTGTCTCAGTCCTGATCTCTTAGGGATTCATACATATAATGGAATATATCATGATAATATTCTTCTAATAACATCACAACCATTTCTACCACGTGGGGTAAAAGCACTTCATCGCTGATCACAAATCCAATATATCATAGAATCCTAGCAAACACAGCTTTTCTTAGTCTTCATTCTAAAAACATAGCATCCTCCACTCAAAATTTTGTAAACTTTTCTATGGAATCAAAGAAATATCTCTAAATACTTATCAAATGTTTTCATTAATAATTTGAGTATTAGACATCAAGAACTCGGTTTCTACAATGGAATGACAATGTAAATATCCTTAAAATAGAGTTTTCATTACTTCAAAATTGTATTTTCTCTTACAAAATCATTATTTTCCTTCCTCCTAAGCTCATTTCATCAGGGAATGCTCTCTATTTCTCTCCCTTACCTCCTCTAGGAGGATAACTGACTTTTTCCTTTGAATCTATCTTCTCTTATTTCCCTCATTATGAAACCTAAATAACTTTCAAGACTCTTCATATGCCCATATACAACAAGATAACATCATTACATAATTTTCATCATTTATCACATACGATCTTTTCAACATGTCCACACAACCTTATTAGACCACTTTTACATACTTAACAAACTAGAGCTCCACCTTTACAAGTTTGGGATTTTGAATTACCAAAAATAAGAGAAATGTAAATTTTGAAATTTGAACCACTTAACCACCTTCAACATACCCTAATATACTTAGTTTTATCTCACAACCATAAGTGAATGATAAATTAACATTTTTATACTCTTTTGATGATGCTCTGCATCACTAACATAGGTTTTTATAGCTTGAATCCCCTTACATCTTGTTTGTAAAACATAAAATGTATTACGCTTCCCATTTAAAACCTTGATTGTCCAAACTAATAAGGGAAAAATAATTTTGAGTTAAACCTTGTTTTATCACATAAAACAAGATGAACCTCCATCTAATATAAACCTTATTTTTATCAAACATCAAGACCTTAAACCCTACCCAAATCAAACTATGTTTTTCAAAAAAACAAACTTAAAAATCTATCTAAGTAAAACAAACATTCCAAACATAAAAACAAACCTTTCTCCTATTTTACCAAGGAAGACAACCCATTATTCTATTTAAATTTACATAGAATCTCCTAAACATTAAGCATCAAACCTAGGTCAAATTTTGAATCTAAACACAATGGATAATATCACATGCCTAAACTAAAAATATATATTAAACATAATCCTTTCCCTCATGGACATCACAATCATTTATTCAAACATGAGGTTATCCTTGTAGATCATAGCTTAGAGTAATAATGAACCCATGACATTGTAGAGAACAATCAGCTCGTAGACCAATTCATGTATTAAAAACAAAAACATCGTCCTTATTTGGTTAGTCAAATTAGAGCTAAATTATCACCAATTTTGACCTTGATTTCCATATATGCATGATATGCGAGAAAGATACATATCACATAAGACATTTTAATCCCACAAAATACCCATTAAACTTAGAACATCCTTCTACTTGTTAGGATAAAGTAAAACATAACATGGATTCCAATGTAAAAATTATCCTAAATCATCCAAAAAAGTGCCTAATAGAATACCCTTTATAATAACAAGTAGAATGAGGCCAACGACTAACCCCATACCCTACATGATAATATCCAAACAATCCATTATCAATTATAGAGCCTAAGCCATAAAATTGCAAGCCTAACTTCTCACTTACACACTAAGAAACCTAAAGTGACTTATAAAGCATCAAAATCAAACAATAAAGGTGGTGAAACCTCCAAATATAACTACATCAAAATACCATTAACACTCATTGATGGAAATTCATTCACTCAAGAGTGTCACCTATTAAATACGCATTAACAATTTTACAATAAAATAGTATTGAATGTATCAAGAAATATTTGTTTGAGGAGTTATGCCCTTATCACTTTGATAGTGACATGTTTCATGTACCCTTCCCTCAATGAGTTTAATGTCCCAAGTTTGATAAATATCATGGAAAGGAGACCCTCTAGATCATTTCAAATACTTCTTCATAGCTTGCCAAGAGGTCACATATAATGATAACTACCTTATACGAGTGTTCCCGCATATTTTAGGAGTTTTGGTTTTTAAATGGTTCCTCCATCTCCCCAAAAGGTCTATCACAATGTTTGTAGATGTATCGATAAATTTCATAGACATTTCTCTTTCAACATGGATAATGACATTACCATGTTGGACCTTTGGAGTATTAAACAATGTAATAGTGAAAATTTATTTACATTCTTACAACAATAGAGGGGGCTTAGTAATCCATTTCCCATGTTTTATCCTAGAAAATTAGTTCATTATTATATTGATTCCTAACTTTCATCTGAAAATGTTATTTTCACCTTTAAATGTGTTTTGTTAACATGTTTAAAGAGGTTATAAATAGTGTATTCAAATAGATAAGGCTCTCCTTAAAAAGAATATCTCATAAATTTCAACAAGGATTATGAAAATAAACATAAATATAAACCTAAGTTCCTCAATAAGAACACATACATCATAGGCAATGGAATCACATAATTTAAACATATTTAAGCAATAAAAAACAACACACAATCTACTATCACTTGGGGATGAAAAAATAAGGTGATAACACAAAGAATATACATGCTTAGGTGAATCTATCTCTATTGTATTTCACCAAATCAAATCATCTAATGTGATCACATTTCTGAATATGAATTTATTACATAAATCAAAACCAAAATTCATGTGGTACAAGGAAAATGTGTACCATGACTACCATCATGTAAAGGGTCATGCCACAGATTGGTGAATAAGTTAATGAAATATAACCAACACCTACTTAATCACTCGGAAATTGAGTTAGCTACACAAGATTACCCTAAATCATGACACAATAAGGTAGGGATATATAAATATCCATTCCCCAAGCATAAAAACGATGAGAAAAATCTAGATCGATTTCTAGCCTTTCAATTTAATAACACTGATCATGTCACTTTTAAGACTTCATATTCATTTGATTATCTCATTGGCCACATCCACTTAATTTAAAATCATATCTCCACCATAAAAATAAAAAATAGGAGTATGGCATAACAACATGATGCACTCACATCAATATCCCAAGTCCACATTTTTCTACTCCTTCAAATGGTCATTATGATCTCCTAGAATAGTGAAGAAGAGTCTTCACAAATTTCCATTTTGAATCTTCTCAAAATATCCACTATTCACAAGCATATCTTCTATAATACCCTCCAAGACTCAATAGTTCTAAATGAAAACAAACCTTCACATTTCCAAGCCTTGGTAGCATAAATCACCCTATCTAATCAAATCATTTTTTAACCAAATTGATGCTTCTAAGCATAAGTCCATTCAAAGATACCCTTTTATATCGATGTCATCGATACCCATGTTGAAGAAAAATGTATAACACTTAATAGAAGGCATACGAATATTTGCACGGAAGAGCAGAGCATGTTCAAAGGTGCGGGAGGATCGGAAGGGAATCGCATGAGGTAGATAGAGACAGATTCGAGACTTAGCCATTTTCACGATTATGATCTATTTTTGGAATATGGCGTGTGGATCACATAAACAGGATGAAGATTTGTGTGACATGCACAAGATATTTTTGGAAGAATGACTACAGAGTGCTTTGCATGGATACGGGCTAAAGATAGAATTGTGACTGATAGTTAACTAGGAGAAATCTATTGTTAGCGCACTTGCATGTGTGGCTGTAATTGTAAAGGCACATGGCTATTTTCAACATGTGACCTATTTTTGGGATTAGATAAGTGGTGAAGGGAAAGTCCCCACCCTTATAAATATGTAGTGAATTACGTAGCATAGAGATAGTATGTAAGAACTGAGTTATTGTGAGGTTATGCTGTCAAATCCTATGTGCATAAACTATGGTATTATCTAATGTAATGAACTTCTATGTATTTATCATGTTTAATATAATGGAGTGTATTGGCTGAAACAGTGTTAATTCTAAGTATAATTGGATCTTGCATGCTTGATCTCATCTTGGTTATCATTTAAATTTTTTATTCTTTAGATATAGATCTAGAACATGTACTGTAGAATGATCTATTAAGTATGGATCTAAATGCATAAGTCTTCATCATGCTATCATCCTACAACAGCAACCCTAAAGAGGGGCCTAGTACCTTTGCATGCTTCGGTGAGTGCTCAGTCTAGGCTGAGTGATGTGCTAGTGTGCCTGGATTTTACTTGGTAAATTCTAGGCTGCATCATTGGTTCTGTTTCTAGGACCTCTTTTTCAGTTTTTTTCAGGATGATTCACGATGAAGACATACCATTTGACCCTAGCAAGTGTTGAGGAGTGGATACATGACCTAGAAGAAGAATATGCACAAAGGTTTAGCACTAGATCTGAGTTTGACACACGCATGTGGGTGGAGTAGAATCTGTATGATTGTTTGTATGAGAGCTTCTTCGCTATCTTTCTGGTAGAACTGTATGAGTGGCTGGTTTCTTATGCATATAAATGAAATTGGAGGTATTGCACACTTGTCTAGACGCAGGAATAATTTCAAACCCTTTATGATGCTAATCTAATTTGGACTCGCGCTGTGGATACATGGTTCTATGGTGTTTTGAATAGTTATATCTTGGAGTACTCAATTTCCACTTATTCATTCCCAGAGGTAGCTAAATCACACTTTTTACGATATCCCGGGGAAATTACCTACAAAGCATACCACTAGCGATCAAAATTTTGATGGTAACCCTGAACTTGGAGAGAAAATTGATGGCTAACTAAACCCTGCTACGTATGGGGGCAGGAGCAGGTTTGGTGAAAGATGTCAAACCTAGCAATAGAAAGGAAAAGAGAGGAAAGGTGGCTTAAGTATAATGAGGCACCTGAGAGGGAGATAGAAAATCAGCAGGATGTTGCAGAGTGAATGGTGTTATGGAGAGAGATAGTTCGGGAATGGTTTGAAGTTCATGCGAGAAGACATGGAAATCGATCATCAAGAACTCCCCCATTTGGGAAAGCATGATAGGGAACCCTCCTCAGCCTCCAATAGAAGCACACCAATAGATATGACTCACAGGCTATGGGCGTGGGTGCGCATCTGAATCCACCTGGAAATGTTTCCCTTGTGCTTGGTTTTCTAGTATCTAGTACAAAAAATAGTCAATAAGCTAATTTAGGCAGTGGGAGAGTATGAATGAGTCATATAAAAATCACAATGATGGTAGTGTAAATGGATTTGTTGTTATATGGGAGTACCTTTTTGGGTGTATCATCCACACAAAATTCAAGCACGCAGAATTTTGGACTCTCTTCTGAGAGTAGCAATACTTCACTGCTGTCGTCAGTGGTGTAATTCAATACTACTATTGAGACACATGGAAGTACATCTTCTAGTCCGACTCTAGCTACGGGTTCGGGATCAGGAGGTATAGGTGGCTCTAGTTCTAGTGGATCTGGTGGTTTTGGAGGTAGAGGAAACATAGGAGGTTCTGGATCAGGTGGGTAGGGTCCACACCAACCCCAAAATATTTACATGGAGATGTCTCTTCATCTCCCAGAGTATAGGGTCATAGAAGATGTTGTTGAACATGTACATGTGTGAAATACTATGGCGTGCAAAAGGAATCATGGCTTCTAAGCATAGGGAAAGTCAATTTGCTACTATGTTACAAGGGCGCGCACATAGCTACTACAAAAAAAAATTTGACCCTAATCAGACTTTTGTAGACTATGCAGCTTTAAAAGATGCCTTCCTCAAAGAATTTCATATCCTTGAGTTTGAATAGAAGAGTATAAGTGCACTCAAGGATATTAAGCAAGGCACTACTGAAAGTGTTAGAGAGTATGATGCTCATTTCAAAACGTTGTTATCTAAACTTTCTTATGATATTCATGCAAGCCAACATGCACAATGGTTCGTTGGGGGCCTAATAACACCTTTTAGAAGGGCACTATCACATAAGACATACATTGATCCATGTGAAGCACTTGAAGTAACTTTACACGCTGAGGCAGTTGGAAGTATAGACACTGGGTGAGCCCATTTTTAGAAGCACAAATCACAGCTATGAATGAAGCAATTGGAGAAGCTATCGGCAAATTCAGCACATGAGACACACACAAGGATTTGGTGCATAGATTGTGAAGTGGAAGGTCACACAAAGGA
This sequence comes from Taxus wallichiana var. yunnanensis, assembly GCA_018340775.1. Classification (NCBI taxonomy): domain Eukaryota; kingdom Viridiplantae; phylum Streptophyta; class Pinopsida; order Cupressales; family Taxaceae; genus Taxus; species Taxus wallichiana. Next base: position 11,439,133 of record CM031244.1, read on the forward strand.
TAGTTTTCCCATGCAGATTAGTGCATGCATTGTTGTTAGAATGTGAGATATGTCATCTAAACCATGATGTTATTCGTTTCCCATTACTACAACGTGTGATAAGGAAGAACGTTTCATGCTACTGCAAAATATGTAGGTCCACGACTCATGACACGAAATATTGTTGGCTGATTGGTCAGATCCATGATGCTATAGACATTGGTGTATGACAGACAAGAGTTTTAGATAACTCTAAAGGCAAGAATGAGCATCAGGATCGCGATCACAATCAGGCATGTTATGATCGGAGTGAAGGGCATTTTGAAGGAGATCATTGAAGAGGTCAAGGATAACGTGGTGGGTTTAGAGGACGAGGCCATGGTGGAGGACGAGGCAAGTTCCCTTGCGAAACATGTTATACATGTGGATCTCCTAACCACTACAGGTGAGAATGTCCTCAGAATATTACATGTTCTTTCTATGGAAATAATCTTAGTTATCGGAATGCCCAGGACTTGTATGAGCATCTTAGGAAGAAGCATAAATAAAAAACAAAGGTGCATGGATGGTTAGGATACAACAAGTTTTGGAAAATCATTGGATGCCCGAGAGTTGGAAGCGAATCGAGGCATTACAGGTAAAGATCATGACCCGTCTTGAAGCAGCATGCACCAAAGAAGCATTGCAGCAAAAGCCTACCATCACTAAGGAGGAGGTTCTACATGCATGGTACCCAGATCCCACCCATCAGAAGGAGGTTTACCAGGAAACCATGGAGGTACTCAGGAATCTTCAGGGTGAAATATAGTATTTAAAGGAGCAATCATGAAATATGGAGCAAAAGAAAGCATCAGAGATGATCCAAACTGATATGGATGACTTGAGAGAAGTGTACAAATTGTTCCGCCAGGAGAATATCATTCCACTATTAGGGAATTGGTTAAAGGGAAACACCCCGTATGAAATTATTGAGACTGGATGATAGATCCTACATGCAAATCTTCCTCCTCATAGCATCGATTACGATAAGGAAATAACTCTGAATGTTGTTGTGGATGAGTGGCTATTGAGTAATATACTAATTGATATAGGTGCGGAAGTCAATTTTCTTACTTTAGACACATGGGTACAAATGGGGAGACCTCTATTACAGCCATCCTCTAATGTTTTTTTCATGGCTAATCAAACTAAGGCCACTCCCATCGAGTTTTAAAAGATGCATCTATTACCATACAAGGAGCCAAGTTCACTGGAGATTTTGAGGTATTAGCGCTAACAGAGTCAGATAGCTTCCTAGCTCTATTGGGGCATCCTTGGTGCTATGCAAATAATGATGATCTTTGGTTCAACAAGGGTTATATCAGCTTTGAAAACAATGAGGAAAGATTTATTATCCCTTTAATAGATGGAAAATATATGCCCTATGTTGAACACTTGAGTGAGGAAGACCTGAATAGGATTTATGTACTCACCTTCTAGGATCCATAGGTGCTAGAGCCATGTAAAGAAGGAATTCTTTAGTGGGAGGATGCACAATCGATTAGCAATATTACAAGTGTTACTTGTGATAATTGGGCTCATAAAGCACTTATGAGTTGGTAGGGCGCGAAGTAAAGAGCATATTTCCTAGGGTCAACAAACCGCGTTATATCAGGAGAATAGGTAACAACTCGGTACCTTATTACACCGAGAGAAGGAGACCCTATGGTGTTCATGTGTGCCATGGAAGAATAGTGGATAGACCCACTAGAGAGAAGGAATATGCTAGCATATACCCTACATGGGACAATGCTGGTGGGTGGTCCACAAGGATAATCTTGTAGGATGGAATGAAATTAGGATTGCTCTTGCCACTAGGTTCTTCAAGAGCAATGCACCTACTCAAATCTGCACTTATCATGGTAATCACCATGTTTAGCACCACGTTCAGTAGTGTAAGAGACTATGGACAGAGGGGCAGGAAGCTTTACCACCTTCTCTCTATGTGCACAAGTTTTATTCCACTCTACATGGCTACGTGCGTGCTTAGTATGTATATGCATAACTCCATAGAGAGACTAGAAATTGGCAAGATTTAATTACAAGAATGACCCAGATGTTTGAATTCTTCTCTACCAATCCTTAAATATCATAAATTTCTTAACTATGGGAGATAGTGCCAAAGTGAATAACTCATTCGTGATTTATTTAATGAAGGAAACTCAAGATCTTGTTTTGTTAAAGAAATAGAGGTCGAGGCCACACTACTTCAATGTGCTTGCCTTGAGAAAGAAAAAGGGAAAATGGTCTACTTAGTGGATGATGAAGAAGTAGAAAATTTGGATGTAAACCATTCATCAGGTAGGTGTGAGGTGTTGGAAAGTGCAGATAAGACCACACACGCCTATCATGAACCTATGAAGATAAAGAAAGTGAATATTGGATCAGATGTTGAGCCTAAGGAGGCCATAATTAGGGACTATTTGTCGGACTCAAGTGGCAAAAATCAAAGGGTTCTTTATAGGATTATCAATATTTATTCCCTTAGGGGTACCATGAGCTTAAAGGTGTGCATGAATCATTAGGGGAGATGAAGATAAATCTTAAAGAGGGTGCGTGCCCAATTAGAAAGAGACTCTACAGGATGAACCCAAGCTTGCACAAAAGGTCAAAGAAGAGATTGACAAAATGTTGAAGTCTAGAATTATCAAGCCCCTGGATGAGTCAGAATGGGTTAGGTCAATGGTGATCAGTATCAAGAAGGATGGTCAGATTAGGATCTATGTGGACTACAGGGAGCTGAATACTGCATGTGTGATTGATCCCTTTCCTACATCGTTCACTAAGGAAATCCTAGAAGGTATTGCAGGGCATGAAATCTATTCGTTTACGATGGGTTCTCTAGGTATCATCAGGTTAGGATTACCCAGAAGGATCAGGAAAAACTACTTTTACTACTGAATGGGGTAGCTTTACCTATATTATGATGCCTTTTGGTCCGAAAAATGTGCTCGTTGTATTTTCATGCATAGTTGTTCAGTCATTTAAATATTTTATTCACAACTTCTTACATGTTTATTTAGATGATTGAACAATGTATGGACTTGTAAAAGACCATTATGACAATCTGCACTTAATGTTTGAAAGATTTAGACAGTTGAGTATCTCTTTGAACATCAAGAAATGCATATTTGCTACACCATTTGGAATACTATTAGGATAAATAATCTGTAAGGAAGGTTTGTTGGTTGGTTCAATAAGGTTGCAGTCATTATCAACCTAAAAGAGCCTACCAATCAGAGTGAGGTGTGTGGATTCTTGGGTCACATGGGGTATTATAGAAAATTCATAAAGGGGTATGCTAAGGTTGTCACACCTTTGGAGGAGTTATTGAAAGGGAAAGGTATGTTCTACTAGGGATAACCACGAGCGCGTATTCAAGACATTAAAGGAGAAACTTACTACCGCACCTATTATGTGTTTTCCTTCATGGGACGAATCATTTCATGTACATGTGGACACCTCTGGCACGGCCATTGGCGTGGTGTTGGCTCATCCAGGAGAAGGTATTATAGATCATCCTATCTATTTTTCTAGTAGAAAGTTGACTCCTACAGAACAAAATTACACAACTATAGAGCATGAAGCTTTGTCAATGATCTATGTGCTACATAAATTCAAATAGTACCTTCTATCTATACCTTTTGTCTTTTATATAGATCACATGGCATTATAGTATTTGTTAAACAAGCCCATTTTACAAGGGCGCATATACAGATGGGTACTCTTATTTCAAGAGTTTTATTTCACAGTTTTGGTAAAACTGGGGACAAGTAACTCTAGACCATACCATTTATCCAGAATACAATCAGGAGAAGAGGCACAGGCCATTGAAGACACCATGCCCGATACATAGTTATACATGTTACAATACACACCATTGAGAATTAGAGGACATTTTTATGTTTCTACGGAGACAAGTATGGCACCAGAAGGAATGAAATCCTTAGAAAAGAAACAATTTGCTATACGTGTGGCACCCTATATGTTGATTAACGGTGACATGTACAAGTTAGGTCGGGATGAAGTATTGTGTCGTTGTGTACTAGAACATGAATGCAAAGACATCATGGAGGAAGCTCATGGTGGTATTACAGGTGACCACTATGTAGGTGACACCACTACTCACAAGATTCTACTCGCTGAATTATGGTGGGAGACCATGTGTAAAGATTGTAAGGATTATTTCAAGGCTTGTGATCATTGTCATTGTTTAGGAAACCAAGTCAACGAGATGAAATGCCTCTAAGACCTAATACTAGTGCAAAACTAATCTATAAACTCTTCAACTTTGGAATTATCCATAGAATCACAATTAATCGTTGTTGTTCTACTTTCTATTAGAAAATAACAGAGATAGCTAGTGAATGAATTATACTTGTGCTTAGAATCAACAATTTGCAGAAAGGGAAAGAATATAGACTCATACACCAACAATTTTATCCTGGAAAACCTCCAGAGGAGGAAAAACCAGTCGGGAAGGGAAATTTATCTTTCTTCCCACTTTTATTGGCCAATTCAATAATAAGTACAGAAATTACAATAAGTATGAAAGAGAAGTAGATAATATCTCACACTTCCTCCCAGTTACTTGCTTTCTTTGTCTCAATTACTCCTTGCTTCTACAAATCACAATTCCAACACTAAGAGCTTCTTACTCACTTGCTTCATGCTTTAATGCCTTTGTTCTCTTCCATAACATGCATTTATAGCCTTTCTCATGTTCTCTCGTGCACTGGAGAATGGGAAAGGTCATGCAAAAGAAGAGACATGGACACCCTTTGGAATTCTTTGGGACTATTCACATCATATTTTATTTTCTGTCCGCAAGAGCTAGGACCACCACCCAATGCAAACCGGCGGTCCTAGGACCGCCACCCTAGTAGTGGGGCAGCGGCTTCTAACCACCACCCTACACAGGGGTGGTGGTCCTATCACTAAACAGATAGAACCTCCGTGTATCATTTTTTTCTTCTTCATGTTGGTTGATTTGATAAAGTAGAGTCATTTTGGATCCCTATGGATCACACCTCCCCTACTTAGGAGGATTTTGGTCCCATAAAAGCTTAGTGGGGAGTAGATGAGGAAATAATTCCCTCACTTGCTCCTTCGGGTACCACCAGGCCTGCCTTGGTGTCTTTCCTTTCAGTCCAATCTGCCAAGACTCCTGCGGACCTCTCCTAGTCTCTCTGACCTTCTACTACAGTACTACATCCTCCTCCAATTCACCTTGTGAGTCCAAGACACCATCCTCAATGGAAGGTAGTAATTGTAGTTCTTCATCTTCATCTCACACGAATGGTTCATATAGGTGTAAGTTCTCACAGCTTTACTATAGAGTACATCCTCATGAATGACAGAAAATCAAGTCAAAAGTAATTTACTCCAACCTGCTCCAATATGGTGAAGGGTCCATATCGCAGTGGCTTGAGATTTCATGCTTGATCTTGTAGTCTCTCCTTGCTCAAGTAAATCCAAACTCTTTCTCCAACATGAAGCTTATGTTCCCTTCTATGTTGATCGCTCCTAGCTTTGTACTTGGCTTGAGATTTCTCTAGTTGTTCCTTGACTTTGAGATGGATTTGTCATATCCTCTCAATGAATTTGTTTTCTCTAGTCACCTCTGTGTCTCATGTATCCTTCTCATCCTATTGTCCAACTGCTATGTCCAAAGGGATTTGTAGGTAGATATCCCAAGCATGCTTCAAACGGTGACTTCATAGTGGATGTGTGTACTACCCGATTATAGGAATGTTGAATGTAGGCTAAGGACTCATCCTAAGTCCTTGGGTATTTTCTATTATACCCTCTAATCAATTGTACCAAAGTCTTTTTCACAACCTTTGTTTTTCCATCTGTCTGTGGATGGAAATTTGTTCTCCTCTATAACCTAGTATCCATCTTGTCCCACAAAGTATTCCAAAACTTCCCCAAGAACCTAGAATCCTCATAAACAATAGACTTTGGAAAACCAAAATGCACCCATACATTAGAAAAGAAAATATCTACCACCTCATGTGCTTTTACTATCTTTTTACATGCCATAAGAATACACATCTTACTAAATCTATCAACAACAACATAGAGATAGTCATGGCCATGTTTAGACATAGGTAATCCTCCTACAAAATCCATAGAAATGTCCTCCCATGGACGAAAGGTGTCTGGAAAGGCATCTATAAACCTTCCTTCCTAGTCTTAAGTTTGCTAGTACAACAAACCGTACATCCCCGTATAAATTTTGATACTTCTTCTTACATATTGGGCCAATACACGTACCTTTGCAAGTGGGCTAGGGTCTTACCAACACTGAAATGTCCCACTACTTTCGAGGTATGTGCTTCCCTCATCAATAGAATTCACTCTTCTTTTGGCATGTAAAGCTTCCCCCATCGGTAGAGCATCCTGTCTTTGAGATAACAATCTTCAATCCCTATCCTTTCAGCCCCTTGGGACTGCAACTGCTGAAATGTCACCCCAAAGTCTTTGTCTTGGGCATATGCCTCTCTGTAAGCTTCCTTCGTGAAGGGCTTGATCTAGAGAGATAGTGGCCAAACAGAAAACTTCTCCTATGTGGGTGGCCTAGACAACATGTCTGCCACCAATTTTGTACTACCCTTCTTGTATTTAATCACTAGATGGAACTGTTGAAGGAACCCCATCCATTTGTAGTGCCTTACTTGTTATAATTTAGACTGTGCTTGCAAATACTTGGAGAGGTTTGTGGTCAATGTGCACAATAGTTTCTTTACCCAACAAATAATGCTTCCATTTTTAATTTCCTAAACTAGTGCATACATTTCCTTATCATATACTGAATATCCTTTAACTGCTGAAGTGAAATTTTCATAATGATAACATACGGGTTTACCTCAAAGCAACATTGCACCCATGGCGTAATCACTGGCATCTGTCTCTACTTCAAAAGGTTGCTGCAAATTAGGAAGAGAAAGTACAGAGCATGACTAATCTTGTATTTCAATAACTCAAAGGATTTTTCTTGTTCCTTACCCCAGTCAAAACTCTTACTCTTTGTGGCCACTATGTGTAGAGGTGTTGCGATTACAAAGAAGCCCGGAATGAACTTCCGCATGTATTGTACTACTCCCACAAAACTCCTAGTTTTTGTGGCTTCTATTGGTGTTGGCCAATTCATGATGGCTTCCACCTTCTTTGGATCCACTCGTAGCTCTCCTCCTCTAACTATGTGCCCAAGATAGACAAGTGACTATTTGGAAAATTCACATTTCTTCATATTACAAATCAGTTGTTTCTCCCTAAGAACTTGCAAGACTTGCTGCAAATGAGTTAGATGTTCTTCCCATGTGGCACTAAAAATCAAGATATCATCTAGATATACAATGACACATGAATCTATGAAATCCCGCAATACATCATTCATCAATCTCATAAATGTAGCAGGTGCATTGCATAACCCAAAAGGAAGTACTAACCATTCATACAAACCATGTTTTGTCTTGAAGGTAGTCTTCCATATATCCTCCTCCTTCATTCTGACTTGGTGATAACTTGACTTGAGATCCAACTTTGTGAAAAATTTGGCATGCTGAAGCTGGTCCAAGAGATCATCTATGCGGGGAAGTGGATATCTGTTCTTTATGGTGATCTTGTTCAAAGAATGGTAATCGATGCACATTCTCTAAGAACCATCCTTCTTTGGCACCATCACGATACGTGAACCTCATGGTGAGGTTCTCGGATGTATCACCCTTGGTCTATTAATTCTGAAAGTTGTTTCTTTACTTCATTACTCTCAAGCAAGGATTGCCTATACAACCTGGTGTTCGGTAGAGGGATTAAGGCAATAGCTGAATCTCATGCTCTACTTCCCATTTTGGTGGTAACCCACTAGGAGCCTGAAAAGACTGAATAATACTATCCAAATCATGCTTTCCCTAGTTATAAATATCTGTAACTTCTACCCCATCTTGTTTATCCTTCAATAAAAGTAAACAAAATTGATTATGATTTTCCTGACTAAGTCATTTTGCTTGCTTAGCACTTACCATAGTAACATGTCTCTTACATTGGTGTTCTTAGATGTTGTAGTTGATCCCATCCTTGACCCATCTATACTAGTTTTCCCTCCTCATAAATATAGCATCCCTAACATACAAGTAAGGACTCCCAAATACAACATAAAAAGCATAAAGTGGAATAACTTCAGTTTCAAAAACATCAATATATTGGGAATTTATCGCAAACTTGACCTTACATCTTCTTGTTACCTAAATTTCAACACTCTTCTTCACCCAACCCAAAGGATAAGGGTGTGGATGCTCATAAGTCTCAAGACCAAGCTTCTTTACAACTGCTTCATAAATCAAGTTAGACTGAGAACCGGTATCAACCAAAGCATTTACCTTAGTTCTCTTGATTTGGATTTTGATCTAGAATAGTCTACTCATCTCCTCTTTTTGGCTGTCCATGTTGGTGGCCGTGCATCCAAGCCTCTCATCTACATAATAGTCATCTTTGATTTCCACCTCCCCTTATATTTTTATAACTTTCATGGACTTCTTTGAGTCCTTGGTTCGGTTCTTCGGATGTAACTCCGGATGCAACTTCCAACATGTAGCGTTAGTATGACCATTGATATCATGGTTCTTACAATAATTCTTGGGATCTTTACAAGTATTCAAAGTAGTAGCATCTTGTTTACCTTTCCCTTTCCACTTACCCTTGTTACTTGTTTTCCTAAACTCTTTCTTTTGCTGATTTTTTTACTGCTTTACCCTTGGCTCTGCTTCTCCTTGATTTTTTCATTATCTATGTAGTTCTCCTATACGCATACTTTGTTGAGATCTTTGGGCTTTGTGGAGATGACTTTTCTTTGAAGGTGAGTGTGAAGTCCTCCCAAGTACTTGGTTAAAATATCCTCATCCTCCAAGTCCATGTTAAGCAACATGGCTTGCCTCCGAAACTCCGTAGTATAGTCCTGCACACTTTGACCACTTCCTTGTCTAAAATACTACCATTTAATCATTTGGTCAATCTTATGGCCAATAGGATAGAAGTTAGCTCTAAGTAATTCTTTAAATTCTTGCCAAGATTTCACAATAGGACACTTCTTCTTTTCACAAGTGGCTAGATGGGTTTCCCACCAAACCAGAGCATGTCCCTCCATCTTGAGATGTGCAAAGGTGATCCTCTATGCCTCAGTGACATTATGGACACTAAAGTAGACTTCTAACTGTTTTAACCATTTATCAAGAAACTCTACATCTACTTGTCCTTCAAAGCTTTTAATCTCAACTTTCATTTCAACTTTAAAAGGAGTATGATCATATTTTATCCTGTAAAACCTCCGAGAGGATGAAAACCAACTTGAGAATGGCAATTTCTCTTTCTTCCCACTTTTATTGGCCAATTCAATAATAAGTACATAAATTATAATAAGTAGGAAGAGAAGTAGATAATATCTCATACTTCCGCTTACTTGCTTGCTTCTGTCTCAATGACTCCTTTCTTCTACAAATCACAATTCCAACACTCAGAGCTTCTTAGTCACTTGCTTCATGCTTTGATGCCTTTGTTCTCTTCCATAACATGCATTTATATCCTTTCTCATGTTCTCCCGTGCACTAGAGAATGGGAAAGGTCATGCAGAAGAAGAGACATGGACACCCTTTGGAATTCTAGGACTATTTGTGTCATATTTTATTTTTGTCCGTAAGAGCTAGGACCACCGCCCAATGCAGACTAGCGGTCCCAGGACCACTTGCCTGAGATGGGGCAACATGGTCCTATCACTAAATAGATAGAACCTTTGTGTATCATTTTTTCTTCTTCGTGTTGGCTGATTTGATAAAGTAGAGTCATTTTGGATCCCTATGGATCAAAACCATTTGAGAAATGGGCTATAGACATTTTGGGTCCTGTTTCACCATCCACACGCAAGACTAGATCACGCTATATCATTTCTTGCACAAACTATCTAACAAGGTGGGTAGATGTAGCACCTACAAAGGATTTCACAAAGTGGCTATAATAGCTAGGTTTCTATGGGAAAATATTATTACAAGGTATGGATGTACTTTAAGTTTGACCAGTGATAGGGGCACACATTTTCTTAATGATACAATTAGAATTTTATTGGATGAATTCATGATTGCACACCATAAGACAACACCCTATCATCCCTAGGCTAATGGAACTGTTGAGGCATTCAACAAAATTTTGAGCCAAACATTGACAAAAAAGCTGTGATGTTAGAAGAAAGGATTGGGATGAAAAAGTTTCTATAGTACTTTGGGCATATCGAACAACATATAAAAGGTTGAACAAATCCACACCATTTCAGTTAGTGTTTGGACAGTAGTTCTTCCTATAGAATTCATGCTACCTTCTTGGCGTATTACACACACTAGAGGTCTAGCTGATGAGCAAGCATTAGAAGAATGGGTTACAAATTTAATCAAACTAGATGAGCGACGATCCATAGCATGTTGGAGTCAAAAACAAGAAAAAGCCACGCAGAAAGCATGGCATGACAGGCACATCAGGGATAAAAAGTTTGAAATTAGACAAATGGTGCTCCTTTATGATTTTAAGTTTTTGCGCCATCCAAAAAAACTCAAGGTACATTGGTTGGGGCCATATGTTGTCACTCACATACTTGAAACAGAAACTTGTCAATTAGAGGTGCTTGATGGAATACGGTTACTCGAATACTTCAACAGAGTAGGTTGAAGGCCTACTATAAATAAGCATTCTTGGTTTTTGTAATAAGGTAGTATTTCCATTTAGATTAGCTTTTCAATTCTATAGATTCCTTAATTTATTTCCTTCTTTGTCTTTATGCTTTGTTAATTTAGTTGGTGTTTTGTGTAATGAGCGTGTTTGCACACCATAAGCTAATTACTATTTGAAGAATTTATATGCACAGAGGACTGCACATACCATTAGTGTGGGGTGGTTATTGATATCTAGGTATAGGATTATTGAAAATAAGTACACATGAAAGGAACAAACTACTACAGGTGCTATTCAAAGTTGGAGGATTGAAATAAAAAGAGATTGCTTCTAGAAATGAGGACCATAGGTGGAGATGAATGAATAAATAAGTATAACATGAGGTAAGATGAGGCTATGGGAAATACCAAGGGAAGGTGCAATGGCAAGGTACTCAGGTGCATGGAGGCATGCCAAAGAGAATTCCATAACTAGAAGGTAGGAAGGCATGCTAGAAGGTTATATCTTGGGTGTGAAGATGTACCATGCAGAAATAATGAAAAATGGTCGATTAATGAGAGGATTGTTGGTAGGTGGAGGAGAAATAAATGCACTAAATTTTTGAAAATCTATATAAGGATGGGATGTGAGTTCATTTTTACCATTGCAATTGAGAGAATTTTAAAAGAGCTAAGTGCAAACAAGCCAAGCAATCGTGTTGAGGTGTGAAGAGTGTGAAACCAGACATGGAGAGAATATTTGTGTGCAGGAGAAGCTTGTGTTCCCATAGGTGAAGGGTTTGAGTAAAGAAGATGTGTTACGAAGGAGCTAGGGCATGCAATTTCCACTAGGGCATGGAGATTTGAACTAGGGTTTTAACTTTCTCATTATAGAGGGTAGAAAGGAGAAATTTTCAAATGGTGTCAAAGAAAGCACCTACAACAGGAGTAAAAGGGAAGAAGAAGGTCGAAGTGGAAGAAGAAATTTCTCCCGAGAGTAATTTCTCATAAATGCAGTATCTAGAGGGCATGATTGTGGGAAAAGAATGGGATTCCCACATCCATAAATGTAAAATCAGTGATTACAACCATTGTACATTAGATAATAAGAAGGAGCTAGATGCGTTGTTGAGCACAAAAATGAACAAACGCATAGCAGAAGACATGTCAGTGTATGATGACACTGGAGAGAAGTTACTAAAGCAGATTGGAGTCTACTAATTGTACGATCTACCATACTTTGGAAAGTATGAACCATTGTATCGATGGTTGATGAGTAGAGTCCATGAGGACTTCTTCTACTTTTCCGAATGGAGGGTTAGAATCACACCGCCTTGATTTCAATAGTGACAGGACTAAGGGCCTCAGGAGCATATATGGAGAGTGACTTAACAGATAAGGCAATGATCTTGGAGATAAGGAAGGAGCTAGGATATACCAAGGGTCCGCGTGGCATGGACATCAACAAATTAAAGAAGTACCCAGTATTACATGAAGTTTCCCATCTTGTAACAAAGTTGAATGACCAAGGTAGGTGGTTGCAAGTGAATACAATGTGGTTTCACATTGCAAGGAATATGTCTCAAGAAGTGATCTACAATCTCGTGGATCACATAGCAAATACAATCGTTGAAGAAGTGTGTGCATGTAATAGAATTAGTTTTGGCACTATTTTATTGTCTTTGGTGTTTATGGAGATTGGAGTGCCCGATGGGCCAAAGGAGAAGATTTGGAAGTACCCCATGGAAAATAAATTTCTAGCAGAAAGATTTAATAAATATTTATGTGAAGGGACCATGAGTGGGCCATTTAAGTAGAGGTCGGAGATGTGGTATGATAGGCTCCATGCGACATTTGAATAGGTGGTGGGTAAGGTAGTACGGTTTTCATTCTACCATCATTTTTGCATCATGTGATTTATGATGAAGGACGGAGCTTGGAGACCTTGGTGTAAACTACCATATGCCTTCACAAAGACACTACTTCCGGCATTAGTTCACCGATTCACGAGATGCACACCACTTAAGCTTCATCGTAGACAAGGTAGATTTTGATTATCACACTCTGATAAAATCATATGTATATCCAGGATGGATTGCCTACATTGAGAGGCTTATCTCATATATAATAAGCATGAAGCCGGTAAGCTTGACCGTTGGAGACATTAGAGCAGCACTTTTGTATATTCAACTTAAGCCTAAGCTAGATAACAAAAATATTTGGAAAATGAATTCGCGCTTCGAGCTTCTGCTAAGGGCAAGCATACGGTAGAAATTTTCCAACCCCATACAGCTGTAGAGACCATAGTGGTAGATGAAGAGGAAGAGGAATGAGAAGATAGTGGTAACCTGGAGTATAGAGGAAGAAGACATCCTACAAACAAGGTAGGAATTGAGTGCGTGACTACACCACCTCAAGGGAAATAAGGAGATGATGAGGACTGGATGCGGTATAAGGGGAGAGCCACTTGAAAAGGGTATTTAGGAGAAAATAACCCAAGGTGCTACTCCACAATTAGTGCACAGATCACCATGACTCTCTCCACAGAAGGAGCCAACTAAGAAGAGAAGAAGGAAGTTGAAGTTGAATGAGGAGGCGGAAGAGTCTAAGGATATCACGCTTGAATATCCTACACCTCCAGAGGATGTGGAAGAGCCAAAGGATAAATAAATGAAGGATAGAGAAGAAGGAGAAAAGGATGCAGATGAGACAACGCAAGATACTACTCAGGGCATAGCATAACAAGCTCCAAATCTTGATGCTCAAGTTCCTAAGGGGCCAAGATCAAAGAGGACAAGTGGGGAGTATACTGCACTGGTCATGGGATACTCGAGGACACAAGTAAAATTATTTGCGCCCATTTCCAAAGCACGGTGGGCCTTAAATAATTGTATGGATGGGAGTTGATGGATGAGGATATGGCCACCGTGTGCACAAGGAAGTAGTTGTCTTGGTCAATGTAGACACATATGGACGAACCAGACTTCAACATATGTGAAGATTCCTTTGTATCGAGGAGATTAAATAAGGCACCTCAGGTCAGACACATAACAATAAAGCCTATTGCTATGTTGGATGAACAAGTAAGTAATGCCTTGGTGAAGGTATCAACAAAGGTGGCAAGGAGGAATGTAGATAAGTCTGCAACTATTAGGGTGCTGAAAGAGAAGATTAAGGCAAAAGATGTAGATATATCACACCTATGATAAGAGAAGGACTTGGCACAAAAGAAGAACATTGTTTTTATCAACATGGCAGAGGAGATTGGAGATAATGTCCTGAAATAAAGACCACATTTGGAGTCCAAGGTATGAGAAAAATTCCCTTCAGCAATGCATTATGTACAAACCTTGGTGGATTTGGTGCTTGAGGATGGACCTATGCGCATGCCAGCACCAAAGAATCCTAAGTAGGAAGTAGAGCAAGAAAAGGCTTCGGTGATGAGGAAGATTACATCTTATGAGGCACTACTCCAAAGCTTGCAAAAAGAGTTGAGAAAAGCATACCAAATATTAAACATTTACACAGCTTCGGAGGTGGTCATCAGGATAAGGACCATGGTAGAGGACAATGAATTCCTAAAAGTGATGAAGGATGACACACTGGGTCATGTAGAGAGGTTGGAATTGGTAAAACAAAATTGTGAGGCCCTTGCAACAGACAAGAACCCCATAAGGAAACGTTAGATGAGCTAGGAAAGGTTATAGTGCAGAAGATGGATATGCTAGAGGGAAGAATGTCTACAATGTCCAATATTGCACTAGTTTTGTAGAATGAAAGGGGTACATTACCCAAGATGATCGAGAGTCTATTGTGGTAGATATTCCAAAAAAATAGAGAGGCCACATTGAGTGAATGGCAGACATTAGAGGCCAAAATAAAGGAAGAATATCTAGAACTCATTCTTCTAGTTGAAGCAGAGGATACTTGCTAAGTAAATCATTCTTTTGTATAGAAAATTCTTTACTATCCTCTATTTATATTCTTTCTCATTATTTGAGCATTCAAAAGGTAGCCATTTTCGATGCAGCAATGTAGTTAGTGTGGAGTAATGTTGAACATAAAATGTATAACACTTAGTAGAAAGCATACAGAAGATTCATACGGAAGATTAGAGCGTGTTCAAAGGTGTGGGAGGATCGGAAGGGAATCGCATGAGGAGGATAGAGACAGATTCGGGACTTAGCCGTTTTCATGATTATGATCTATTTTTGGAAGATGGTGTGCGGAGCACACAAATGGGATGAAGACTTGTGCGACATGCATGGGCTATTTTGGAAGAATGACTTTGAGCACTTTGCATGGATATTGGCTAAAGATAGAATTATGACTGATAGTTAACTAGGAGAAATCTATTATTAGTGCACTTGCATGTGTGGTTGTAATTGTAAAGGCACATGGCTATTTTCAGCATGTGACCTATTTTGGGATTAGATAAGTGGTGAAGGGAAATTTCCCACCCTTATAAATATGTAGTGAACTGTGTAACATAGACATAGTATGTAAGAACTGATTTATTATGATTTTATGCTACCAAATCTGATGCGCACATAAACTATGGTATTATCTAATGTAATGAGCTTCTGTGTATTTATCATGTTTAATATAATGGAGTGTATTGGCTAAAATAGAGTGTTAATTCTGAGTATAATTGGATCTTGCATGCTTGATCTCATCTTGGTTATCATTTAAATCATTATTCTTTAGATATAGATCTAAACATGTATTGTAGAATGATCTATTAAGTATGGATTTGAATGCATAAGTCTTCATCATGCTAACATCCTACAATAACAACCCTAAAGAGGGGCATGGTACCTTTGCGTGCTTTAAGTGAGCACTTATTCTAGGTGAGTGATGTGCATGTGTACTTGGGCTTTTACTAGTAAATTCTAGGCTGCATCAACCCATAAGAAAAATAATAAGGTTCTTGTAGATAGTTGATTTTCCCTCAACATATAAATTCTAAATCTTGTGAAATAGATAGGTCACAAGTATGGTAACCTAATTTCATCACCATTAAGGCTTATGAAAATGCTAAGAGACAATCTACTACAAGCACTATAACACTTCCCCTAGAATTTAGGCATGTCATACATGAAACATGATTTTATTTCATCAATTTGGAACTCTCATTTAAAATTCTCCTCGGTCACCTATATATTCACACTATGGAGGTTGTTTTCACTACTTACCACAAATATATAAAATTAAAATACCGGTGCTAGAACTCACAATCATAGGTGACCCATAACCCTTTTAACACTATAAAGCATTAGTAGGTCAAGATCATAAGGCATATTCTTTCTCAATTACTTATATTGTCATTGAAGTAGAATAAAGTCTTTTCCACTTGCATTCATCTAAATACCCTATCCCCAAAATGTGAAAAATATGATGCATCATTATCCACATCTAACACTTCCCCCTTCAAATCTAGATATGTGATCATTAGCACCATTATGGATAATATAGCTGCAACATGCCCTCATAATCCATAACTTTACCGTGTCACCTAGAATTCATGGCAAGCCCAACTTTATTCTAAAAAATTAACCTAACTTCCATTTATTTGGAAAATTTATACAAGGTGTATTAGTATTAGAGGCACATCTTGATACCTCATCACGTATAGGTATGTAATGAGAACTACTATTTCTATCAATCCCCAAAGGATATCATCCCTCAAAAAATGATGTACACTATGGACTATCAATACTATGGATTTGGTAAAGATGAATAAGGAATTCATGAGTTATTCATGGATTAGGAAAAGATTGAATGTCATGGTATTGGCATAGATCTGTATGGTGGTGATCCTAACAAATTCTATTTCATATCTTCCGAGCACGAGTATGACTCTTTCAATACTGACACTTAACCAAGGTATCCTTATAGCATGTATAAAGACATTTCCTATACAAATCTCCTTACCAATAATGTCATCTAACCATCGACCAATCATATTTTGACCTTGAAGTGATATATCCCTCTTTTATTGATCGGGACTAATAATATCACATACCAATAAATTCCTTTTAAAATGAAAAATCTATTGTGGATTTTATGGGACTTAAAGATAACATCCCATCAATGGATCCCAATAAGAGATTCACCATTTACCTATATGCATGTACATCCTTTGGGAATGAGGGTGAGGTCCCTGTAGACACTCAAATTTGGTAATTTTCACTTTGGTAACCCTTGATTTGACTATGTACTCTTGTTATGATAAATATAACTTTTCCACTATCACTTAGTACTTTTTGAGGTCTATTGTTTAGCTTTTTATCATTATACACTGACATGTCAACACATTCTAATAATAAAATACATAAAATCAATATTAAAACATCAATTCACGGTCCCAAACCTCACTTTGTATTTTTTTCTCCCGGTCTAGGCTATAGTTTGGTAAGGAATTTATATCCAATCCTAACCTATTTGTGCAATCTTAAAATGACATATTTTCCAAATATTCTTTCAAATCAAAATATTTTGTTAGTTTTCATCTTTGCATCTTGATTTTCCTTTCTTAGATAATTCATCTAGAAAACCTTATGTAAGAAAGCAAACACTACCTCATTTACGAAAATTGGAACTCCTAAGGAAATGCACTAGAGCACTCACTTTGTACACTTACAAAAGGAAATCAAATCTCCCTAAATCCCGCTTTGTCACACTAAATTCATTACGGAAACACCCACATCAGGTCCGGAGTGACAAATCACGTCAAGGAAGCCACATCTATTATTTGCAAACACTCAAACGCCCTCTCTCTCGATTATTTTATAAAGAGCCAAGTCAAAACAAACATCCAAATTTTGTTGATCTATCTAGATATAACATGTTAGGTAGATAATGAAGTGTAGTTTGAGGCATCTTCAAAGTAGTGTCATTACTTGTGCAATGCACAGTGTGCCCAAAACTATTCTAATGTTTATTTTACATGACTCTTCATCCATGGCTAGGATTTGATATGAAGATGATTCCATTCAAAAGCTTTAGTTGTACATGTGACAACTAGGGTTTGATAATGACAAATAAATCCAAGAGGGTGAGGACCACATAAAGTTACGTAAGCATAAAGAGAGCAAGTCCAAGACCATACAAAAGAGGCTGACCATATGGTATGGTCATGGTAAAATGTATAGTCCTGACTTAGGGTAGTTTATAGTCATAGTTCTAGGATAGAAGGTAATTTATGTTCAAATCACCCATTTCCAGTAGTCCACAGTCCCAAAAATTCCTATAATCATTTGTAGCAAGCTAAGTACACTTATTCCATTATGTTTTCAAAGTTATATCTTGTGTTGCATAATCTATAAGACTATCCTAATATTGCATAATTAATTGTGTAAGCTAATTAATTAGAATAGTCATCGGTCTATGAACCTTACCCTATTTAAACCTAATTAAATTTATACTCACTCATCCATCATCTTCTTATAATTTAATTAAGGGTAAACATTTTGGTGAACCCCTTTCGATCAAACCCTAGTTTCCCTAGAGATTCTCCTTCCTATTTGGTTTCATATCCATCAATTTTCTAGGTTTTTTATTTATATTTCATCATCTTTCCTAACCTCAAAATGATTTAAAAAATTTCACTAGGGTCTCATGGTCGGTTCTACCCTTTGGTCTCTTTTTAGGGCTCCTAATTGCCAATTCACCTTTTGTTTCATATCTCAAGCATAAAAACTCTATTTTCAAGTTCCTTTGAGTTTATTCTTAATTTTTATATATTTTTAAAAAAACCTTTTTTTTCCCTAATTTTAAGCACGCTTTTCAAAATTTTAAAATTACTATTTTTAGTAATTAGGGAATAATCGAAAAAATATACACTTTTGGAAAAATTCCTTCGAGGCTTTTCTTCTACAACAAGATTCAACATTAAATATTTTTGTGTTATTAAATTAAATTTTTATTTTCATATATGGTCATTTAAATAATTTGATGATGGTCGGTTTTTCTCAATGTCACTTTTGGGTCTTATCTTTTATGATCTCTCCAATTTCAACATAATTTAATAGAATGTAAATCTTAATCAGAGGATTGAGATCAAATGAATGTAACAATGATAAGTAAGATCTATCATGCAAGAAACAAGTAAGTATAAGAAATAGTGAAATAGGAGTGACTTAGCTTATATTCAGAGATCCGGGCCAATACTGGGATGGAAATTGAGTGGAACATGTCGGATCTGTAATAAGTAAGCTTCATATAGGAAACTAAAATATGAAACTCCTTCGGACAGAACCACCTTGAGAAGGATAGAATCACCCGAGCGTTGGTGTCAAAATTGGGGGCTAGTGTCCTATTAAATGCTCTACTTTTGATCTCCTCAAATTTTGAACTTTTCTTCTACCTTTCACTCTTTATCACTCTAACTTCACCGTGTAGGTTTCATTATTACACCCCGAACCTACAAAATAAACCCTACATACCTAAAAAATGCTTAAGTAAACATTAGATGAAACAAATAATTCATATACTTGAGTCAAACTAACCTTGGAAATCACCACAATATGATTATCACTCAATGTTGCATTATATTACGAGACTCTATATTGTGTGTGTGTGTGTGTGTGTGTGATTTAATTATGTTCCTTAAAGCTAGGTTTCCCTTGTGCTAGTTCCACCAAGATATCAGTGCTATAACTACTTTTCCCCGGAGTTGAATATGTGAGATGGAATTTAGAAATAGCCTATCCTATACGATGAATAATGCAGCTCAAATATATCCTTTGAATGTTGTTCTTTGCCTAAGTAGTAGATAGTAAGTAATATAGGTCATGTATATTTTATTCCCTTATTTGAATTTCGACACTAACAACCAAAAAGGCTTACCCAAAGTGATAAAAGAGGTTTTTTTAAGAGATAGCAAATGATGTGGCATTTAAGAAAAAGATGGAAAAGGATAGAAGCACCCAAAGGGGACAATAGTGCATGGGTGTTCCTATCCCTAATGGGAGGTAATGTTTGGGATTCTAATAGGATAGAATAGAAAATATAGAGTCGGATCACATGTTTTCCAAAATTCAAAAATAAAGTGGTTATTCTATAAAATTAAATGATGAGTGTATTAAAAGGATAAAGCAATGTAAAAGCAAAACAAGTGTTGTTAATTTCTAGTTTTCTTACTTAGGAATCATGCATATAATAATTTTTAGTGTAGGTTATTATTTATCATTTTATTTTTTATTATCATAATTATTGCACTTGTGTTAGCTCTACACTTGTTGTGTTAGCTTGCTTAGGTGTACTAGTTTTGTTGAGTTAGTTTACCAGTTGTGTTGAGTTAGCTTACTAGTTGTGTGGAGTCATCTCTAGTTCCAGTATCAATTAGTGAGTGTTATTCACCACTGATTTAGGTGGTAGTTACACTTTCCTCCTCATATATGTACATCACTTACATCATTCTATTATGAAGCTTTGAGTTGATTTTTGTGCACTCTTCATGGTTTTGGTAATGTTTATTCTATTGGAGTGATCCTAGGATGAGAAGCATTGGCTTTTCTAACATGTTATTATAGCTTGATTCAAAGAAATGATCGCTCCATTTTGTGAAAGAAATTTGTAGGGTTCTATTGGATTTTGAGGTCTTATTTTTGTAAGAGTTTAATTTTGGTTTTTTTCTTCCCATTGATCTTATCTTTGGATTGGTACTCAACTTATCCATTATTCATCCATTCTAAGATTTTCTTACTCAACACATATCTGCTCTTTGGGTGATTGATTGATTCATTAAAGCTTTGCCTCACCTTGATTCCTCCACCATTTGATATATTTTCCCTTTCCTTGGCGTTTATCCTCTTCCTAGATTAATTTTGACTTGGCTTATTAACCAAACCATATTGGATCTATTGATCTTGTGCACCACGAATATTGTTGCTCATATCCTTTTATTCTTTTTCAATTCATTCATACCCACTCAACTCAATTTGCATTGGTGTCGAATTATGGAGAAGCATCAAGGGTTTCTTCATATCTATGTTAGTGGAAGTTTTCTCCTAACTCATATCATATCTATCTTATTTCGATTGTTAACTTGATGAGCTCCACTTTATCATGGATAGACTCTCTTATGATGCAACAAAAAAAAACTTTGCAAGCTTAATGTGTTCATGGTTCGACCCTAACTCATATGTCTATATGTGTTGTTGCCCTCAAAATTCCCCTCTTTTTGAAGTCAAGTTTTGAAAATTTTGAGTTGGTACCTTGGAGTAATGGATCGTGTCAAGCCTAGTATTGTTTGCAGTTTTCCATTCCATGGAGAACAATTTGAAATTCGGGCGTAATGGTGGAGTTTTTCCCCTTATTTTTATTTTTTCCCACAGTCGGGAATGATGGGCGTATCTTCCCCATCAATTTTTTCCCTAGCATCCATGGGTAGTACATGGACATCTCTGATAGGATCCTGCATGGCCATGTTTCAAGTAGTAGTGGAAGCCTCCATGCGTCCAAACGGCACAAATCCAAGGGTAGGGCCCAAGGGATAGTCCTCAAATAAGTGCAGGCTTTCCACGTGTCCCAGGTCCAAAATGAAGACAAAACAAGCCCAAATCAGCTAAGTATGGAAGGTTCAGCGGACGACGCCACGTGCCTCATCGGTGCAAATTAAAGGGTCAAAGCCAGGGGAAGTTCTCAAACTTGTGCCAGTTCTCCATGTGTCTCATGTCCAAAAAAATAGACAAAGTCGATCCTCTAAACCGACTAAGTATGCACGGGTCAGCAGAAGCCTCCACGTGCCTCAATGGTGCAACTTCAGAAGTGAAACCAAAGGGCCAATATCCAAATGAGCACCAGCTCGCCACGTGGTCGAGTTAATGGAGAGACAAAGTTGGCCATTGAAAAGTCTAGGACCGGTAAAAGGAGCCACATGTCAGCTTGGCGCAACTTCAAAGGCAAAATCCAGAGGCAGGTTCCAAATGAGCATCATCTCTCCACGTGTCTAGGGTTCAACATAAGTCAAGTGGGAGCAGGCCCAAATCAGCTAAGTATAAAGACACAGGTGGATCACTCCACGTGTCTTCACAACAAGAACTTCAAAGGAAGAATTAAGAGCGGGTTCCTCAAGTGTGCACGGGCTCGCCACGTGGTCAAAGTCAAAGAAAGGGCAGAGCCGGTCGTTGAATTGGCTAAGTATATAAGGGTTATGGAAGCCTCCACATGTCATCTTGGTGTAATTTCAAAGGAAAAATCCAGAGGTAGGTTCCAAATGAGTGCCACTCTCCACATGTCCAGGGTTAGATATACGACCTGCCAAATAAAAGGGACTTAGCCAAAAATGTAAAAAATATTGAACTAGCCTCGTAAAGGACACATGGCCATGTTTCAAGCATCAGCGGAGGTGGGCCCTTTTGTGTTTTGATGCCGTTGAAAAGTCAAAGTAGGAAAACAGACCAGTTGGGGTGATTTGAGAATTTGAGCTTTGTTTTCATAAAGGAACTTAAAGTTAAAAAGTGACCCGCAACCCCACCCATGCCAAGGGAGAAATTCAAATATTAAGCCCACATCAAGAGTAAAATTGGGGAGTTGGGCCGGAGGAGCAATTTGAGTTTTGAGCCCGCATTGAAAAGAGATAAAATTATAAAAATGAATCGTGACTCTGTCCCCACTCAAGTAAGGCCACGTGTCAAGACCGTATCAAAAGTGGGTGGGTGGGCCAAAATGTTCCAAAGTGTCATTTCTCCAAAGGGCACAAAATGTAAAAGGCGTCCTCAGGCCTACCTCTTTTTAAATCTCTCCCACGTGGATAGATCACATTCAAAGTTTGCAAGGGTGGATTGAACGGTTGTGATTCAATGCGTCTAGTTTTTCCACCAGGCATGGAAATGGCCGAGGTGTTAGGGAGACTCAGACGTCGGTTTCTTGAATCACTTTCATCATTTTTGTAACCGAATGTAACCATTCTTAGAAGCTATTTAATGGGTTCTCCATGTTGTTGTTAGGGTTGGCTCTGGTACTATGTAAAGGTAATATATTTGAAGTAATCAATACATAATTTTTCCCTTTTCTTCCTCTACTTTTCTTCTTTTCGTGTCTAAAACTTGGGAATCATCCATATTTTATGATAGGAAACTTTTTGTTCTTGTTTATATGATTTCTAGAACTTTGCATCTATGGAATTATATTGGTTATGAAAGTGAATGATTCTATTATGTAACTCCCTAGTTCAATACGTATAAGGTGATATACTCTTCCATCTATATTTCTGAAGGTATTGTTATGTTCTTCCTTCCCCATCTCCTTAGTTCTTCCATTCTTTCGTATTGATGATCTTTGGGCATAAAAAATTTCAAGGTATCAAGAATCCACACTTTAAAAGTTGTACATTTGTATATAAGCTTTGTTTCTTGCTTTCAATAAGGGAACCTCTCCCATTAAAGAGGAGGTACTTGTTGTCCCCTGACTGTGGTTTGTTAAATGTATCATTTTAAAAACCCAATAGTTTTTGGTGACTCTAGTGAGGATTTCGTTTCAAACGGATCCATTTATGAAAAGAACAACTTCAAGATCATTGTTGGTCTAGCGACTATACGGTATACATGTGGGAAGAAAGCTCTTGGGGTTGAGGACTCCCATTTTCAACTTTTAGAGTAAAAAAATTCTTTCTTCCAGTAAGAAGGAATAGAGGAACTTTTCTACAAGCACACCTCCTACTAAAGATAGAAATTCCAAGGATAGCGTTCCTTAAGAGCATCTCAGTCCTAATCTCCATTCTTTGATACTTTTTGGTGTTTCAGATTCCCCTTGATAATTTTTTCAAATATGACAGTTCTTTTACCTTGGGGACAACAGTTTGGGCCTATTGTTGTTCCTCATCTATTACATGAATTTCCTAGGGGTAACAGGAAAATTTTCCCAAGTTAAGGGGTGATGGGAAGGTTCATCCAGATGAACACATTACAACTTTCATTGTTGCATGTGGGAATCTTGGGGTTGAACATGAAGATGTCTCTATCAGGATTTTTGTGGAGACATTGCAGGATAATGTTGTTGATTAGTTCTACCATCTTCCTGTTGGGTCTATCACTAATTGGAAT
Organism: Taxus wallichiana var. yunnanensis; assembly: GCA_018340775.1. NCBI lineage: Eukaryota > Viridiplantae > Streptophyta > Pinopsida > Cupressales > Taxaceae > Taxus > Taxus wallichiana. The sequence continues at coordinate 11,462,894 of CM031244.1, forward strand.
ACCATGACAACTCAGTTTGAGTAGCATTTCAAACCTGCTGAAGATGTGCATGCTCTGTTAGCACAAATTTCTCATATCAAGAAGGATCCATTTGATCCCATGAGGGATTTTGTGGCTAAATTCAACAAGCTAATTAATAAAATTCCATAGAACACTCATCCAGTGGATCAAATCCAAAAGTGATTCTTCCTCAATGCCCAGTTTCCTGAAGTGAGTTATGCACTAAGGAGAGATAACCTTATAACTTTGGATGTTGATCAGCATTTGGCTATCAATGTTGAGGATGATTTGATCATGTCTGGTAAACTAAAAAGAGAATCCTCCAAATCTAAAGCTTATTCCTCTTCCTCTTCCTCTTCCCTTGGAGCCAATTTTGATCAATTAGTACAGAAGCTTGCAAATGATCTCATTGCTCTCAAGAAACAATTGGCTCAACATACTCCTTACCAAGATGTTCCAAGGAAGAATTTTCAGCCTAGGAACCACCTGCCTACTTCTCAGACCAGATTGGCTATTGAAGTCCCACCCATCAAGGTTCCAGTCAATGTAACTTGTGAATTCAAAGAACACGATGATGAGGAGTGTAGTGAACTCTATGAAGAACTAGAAGAGCTTGGTGGGTCTCAAGTTCATTTCCTCACCACGTAAGGTATGGATGATGAAGATGAATATGATGAAAGAGAGGCAGATATGAATAATGAGTCATATGTTATTATGAATCGAGAGCAAACAAAAAAAAAAAAAAAAAAAAGTCGTGTAGCACTCGCCAATAAGTCCAAGGAGTTTCCTACAACTATCCCGGTTATTACAAGAAGAGGAGCTCCTATTCCCACTACCTCCACACAAAAGGTGAGTAATGCTAATCCTTCTACTTTTGTTTCCAAAACTCCTTCTCCTTCCAATCCTAAAACTGATAGAGAAAGAGTCTCTCAAGTTCCTAGTAATGATGTCCCATCTACCTATGGGTTGTTTTATATTATTGATCACCTAAAAAGACTAAAATCCAAATTTCAAAAGCGAGTTTTACTAGACCCATCCAAAATATTTTGCTAAAATGGTGAACTTTGTAAATTCCAAATCCAAAGTCTCATCTAGTACTTTTAAAGGTCATTTTCCCAACCCCTCTTCCTCACCTTAATCAAGCCTTGTGGCTATAGTCACTTCTAATGAGAAAATTGAACCATTTTATGTGACTCTCCCATAGCTGGCCATAAACTCGATAGAATCGTGTTATAGACTCAAGAGCATCGAGATAATGTAATGCTCGCAAAGGTAGCCCATGTTTTGGGTCCGACCCTAACATGTGCATTCGGTTCCTGTTATTCCATGGAAAGTAGGAAAGTGCCTTTGGTTGGCAAGAATTAAAGATGCACAAGTAGATTTTGCTACTTTTCCAGAGAAAAGGGTCTTAGCCACCATTTTGGTAGCTGATATTCCTCCCTCATATGGGATGTTATTGAGTAGAAATTTTTGTAAGGAGGTAGGAGGTGAAATTCAAATGGACTGGTCGCATGCTTTGATCTCGGTCAATGGAAAAATGAAGAAGCTACTACCTGAGAAACAAACTGAATACATTGTGCAAAATACTGATGATCCAAAAGCACAGATATTCTATGAGGATGCAGGGAATGGTAACTACATGATCATGTCACGAGATGAGGAAAGGCTTCCTAAGGGAGTGATTCATGACCCTAATGGAATTTGGACTCGGATTTTGATGGAAGCTACTCTTGACTAGTTACGGAGGTTGGAGTGGTGTTGACGTCTCTAGAAGGGAACATTCATCCTTTATCTTTCAAGATCTGTTTTCAAAATACAAACAATACAACTGAATATGAGGCTCTCATACTAGGATTGAGCATGGCAAAAGAAATGGGATTGAAGAATATTTTTTCTCGTGGTGATGCGAGCTTATTGTGAAACAGGTTAGAGATATATTTCAAGTAAATAATCAAAGATTGAAACATTATAGAAATCTTGTGCGGGATTCCATCGAGTTTCTTGATGCTTTCTCCATTGAATTCGTGCCAAGAGAAAGGAACACTAGAGCTGATTCTCTAGTTGTCTTAGGATCTTTACTAATTCCTCATCCAAATTTCTCTCAAAAGAAATTTACCATTGAAATGATTCATAGGCCCAGTGTACCAGATAATGCAAATAATTGGCGAGTTTTTAATGATGGTCGGCATGTGTTCTCTTTCTTAAAGCTTAGGGATAATTTTGACCAGCTATATTTTGAAGGAAGTGAGACCTTTCCCGGAGAGATTTTGTATCCTCTAATGAAGGGGATATCAAGGAAGAGATGGATCAATATGGATGCATCAAATTGAAAGGTAACAATACCCCTAAAGGGTTGGTGAGTTTGGAAGACCTGTTTGATAAGCATGATAGGTACATTAATTCTAAAGCTTCCCAAGGAGCTCAACAGTCCACTGAATGTGAAAAAATTAATATTGGGATTCTCGATGAACCCAATATGGTGAACATTGGAAAATGTTGCACTCAAGAGGAGAAGAAGAAGGTAGTAAATCTACTAAAAATGTATGTTGATGTTCTCACCTATTTGTATGATGATCTCAAGGCTTTCCAACCAAAGGAGATGCAACCCTTTATCCCTCTAAAACATGGGATCAAACCATTCAAGAAGAAACAAAGGCAATACAATCCTAAGGTTGTCAGAACTATTTTTCAGGAGATCTAGAAGTTTCTACAGGAAAAAATCATCTTCCCTACACATCATTCAACATGGATTGCCAACATTTTACTGTTATGAAGAAGAATGGTGAGATTCACATCTGTGTGGATTTCAAGAATTTGAATCGGGACTTTCTGAAGGACAACTACCCTCTCCCCATGATGGATCAAGTTTTGCAAGTTTTCACAGGATCTAAGATGTTGTCTATGCTGGATGGATTCTCTGGCTACAATCAAGTGGAAGTTAGTACCCCAGATCAACACAAAATTGCTTTCACTACTCCTTGGGGCACCTTTACTTACAAGAGAATGCCTTTTTGTCTAATCAATGCTAGTGCCACCTTTCAGAGGGAAATGGACTTGGATTTTGGTAGCTTGAAGGGAAAGTGTGTTGTAGTGTACCTTGATGATTTGACTATTTTCTCTAAAACAAGGGAAGATCACTTTCAACACCTTGATGTAGTCCTCCAGAAGTACAGAGAACATGGATTTTCTCTCAATCCAAAGAAGTATGTCTTTTGTGTCACTTTGAAGGCCAATTGTTGGGAATATTATCTCTAAAGAGGGAATCAAGATAGATCCAAAAGAGTTCAAGCAATCCAGTGATTCCTCTTCCCATAAGTAAAAGGGTGTTCACTCTTTCTTTTCTAAGATTAATTTCCTGGGGAGATTCATTCTTGATTTTACAGAACTGACTATGAGCATTGCTCACGTGATGAAAGGAAAGAAAAACTTTGGTTTGTCTTCTGAGGGTAAGGAAGCATTTGAAGGTATCAAGAAAGCCATTGCTAAAACCCCCATTTTGGTATGTCCTGGTTTCAGCAAGGATTTTATCATCTATTGCTATGCTACAAAGAATACCCTAGCTGTTGTGTAGACTCAAAAGAATTCTAATGATAATGAGATTCCTATTGCCTTCATGAGCTATGTTCTGAAATCTCATGAGTTGAAATATATTATGTGAAAGGAACGATAACCGGATCGTGCCGGGCCAAGAACACAGATGCTAATCAAACATCACGATCAATAACATGAAAGCAATTTGCCAGAATAACTTTACATAAACCTTTGCAAACAAATGAGTAGCAATATCATATATTATTATGGAACTCAATGCAATACATTGAGAATGGGCCTTGCTTAAATAGGCAAGGAATAACAATCTAAGAACCAATCAAGGTTGTAGATCAAGCCATAAATCAAGGAAATAACTAGTCATCAAAGAACTAGTCAAGACCATAGATTTAGGAGAGAACTAGACATCAAGGATCTAGTCAATACCATAGATCAAGGAAATAACTATTCAATACCATAGATCAAGGAAAGAACTATACCTAACAACTAGATAATATCTCCTAATATCTAAATAAGATAAAAGAAACATCCACACACATAAGTGGGTGAGGATAAATACAATAAAGGTAAATAAAATACCTAGGTGAACATGAGCTAAGGTAAATACCTACTCTAACACTATGATGGAGAAACATGCTTTTACGGTGGTTGAAGATGTCAAGCAGTTTCATTTTTATATTCTTAATTCTCACTCTGTTGTGCTTGTTCCTGATACAACTATCAAGTCTATTCTCACACAATAGGAGTTTGGAACTAAGAGAGGTAATTGGGTAGCAAAGGTCCAAGAATATGACCTTGATATCAAGCCAACTAAGCTAGTCCAAGGTAAAGGCTTGTGTGAGCTTATTCTTGAAGGAGCTGATGCGAGAATTATCCAAAGAAGCAACATGTTCTGGTGTCCTTTTCCTCAATTCAACAGATGAATGGTATGTAGATATTGCACATTTTCTTACCTATAGAGAGTGTCCATCTCACTTGAATGCCAAATAAAATAGGGCTATTAAGCTAAGGTCTACATAGTATGTACTATGGGAGAATGCTTTGTTCAAGTGAGGCATAGATGGAAGATTCTTGAAGTGTGTAGACAAGGAGCAACAAAAGAAGTTGTTCTCAGCTTTTCATGATTAGGCTTGTGGAGGGCATTTCTCTTTTGTTGTCACTTCCCATAAAATCCTTTGTGCTGGGTATTATTGGCCTACATTATTCAGAGATGCATCCAAATGGGTAGGCAAGTGTGAAGCCTGTCGGACTTTTGTTCGAGACCTAATTTGGTTGCTTTTCCACTAAAACAAGATGTGATTTGTGAGCCTTTTCAACAGTGGGGATTGGATTTCATTGGAACTCTTAACCCACCTTCTAGTGTTGGAAATACTCATGTGCTAACTACTACAGACTACTTCACTAAGTGGGTAGAGGCCATTCCAGTCAAAAGCACTACTTCTAAAGTGGTGTGTAATTTCATTAAGGAGAACATATTGATAAGGTTTAGGGTACCAAAAAAGATTGTGACTAATAATGATTCAAAATTTTCTTCTTCTGAGATGATGGATTTCTACTACGATGATGGATTTCTACTACGGTTATGGAATTTCCCATGCTCATTCTTTAAAATACTACCCCAAGGAATGGACAAGCGAGAATCAACAAACAAGAATCTGGTAACCATCATTTAGAATCTTGTTAAGGACTCTCGGAGGAATTGGCACAAGAAACTTTATGATGCTCTTTGGGAAAATAGAATTACACCAAAAGAGAAATTGGAATGTCACCATTTCAAGTGGTATATGGTTTTGAAGCTCACATGTTACCGATATGAATAATGGAGTTATCGGACTTGCACTTAATGAAGTCTATTGAAGATTCAAGTTTTGTCGAGTTCTTTAGACAAGAGGATCATGTATCTCCAGACATTTGGATGAAGACATGTTGAAGGTTTTTGATAGAATATTAGCTCATCAAATATGAGGGTGAAAGCTTTGTTTGACAAGAAATCCAGACCCAGAGATTTTCAAGTAGGAGACATTGTTCTGTTGTGGGACAAAAGACATGAACCTCGAGGAAGCCATGGTAAGTTTGATTCCCTTTGGCTTGGTCCTTTTAAAATCAGGCACTTTGCTGGAAAAAATTTGTTCTATTTGGATTATATGGATGGTTATCCTCTCCCACTTCCTTATAGCAGGAAGTATATGAAGTTGTTCAAGCCCTAGGTGACTATGCGGTCCTTCTATATATTATGTACAGTGTTTTGGTTTTGGGTCGTTCCTTTGTGTTTTGTTTCTGTCTTTCCTTTTTGGTTTGTTTCCTTTTCATGTGTTTTGTCTTATGTGTTGGTTTGTCTTTGACTCTATTTGCCCAATGGATAAGGCATTGGTCTTCTTTCCTAGAGTTCTTCTATGGTCCTTGATTTTCCTCATTTCTCTGTCAAGTCATCCCCAGAAAGAGCCAGTTGTTGTCACCCTCAAAATTCCCCTCTTTTTGAAGTCAAGTTTTGAAAATTTTGAGTTGGTACCTTGGAGTAATGGATCACGTCGAGCCTGGTATTATTTTCAATTTTCCATTCCATAGAGAACAATTTGAAATTTGGGCATAATGGTGGAGTTTTTTTCCCCTTCTTTTTATTTTTTCCCACAGTCGGGAATGACAGCGTATCTTCCCCATCAATTTTTTCCCAAACATCCACTAGTAGTACATGGACATCTCTAATAAGATCATGTGTGGCCATGTTTCAAGTAGTGGAGGAATCCTCCATGCGTCCAAATGGTGTAACTCTAAGGGCAGGGCCCAAGGGACAGTCCTCAAATAAGTGCAGGCTTTCCACGTGTCCTAGGTCCAAAATGAAGATAGAACAAGCCCAAATCGGCTAAGTATGGAAGGTTCAACGGATGGCGCCACGTGCCTCATCGGCACAACTTCAAGAGTCAAAGCTAGGGGTAGTTCTCAAACTTACACCAGTCCTCCACATGTCCCATGTCTAAAAAAAAGATAGATCCGATTGTCTAAATTGACTAAGTATGAGTGGGTCGGTGGAAGCCTCCACGTGCCTCAACGGCACAACTTCAGAAGTGAAACCAAAGGGCCAATCTCCAAATGAGTTTCATCTCACCACATGGTCAAATTTAATGGAGAGACAGAGTTGGCTGTTGAAAATTCTAGGACCGTGGAAGCAGCCATGTGTCGGCTTGCAGATTCAAAGGCAAAATCCAGAGGCAAGTTCCAAATGAGCACCAGCTCTCCACGTGTCTAGGGTTCAACATAAGTTAAGTGGGAGCAGAGGCTGAATTGGCTAAGTATAAAAGACTCGGTGGAGCTCTCCACGTGTCTCCACGGCACAACTTCAAAGGAAGAATCAAGAGTGGGTTCCTCAAGTGTGCGCGAGCTCACCATGTGGTCAAAGTCAAAGAAAGGGAAGAGCCGATCATTGAATCGCTAAGTATAAAAGGGGTTGCAGAAGCCTCCACATGTCAGGTTGGTGTAACTTCAAAGGCAAAATCCGAGTAGGTTCCAAATGAGTGCCAGCTCTCCATGTGTCCAGGGTTAGATATATGGCCCCGCTAAACAAAAGGGACTTAGCCAAAAACACAAAAGTATGAACTGACCCCTAAAGGACACGTGGTCATGTTTCAAGCGTCAGCGGGGAGGCGGGCCCTTTTTGTTTTGATGTCGTTGAAAAGTCAAAGTAGGAAAGTGGGCCGTCAAGGTGATTTGAGAATTTGAGCTTTGTTTTCATAAAGGAGCTTAAAGTTAAAAAGTGACCCGTAGCCCCACCCATGCCAAGGGAGAAAGTCAAATATTAATCCTGCATCAAGATTCAAAGTAGGGAGGTGGGCCGGTGGAGAAATTTGAGTTTTGAGCCCACATTGAAAAGAGATAAAATTATAAAAGTGAACCGTGACTCTATCCCCACTCAAGTAAGGCCACGTGTCAAGACCATATCAAAAGCGGGTGGGTGGGCCAAAATGTTCCAAAGTGTCATTTCTCCAAAGGGCACAAAATGCAAAATGTGTCCTCATGCCTCCTCTGTTTAAATCTCTCCCACGTGGATGGCTCACATTCAAAGTTTGCAAGGGTAGATTGAACGGCTATGATTCAATGCGTTTGGTTTTTCCGCTAGGCATGGAAATGGCTGAGGTGTTATAGATACTAGGACATCGGTTTCTTGAATCCATTTCATCATTTTTGTAACCGAATGTAACCATTCTTAGAAGCTATTTAATGGCTTCTCCATGTTGTTGTTAGGGTTGGATCCTGGTACTCTGTAAAGGTAATAGATTCAAAGTAATCAATACAAAAATTTTCCTGTTTCTTCCTCTGCTTTTATTCTTTCTGTGTTTGAAACTTAGGAATCATCCATCTTTTATGATAGGAAACTTTGTATTCTTGTTTATATGATTTCTGGAACTTTGCATCTGTGGAATTATATTGGTTATGAAAGTGAATGATTCTATTCTGCAACTCCCTGGTTCAATACGTATAAGGTGATACTCTGCTATCTATATTTCCTAAAGGTATTGTTATGTTCTTCCTTCCCCATCTCCTTAATTCTTCCATTCTTTCATATTGATGATCTTTGCGCATAAAACATTTCAAGGTATCGATTAATCCACACTTTGAAATTTGTACATTTGTTTATAAGCTTTGTTGCTTGCTCTCAATAAGGGAACCTCTCCCATTAAAGAGGATGGACTTATTGTCCCACACCGTGGTTTGTTAAACGTGTCATTTTAAAACCCAACAATACGCATCCACATCTTAGCTCACCTTCATGTTTCCCTAACGGGTCGCTCTACTCCTTCCTCATTTACCCTGGATCTTCTCAACCCAACTTTGGATTGATGATGGATATGCAGTGACTTGAATGTGTTTTACTAGGGAGATTCATATTATTTTCTATTGTTTTGGTGATGAATCAATGGTAAATTGGCTTGAAGCAAGGCCCTTATAATATTTACTTTGTTCAGGCTCTCTATTATGGTTATCTTTTGTGGTGTCTTTCTTGGTCGATGACAACTCGTTTCCTTATCTCCACTTGGCCATTGGCTCAAAATTGGCACATTTTCTTTAGGTCAATTAGGGTTAAAACCTTAATATAGGCCTTGCCTTTTTATTTTTACTTGTTGTGAATTAAAAATATTAAATTCCATATTTCAAATATACGATTGTGTGCAAAAGATAGTGTGGTGGTAAGATCTCCTGTGGGAAGTGCAAGATCATGGGTTCAATTTACTATTTTTCAACTCAAATCTTGGGTAACTCAACTACCACTCCAACTTGTCGGGTTGTCTTCAATGATCTCTCCTTTAGCTCGTGGAGCTAGGGACCAAACTCTTATTTTGAAGATATCTTATAAGACAAATGTTTTTCGTGATATTTTCTCAAGGATGCTAAAGGTTGATTTTTTTAATTATCAAAGGGATATATTTTTAAAGAGACAAATTTCATGTTTCGGGAGGATTATTTTAAATTTATTTTTATGAATAAAATTATTTGTTAATGGGGAGCAATATTTTTTTCTAAAAAGTGGGAAAATATTGTAATAAAACTGCATAATTATAAGCAATTTGGGGGTTCATTTTGTGGTGAAATATAATTTTTGGGCCATTTCAAGGGTTTATTTGTTCAAGGGGCACTTCCCTTCCCTTGACTCCGTTGGGGCTACCACCCCACCACCATTTTCATTTCCATTGCATAGTATATTCTTGGTGCTCTTTTTTTTCTCAGTGTCGAAGACTGAAGGGTGAGGCCCGGTTTGATAGGTGGTCAAACCCCTCACAAGAAAACATTTTTCTTCTTTCTTTCTCACATAATATTGATCTGGAGCTAGGATATAAGAAAAAGAAAGGAATCCACTATGTTTTTAATAGATCATTGGGATGAAGAAGCACTAGCAGCAGAGATGGTTAAGGGATTGGTAGAGTTATTGAGCTACATAAAGAGAGGGAAATAAGAGAGAGAGAGAGAGAGGAAAATAAAAGAGGAAATAATGAAGTTAGAGAGAAAGAAATATTTATGGTTTCAACCAGAGATCATAGAGTAAAAACAAGATGTAGATTAGATGATGGTACTCATGGAAAGAGAGAGAGAAGATCAAGGATAAGAGACAAGGACAAGAGAAAAGGATTGTGAAGAGAAAGAGAGTCAAGTGGTCAGTTATATTACTTGTGAAGAAGATTCAAAGAATGCAAAATGTGAGAACAATGATAAAGCAAGAAAAAAGAAGATAAAGGCGGATGGAAAAGAGAATGAATAAGCAAGAAAGAGAGGTGATTAAAGATATGGTACTGATAGAGGATAAGAGTGAGGAAGAAGAAGTGATAGAAGTATTTTTAGCCTCTCTTTAAAGAGAGGAACATGGTGATGGAAATGTTTATGCGGTGAAAGAGAAAGGAGAGTTCAAGAGAGAACAGTTTAAATTGATGACAAGGAAGGAAGAACTGCAAGGGTATCAAACCCTCAAATTTGTTAATCGATAATGTGTGCAAGTGTGTGATTGCAGATATGAAGAGTGAAAAATCATGTCTCCAGTTAGAGGCATTGAACCTTGAGATGGATGGTGGAAGTAAGAAGACAATGGACCAAGAACACTAAGTGAAAGATGAAGAAGAATTGATATAAGACAATGTATTTTTTTAGGAGAGTCTTGAAAAATTAGAAATGGAGATAAAAACATTAGAGAATTCCATAAATGAAGTGATATCATATTAAGGAGAGATAAAAACCATTTCAAGGACATAAGGATAGCGGCAGCTAGAATCTCATAAAGCAATAAGATGAAAGAAGAAGAAAGCGAAGAGATGGAGAAGGAAGATACAAGAATCAAAATAATAGCAGCTAAGAAAGAGGTTTGTGATGAAAAATATTCAATCAAAGGTGAGCAAAGAGGTCAAAGATAAAGATATGACAGTGGAGGAAGAAAAGAACAAGAGAGAGAAGCTTATGAAGAACAAGACCTCATTTATGAAGAAAAAAAAGAATAATGAGAACCGGGAAAGGGATAAGATTGAAGGCATAAAGAACGAAAAACATAAACATAGTGGAAATGAAGAAATGAAGGATGAATAATATGGATATGGAGATCAGATCAAAGTGAAGATGAGGATGTAAAGAAATTGGAAAAAGAAAAAGAAAAGCAAAGAGTGGAGCTTAAAATTTCTTACCCCGGAGTATGATACAGAGCATCATCTCCATCTTTTAAATATGACATGATGACATGAAAATTTGGTTTTAAGGTTTTTATAGGTTTAGTGAGTCCTTGTGAGTCATTTAAATGTGTCAATTGGAATCTAGGAGATTCAAATTTTAAATATTTCACTTTCCCTCCAAAAGTGCAAGTTTGAGTCTTGGAGGCCTATTTTGTCTTCATTATGTAAGTTTGGTATGGTATAGTGTTGTGTGTTGGAGCTGCGGTACTTTCTCATGTCCGTAATGGTCTTAAAAAGGAGTCAATATGTTACAAATAGTCTAGACTCGTGGTCATATGTTACCTTGTAAAGTAGAAGCCGAGTTTCTTGTCCAATTGACCAAAAGGGTAGGTATGGACTCTAGTTCAGTTGTAACTAAATGTGAGAGATAGTTTAATGGAATTTGTAACCAATTTGTAACTTATCATTTGAATAATCAAAAGCTTTGGAGTAGGGAAGCTCCAATATTGGAATACAAGGATCCTAGTTTGCAAACTAACTTGTAGAATATGTGTAATTTGTGTATAAATCTTTAGAAGTTACATGGTTTTTGTTTCAATTGATGATGGTATTTTGATTGGTGAGATCTAACAATTTCTCCTAATAGTTTAGGCATGTAACGGATTAATATTGTTATTATTGGTTATAAGCACTTCTTGAAAACCCCTTAGAATAGATTATGTTAGTGTACAATCGATGTAAGGAGAAAAAGGATGAGTTAGTGGAGAAATATTGAAGTTGGAGGATCATGAGATGAGTTTTTAAGACATATGAATCTTAGGGGACCCGTGAGAAACCTACACAAGTGATAAGGAGACTATCATTTTGGTCTAGAAACCCTAAGATTGAGAAATCTCTGGTTTAGAGGACATAATAGGGAAATATTTAATATGATTGCACAAAAGTAAACCTATAAAACCTCACCGGTAATATTGTCTACTCAAGAAAGTTATTACATGCCTTAAGAAATAATTTTGGATCATGAAATTGGTTTTACAAGCCTTGATAGCAATAATTGAGTTCTCGGGTTTTGGCATAGCCCCTCACTAGAGTTAGAGAAAATTGTGTGATTGAGGAAGTAGGAAAAAGTGTCTTGATCTCATAACATGAATAAATGGTCTTTAAGGTACATAAATGATAAACCCTTAAGGAAAAATCTATAAAAAAACCTCTATGACTTGAGATCTCCTTAACAAAGTAGCTTACCCAAGTTGCATACAATAGTGGCACAAACAAAGTGTTTGAGAAGGTGAGTTCAAGGAAAATAGGGATTAAGCAAGTGGGAGTCTAAATAGAGACTTGAAAAACATCTAAAAAGCTAATAAATAAGATAGATATAGATATTATAGAGAAAAGAGACCCTAAAAGGACTTAAAAGTCTACAACTTTCATCAATTAGTGTAATGACTGTAGAAGAAGGGTATTGGAAACTAGGGTTTGGTTGCCTAAGGAAGATAAAATGCTTACACAATAATTCAAATGCCCAAAATGGCACGATAGTATCTTGAGAGGGTTATAAAGGAGAATTAGGAGGATAGAAAATACAAATACTCGCCACAATGTAAAAATCTATACCAGTCCTACAACTAACATGAGATTTAGACATAAGACCTAATTGTAAACCCAAGATAGGGGAAATGGGTGGAATTCTCTTAATAACATATTAGTTTACAAACTAACATGTAGAATTTATGTAATCTATGTATGATTTATTATAAGTTGCATGGTTTTTGTTTCAATTAAAGATTCTAGTTTATTATGGTATTGTGATTGGTAATATATAACACGTGCTCATAACAGGTTCATGCATGTAATTGATTAATCTTGTTATTATTGGTTATAGCACTTCTTGAAAACCTTGTGATAGATTATGTTAGTGTATAATCAGTGTAAGAATAAAAAGGAAGAGTTAGTGGAGCTATATTGGAGTTATAGGAGCACAAGATGATTTTTTTAAGACATACAAATATTATGGGACCTATAGAAACCTACAAAGTGATACAGATCTGCTCATTTTGGTATAGAAACCCTAAAATTGAGAAAGCTCTACTTTAGAGGACAGGATAAGGAGATATTTAATATGTTTTGACAAAATGAAATTTACCAAACCTCACTAGTAATATTCTACACTCAATAAAGTTATTACATGCCTTGAGAAAGAATATTGGATCATGAAATTGGTTTTGCAAGCCTTGATCTCAATAAATGAGTTCTCAAGTTTTGGTATAAACCCTCACTGGAGTTAGAGAAAATTGTGTGATTAAGGAAGTAGGAAAAGTGTCTTGAAGGTACCAAAATGATAAGCCATTAAGGAAAGCACTTTAATAAACGTTTTGATCGAGATCTCCTTGATAGTAGCTTACCCGGGTTTCACGCAACAATGGCATAGTGTTGAGAAGGTAAGTCTAAGAAAAGAGGTATTAAGCTAGTGAGATTCCAAGTAGATACTTGAAAAACATCTACAAATCTAATAAATAAGATAGAGATGGAGATTATAGAGAAGAGAGACCTTAAAAGAACTTAAAAGTCTACAACTTTCATCAATTAGTGTAATAGACTTGTAGAAGGGTATTGGAAGCTAGGGTTTGGTTCCTAAGGAAGATAAAATGGATTACACAATGACTCAAAGGCCCAAAATGGAAATATAGTATCTTGAGAGTGTTAGAAAGGATATTTAGGAGGCTAGAAAAGATAAAGAGTCGCCACATTGTGAAAATCCATAAGTGAGCCATAAGGAGAAAATGGAGAATTCGGTACTTAGAAAAAGAGTTGGAAGGTAAAATTTTACACACACCACAAGGTCCAAAATGGTATTTAAAAATGTGTACATTTTATTCTAGGTTGTTATAGATGCCTCTATTCATGGATTCATCAGTTGAAATCACTCAAGAATCTCGAAAAGACATTTTTTATAAGAAAGGTAATTTTATTGATCTTCATTGAATTGTTCCAATTATGATGGATGATTGAGAATTGATTGAGCTACACTAACAAATTTGGTGATGAATTCAATCTCATATGGATATTTTATGCTAATATTTTCTAATAAGGGAGTGAATAGTGCTCAAGAAAGTTTGAGATTTATCTTTTAAAGGCTTGTTGTCGAGATTATGATCAAAAGGACATTGTGGATTGATTAAAGTGGATATGATCTGCATCATTTAGTATCGAGTGGGAAAATAAGTTGAAGAAATTGATAAAATGAGTGATACAATGTAGAAGAAGGAAGATGAAGAGATTTTCAAGAAGATGGATGAAGAGAAGAGCCATGACAAGCTCTTGGAACTAGTCAAAGGACATGGGTATGTGATGCCAAAGTGGATAAAGAAACCAACAAAAGAGAGATGAGATTAATTCAAGAGAATTGAATAAGAGGATAAGAGAACAAGAACAACATAAAATATTAGTAAAGATGATTTCAGAAAAGATACAATTGATTAAAATAAGGCATACAGAGAGAGACAGATAGTTGAGGGCTATTAGGCCTTATGAATCATATTTGACATATGATTGGGATGAACAAGAACCATTAGCATATATGGTTCAAGTATTGGTTGAGTTATTTAGATAGAGAAAGAGAGAACAGGAAGAGAGAGAGAGAGGGAGGGAGGGAGAGGAAAAGAAAATAGGAAAGAATGAAGAAATTAGAGAGAAAGAGATATTTGTGGTTTCAACAGAGATCACGAGTTAAAACAAGATGTAGAGCAGCTGATGGTACTCACGGAAAGAGAGAGAGAAGAGAAAGTAAAAGAGATGGGGATAGTGATGAGAAAGAGAGCCAAGTGGCTAGATAGATTGCTTATGAGGAAGAGTCAAAGAATTCAAATGAGAACAATGATAAAGCAAGAAGAAAGAAGAAAGATGCAGATGGAAAAGAGAATGATTAAGAAATAAAGAGAGGTTATTAAAGAGATGGTGCTTTAATAGAGAATAAGAGTGAGGAGTAAGAAGTGATAGAATATTTTTTAGCTTCTCTTGAGAGAGATGAACATGGTAATGGTAGTGTTTATGCATTGAAATAGAAAGGAGAGTTCAAGAGAGAACAAGTTAAAGTGATGACAAGAAAGGAAGAACCTACGAGGGCAGAAAAGCCTCAAGTTTTTAATCTAATAATGTGTGCAGGTCTTTGATTTCAAGTATGAAGATTGAACAAACATGTGGCTAGTTAGAGGCATTGAACCTTGAGATGGATTATGGAAGTAAGAAGACAATGGACCAAGAACACCAAGTAAAAGGTGAAGAAGAATTGATATAAAATAGTGTATTTGTTTATGAGAATCTTGAACAATTAAAAATGGATATAGAAGCATTAGATCATGTCATAAATGAAGTGGGATCATATAAAGGAGAGATAAAAACTAGTTCAAGGAATGAGGGAGAGACGCAACTAAAACCTCATATCAAGAAGATGAAAGAAGAAGAAAGTAAAGAGATAGAAAAGGAAGAGAAAAGAATCAAAAGTGTAGTGCCAAAGAAATAAGTTTGTGATGAGAAAGATAAAATCATAGATGAGTAGCAAGTAAAAGAGAAATATATGACACTCGGAGGAATAAAATAATGAAGAGAGAGAAGCTTATGAAGAATAAGACCTCATTTATGAAGAAAAAGATAATAATGAGAACCAGAAAAGGCATAGGATTAAAGGCATAAAGAATAAAAACTAGACACTGAGTGGCAATGAAAAAATGAATGATAAACAAGCAAGAGATGGAGATCA
Organism: Taxus wallichiana var. yunnanensis; assembly: GCA_018340775.1. Lineage (NCBI taxonomy): Eukaryota > Viridiplantae > Streptophyta > Pinopsida > Cupressales > Taxaceae > Taxus > Taxus wallichiana. The sequence goes on from CM031244.1 coordinate 11,478,338, forward strand.
GATCATATTGAAGATGAGGATGCAAAGAAATTAGAAAATGAAGAATAAAAGCAAAGAGTAGAGGTCAAACTTTCTTACCCCTAGAGTATGATGCAGGAGCATCATCTCCATCTTCTAAATATGACATGATGTCATCAAATTTTGGTTTGAAGGTGTGTTGTAGGTCTAGTGAGTCTTTGTGATTCATATATATGTGTCAGTTGGAATCTAATCATTTCTAAATTTAAATATTCAATGTTCCCTCTAAAAGTGTAAGTTTGAGTCTTAGAGGCCTATTTTGGCTTGATTTTGTAAGTTTGGTATGGTCTAGTGTTGTGTGTTAGAGCTAAGGTACTTTCTCATGTTTGTAATGGTCTTTAAAAGGAGTCAATAGGTTGCAAATAGTTTAGACTCATGGTCATATGTTACCTTGTAAAGTTGAAGCTTAATTACTTTTCCAACTGACCAAAAGGGTAGGTATGGACTCTAGTTTAGTAGTAATTTAATGTGAGAGACAATTTAAAGGACTTTGTAACCAATTTTCAACTTATCATTCAAATGATCAAAATTTTGGGAGTAGGGAAGCTCCAATTTTGGAAGGCAAGGATCCTAGTTTGCAAACTAACCTATAGAATCTGTGTATGATGTTTTAGAAGTTGCATGGTATGTGTTTCAATTGATGATTCTAGTTGATGATGGTATATAAAATGGTAATATCCAACACTTTCTCATAATAGTTCATGCATGTAATTGATTAATCTTGTTATTATTGATTATAGCACTTCTTGACAACCCTTTGACAAAGTATGTTAGTGTATAGTCAATGTAAGGAGCAAAAGGATGAGTTAGTGGAGAAAGGTTTGAGTTGGAGGAGTACGAGATGATTTTTTTAAGACATACAAATCTTAGGGGACCTGTAGAAACCTACATAGTGATAAGGACATTGTCATCTTGGTCTAGAACCTCTAAGACTCGAGAAAGCTTTTCTTTAGATGACAGAGTAGGAGTTATTTATTATGCTTTCACAAAAGGAAGTATATCAAACCTCACTATTAATATTTTATGCTCAGGAAAGTTATTACATGCCTTGATAAATAATATTGGATCTTGAAATTGGTTTTACAATCCTTAATAGTAGTAATTGAGTTCTAGGGTTTTGGTATAAACCCTCACCGAAGTTAGAGAAAATTGTGTGATTAAGGAAGTAGTATAAAGTGTCTTGATCTCGTAAAAGGAAGAAATGGTCTTCAAGGTGACATACATGATAAACCATTAAGGGAAAATATTTTAAAAAAATCTATGAATAATATCTCCTTGACAGTAGCTTACCCAAGTTGCATGCAACAGTGGCACAGTGTTAGTAAGGTAATCCCAAGGAAAAGAGGGATTAATAAAGCGAGAGTCTAAGTGGAGACTTGAAAAACATATAAAAATCTAATAAAGAAGATAGATATGGAGATTAGAGAGAAGATAGACCCTGAAATGACTTAAAATTCTACAACTTTCATCAATTAGTGTAATGATTTGTAGAAGGGTATTGGAAGTTAGGGTTTGGTTTGCTAGGAAAGAGAAAATGGCTTTCACAATGATTGAAAGGCCCAAAATTTCAAGATAGTATCTTGAGAGGGTTAGAAATAATATTTAAGAGGTTAGAAAACATAAATACTTGCCACATTATGAAAATCCATTCCATTCCTAGTACTAACTCTGAAACTCATACATAAGACCTAATTATGAACCCGAGATAGGGGAAATGGGTGGATATCTCTTAAGAACATCCTAATAAAATTTTGCACAGAAGAGGATAATCCAAATGGGTGTTCCAAATGAATATTTATTTTTCAAATGAACTAGGGAATCAAAAATAAGAGCAACAACCTCTAAAAACATGGCTAGAATGATATAAGCGAGGCATAAGAAGAAAAAGGAGAAATTGGTACTTAGAAAAGAGTTGGAAGATAAAAATTTACACACACCACAAGGGCCAAAAAGGGTATTGAAAAATGTTTATATTTTTTTTGGGTTGTTATAGAATTCTCTATTCATGGATTCATCAAGGAAATCACTCAAGAAGCTCTAAAAGGCGCTTTTCACAAGAAAGGTAATTTTTTTATCCTTCATTGAATTGTTCCAATTTTTAAGGATGATTGAGAATTTATTGAGCTGCACTAACCAAATTGGTGATGAATGAAAGATCATATGGATATTTTAGGCTAATATTGGTAAAGAAATAATTGAATAGTACTCAAGGAAGTATGAGATTTAGCTTATAAAGGCTTGTTGTTGGAAATTTTGATCAAAAGGACATTGTTGATTGATTAAATTGGATATGTTATGCATCATTTGGTATCGAGTGGTTAAATAGGTTGAATAAGTTGATAAAAGGATTGATACAATGTAGAAGAAGGAAGAGGGAGAGATTTTCAAGAAGATCGATGAAGAGAAGAGCCTTCGAAGCTCTTGGAACTAGTTAAAGGACGTGGGTTGTGATGCCCTAGTGGATGAAGAAACCAATAGAAGAGGGATATGATATTAAGTCAAGATAAGTTAATGAGACGATAAGAGAACAATAACAACAGAGAAGATTCATAATGATGATGTTAAAAAGAGATATTTGATGGAAACAAGGAAGGCATGCAGAGAGAGAGAGAGAGTTGAGGGTTGTTAGGCCTTATGAATCAGATTTGACAGATGATTGGGATGAAGAAGAACCAGAATCAAATATGGTTAAGGGATTGGTAGATTTATTGAGCTACAAGAAGAGAGAAAAAGAAGAGAGAGAGATAGAGAGAGGGAGGAAAATAAAAGAGGAAAGAATGAAGAATTTAGAGAGAAAGAGAGAGTTATGGTTTCAACAAGAGATCATAGATTTTAAACAAGATGTAGAGTAGTTGATGGTACTCATTAAAAGAGAGAGATAAGATAAAGTATAAGAGAAAGGGATAGTGATGAGAAAGAGGACCAAGTTTCCAGGTTAGATTACTTGCGAATAAGAGGAAAAGAATAATCTACATATATAGGGACGATGGGGCCATCTCTCTATACTAAGGTACATCGTTCCCATTGTATGTCAAGAATTGTCTCCATATGCCAAAATCTTTGTTCCTTCATATCTCCATACTTTTGTGGCTCTTCATCTTACCAGATTTGCAACATACTTGCTTGATAGACTCTCATCATTGAAGGAGCAACAGAACAATGATAAGCAATAAGAAAGAAAACAGAGGCGTAAGAAAATAGAATGAGAAAGTAAGAAAGAGAGTAATTAAAGAGATGGTTCTAATAGAGGATAAGAGTTAGGAAGAAGAAGTGATAGAATCACTTATATCATCTCTTGAGAGAGATGAACATAGTGATGACAATGTTTATGCAGTGAAAAAGAAAGGAGAGTTCAAGAGAGAACAAGTTGAAGTGATGACAAGAAAGGAAGAACCTACAAGGGTAAGCAAAGCCTCAAGTTTTTGAATCTAACAATGTGTGTAGGTGTATGACTGTAGGTATGAATATTTAATAAGAATGTGTCAAATTAGAGGCATTGAACCTTGAGATAGATGATGGAAGTAAGAACACAATGGACCAAGAACACCAAGTGAAAGGTGAAGAAGAATTGATACAAGAAAGTGTATTTGTTTATGAGAGTCTTGAGAAATTGTAAATGGAGATAGCAGCATTAGATCATGACATAAATTAATTGGGATCATATGAAGGATATAAAGAAAATATTTCAAGGAAATAGGGAGAGCAATACCTAGAATCTCATAGCAAGAAGAAGAAAGAAGAATAAATCTGAAGATATGGAGAAGGAAGAGATAAGAATTAAAAGTGTAGCAGTAGAGAAAAGAGTTTTGTGATGAAAAATATGAAATCGAGGTGAGCAGTAGCTCAAATAGAAATATATGATAGTGGAGGAAGAAAATAATGAAGAGATAGAAGCTTATGAAGAACAATACCTCATTTATGAAGAAAAAGAGAATAATGAGAACCAGGAAAGGCATAAGATTGAAGGCATAAAGAGTAAAAACCAGACACAAAGTGGAAATGAATAAATGAAGGATGAATAAATTGGATATGGATATCATATTAGAGTCAAGATGGGGATGAAAATAAATTGGAAAAATAAGAATAAAAGGAAAGAGTGGAGCTCAAACTTTCTTACCACTGGAGTATGATGCAGGAGCATCATTTCCATCTTATAAATATGACATGATGTCATAAAATTTTGGTATGAAGGTATGTTGTAGGTCTACCGAGTCCTTGTGAGTAATTTAGATGGGTCGGTTGGAATCTAGGCATATCAAAATTTAAATATTTTAATTTCCCTCCAAAAGTGCAAGTTTGAGTCTTGGAGGCCTATTTTGGCTTGATTGTGTAAGTTTGGCATGGTCTAGTGTTGTGTGTTGGAGCTAAGGTACTTTCTCATGTTTTTAATGTTCTGAAAAGGAGTTAATAGGTTGCAAATATTTTATTCTCATGGTCATATGTTACCTTGTAAAGTTGAAATCAAAATTTCTTGTCCAAGTGACCAAAAGGATAGGCATGGACTCTAGTTTGGTTGTAACTAAATGTGAGAGAAAATTTAAAGGACTTTGTGACTTATCATTCAAATGCTCAAAATCATGGGAGCAGGGAAGCTCCAAGATTTGAAGATAAAGATCCTATTGCAAACTAACCTGTTGAATTTGTTTATGATTCTTTATAAGTTGCATGGTTTTTGTTTTAATTGATGATTCTAGTTGATGATAGTATTTTGATTGATAATATCTAACACTTGTTCATAACATTTCAATCATGAAATCCATTAATATTGTTATTATTGGTTATAACACTTCTTAATCACCCCGTGAGAGAGTATGTTAGTGTACGGTCGGTGTAAGGAACAAAAGGTTGAGTTAGTGGAGAAAGATTGGATTTGGAGGAGCACAAGATGAGTTTTTAAGACATAAAAATCTTAGGGACCTATAGAAACCTACACAAAGTGATAAGAAGACTATCATTTTGGTCTAATACCCTAAGAATGAAAAAAATTCTTTAGAGGATAGATTAGGAGATATTTAATATGCGTGCACAAAAGTAAACCTATCAAACCTCACTGGTAATATTGTACGCTCAAGAAATTTATTACATTCCTTGAAAAACCCTCACTTTGTTACACTTTGTCATGAATTTTGTTTTACAAGCCTTTATAGCAATAATTGAGTTCTCATATTTGGTATAAACCCTCACCGAGTTAAAGAAATTTGTGTGATTATGGAATTAGGATAAAGTGTCTTGATCTCATAATAGGAACAAATCGTCTTGAAGATACCTAAATTATAATCCATTAAGGAAAAATCTTTAACAAACCTATGTGACCAAGATCTCCTTAATAGCTTACCCGGGTTGAATGTAATAATGGCACAATGTTGAGAAGGTAAGTCCAAGGAAAAGAGGGATTAAACAAGTGAGACTCTAAGTGGAGACTTGAAAACTTATACAAAGCTAATAAAGAATATAGAGATGGATATTAGAGAGAAGAGAGACCTTGAAAGGACTTAAAAGTGTACAACTTTCATCAATTAGTGTAACAAACCTATAAAAGGGTATTAGAAGCTAGGGTTTGGATTCCTAAGGAAGAGAAAATGGATTACACAATGATTCAAAGCGAAATAATGGAAAGATAGTATCTTTAGAGTGTTAGAAAGGATATTTAGGAGGCTATAAAAGATAAAGACTCGCCACATTGTGAAAATCCATACCAATCCTACTACTAACCTAAAACTCGGACCTAAGACCTAATTGCAAAACCCAACATAGGGAAATGGGTGGAATTATCTTAAGAACAACCTAATGGTATTTGGCACAGACAAGGATAATCCAAATGTGTTCTCTAAATGAATCTTGGTTTGTCAAATGAAGCAGGGAGTCAAAATTCAAGAGCAAAAACTCTGAAAACATGGCTAGAAGGATATAAGTGAGCCATAAGGAGAAAAAGGAGAAATTGGTACTTGGTAAAAGAGTTGTAAGGTAAAAATTTACACATACCACGAGGGCCAAAATTGTATTGAAAAATGTGTACATTTTCGTTATAAGTTTTTATAGATGTCTCTATTCATGGATTCATAAATGGAAATCACTCAAGCTCTAAAAGACAGCTTTGATAATAAAAATCTATCCTTCATTGAATTGTTCCAATTTTGATGGATGATTGAGAATTGATTGAGGTGTACTAACATATTTTGTGATGAATACAAGCTCATATGGATATTTTAGGCTAAGATTGGCTAATAAAGGAGTGAATAGTGATCAAGAAAGTGTGATATTTATCTTGTAAAGGCTTTTTGTTGGAGATTTTGATCAAAAGGACATTGTGGATTTATTAAAGTGGATATGCTCGACATAATTTGGCATTAGATTTGGAAAATAAGTTGAAGAAGTTAAGAAAAGGATTGATACATTGCGAGAAGAAGGAAGAGGAAGAGATTGTCAAGAACATGGATGAAGAGAAGAGCCATGAGAATCTCTTGGAACTAGTACAAGGACATGGGTATGTGATGCCCAAGTGGATGAAGAAACCAATAGAAGAGAGATGAGATTAAGTCAAGACAAGTGAATGAGAGGATAAGAGAACAAGAGAAATAGAGAATATTGGTAAAGATGATGTCATAAAAGAGACACTTTATGGAAAGAAGGAAGGCATGCAGAGAGAGTGTAGTCTCTATTTCTTACTCAAACCCTAGATGCATTGACACATCACTTAAACAAATCTGAGTTCTCACCGAAACATGTAAATGTACTGTACCTCTTTTTATACCAGCTTTTTCAAGGTGTTAGCATGTTCATTCATAATAACCAAATCCCAAACTGCATATCCCATTCTAATAATTAGATTCTTGAGTTTAAATTGGAAACACGCATAATAAGTAACATTTAGAACAAATAAGGATTAAAACCATATTCACCATACAATAGCCATGATAAGTAACATTAACAAATCAATATCCAACCATATCGATTCATTATATTTAGTCATAACAAAACCAAAGAGTTGAATACATCATAATTACCATCACAAAGTCATGCACCTAGAATCATACCAACATAATTGTGTACATACATTCATACATGATCCCCTAAACCGTACATAAATCAATACATAGGGGTGAGGACTTGCCCTTCACCTTCCGTGCACTCTCAAAATAGGTTACATGCTAATAATATCCATGCACCACTACAAAAACAACTAAGGAAGCATGCAAGCTTCGCTTAATAATAGACCATATATAATTAACATTATATCTACATCCTATTATTAGATTTCAGCCTTACACCCTATCTCAAAATAGACCTCCTATTAACATTATTTTATTTCGCATGTGACCTCTCTCAAAATAGACTTTTCTTTGACTCCAAATCTTCATGCTTTAACCCTATCTCAAAAACCTTTCTTGAATGCCACTCCAAATGTTCATGCTCCATTTTTATCCCATGGCTCCAAATACGGTTAAGTCTCAAAGGTGTTTATCCTGGTGCAAGCCTCCACATGTTTCCTATTCTACTTCTACATGTGCCTCCCTTCTATAAGTTCAAAACTCTCATGCCACTATACTTAGTGTATTTTAGGGGTCCAACATTACCAAACTAGCTAGATTTTCATCCCGAAAATTCTTTAATCATGCAAACACAAAAATCATTAAAGGATATAGAAAAATTTCAACACCCAAAAAGAAACATCATACCCAGTAATTTTCTAAGGTGCAGGTGGATGGAGGATCTCTAGAAACTCTACATCTATCTCCTCCACCACCTTCTTCCATTTTTTTCCTCTAATGCTTTTCCATATTTTCCCCTACAATCCCTTAACTTGATCGGGAGTGATCTCTTAAACTCTACCCTTTATCTCCTTAATGACCACCATTATTTCCTCTCATTTACCTCAATCTCATACATATGTTCTAGTATATAATTATGTAACTCGCCTATTCACAACTCTAGCTTCTCCTGCTTTGTTTTAATCTTGTCCTTCCACATTATGGTCTCGAAAATTAATTGTTTGTGCTCAATCTTGTTAGTTAGGGTTCTTTCCCGTATAGTATTCAGAATATCTTCTTTGTCCACCAACCTAATATTAATTTAGGGCTCGCACTTCGGCACCTATTGAAGCCGATATATGCTCTCTTGCACTTGCTTCCTTGAGCTTGGTGAACAAGTCCTCTAGCTCAGTGATCCTTTCTTCAACATCAACTTTATTGTTCTCTTTCTTATTCGTGATTTCCTCCTCCAAAGGCCCTATACCACTTTTGATATTGACAAGGAGCATCCCGACCAAATCCTCTAAGTATTCCATCTCATCCTCATAATTTTTTTTTTGACTTTGGCTAACTAATGAAGGGCATTGTCCCAAAATTTGCTTCACAAGCATCCCAGATCCATCATATGCTTCCTTTTTTTTCTTGTGTTCTCCCCGTAATCCCTTCCACATTCTATCTACTTCATGCTCCTTTTCCTTCTTATCTGCAACTAAGGTATGAATAGTGGCGCTAGCGTATAAACTTATCCTTACCACTTCAAAATCCATCTTATTTAAGGTGTTACATGCCTGCTCATCTGTCAAATGATTTAGATCTATGGCCTTGTACTTTTCTCTAGGATTATTCTTCAATATCATTATTTCAATTGAATGCTCACTTACCTCAAATTCAGGTTCCTCTGAATGAGTATGCAAATTCCAACTTAGCATTTTCCTTGTCTTGGACACCCCTCCATCTTGTCCCAACAACTCCCAAGCATGCAACTTCTCTATTAGTATCATGCTCAAAAATAGTTCTGTAATACCTTCATGGGGTCATCCATGTGACGTGACTGGGGTCCACTTTGCTTCCTCTGTTCCTTTCTCTTGGTTCTTCATTTCTTTGGAGTGTGTGTACTTGTACCTGTTCCTAAACATGTATCCTCCTTAATGACAAAAGTATCACCAGTCTCCTTTCCCTCATGCTACCCCATTTGAACCGGTGTATTGTCCATCACCGGGCTCTTATTTCCTTCTTCATTCATTGGTGCTTTCTTTTTCTCCCGAGCCTACTATGCTTCCTTTTCTTGCACCCTCTTCTCCTGCTCCTCAAGTTCTTATTCTAACTCCTCTCTCAGTGAGGTGAAATTTGTCTCTTCTTCTTCTGAATTTTTCTCTAAACTAGAGACAACTATAACCTTAGCACGCTTTTTTTTTTCTTGCTCGAAATTCCTGTTGTTGAGGTTCTGCACCACTACTTATCATTGAGAATAGTACATTATCTTCTTTGAATCATTTATTTTTCCCTCTTTTTCATTTCCTTATTCCTCCTTAATGGATTCTTCCTCGTCCACCTTTTGTATTGGTGGCACAATTGTTCCTCTAGGATATGGGAAGGTGGATTTTGTCACCTCCACCTCGACTCCTCCCTGATTCTTTGGTCGTAATTGTACAAATATTCTGATTATCAATCCCTTAATGGTAACATTCACCTGGGGGTGTAAGTCCAATGTATATGGTTCCAATACCTCCAAGTATGCATGTCTAGAGTCACACCTATATGTCATGCACAAGGTATATATGTTTGAATCAACATTATCTATAGAAAATTCTAACTTCTACGTGTCCTTAAGCTGATTGATAGAACACTTGAGGTATCGTGCAGAGAATGCAAATGGTAGCTTGCATTAGGGTCCCATCTCCCCTTTCACCATCCTGAATCGTGCAAGGATAAAGTGTTCCATAACCGCAAATTTCACCTGCTACCCAACCACCATGGGAAATTCATGCAAAATGCACCATTCATTCTCAAATTCCCCTCTCAATCTGTCATACCACTTGTTTATGCATGCCTTGTATGTGCTTGTGATAGTGCCATCACAAGTGTACCCTGTAAATTGTACTGCAAGGGATGGATATATTAGTGGGTAAACCCACATATTATCCTTGGGTCTTTCTGGCACCCGATCTCCCAAAACACAATAAGAAATAGTATCGACCCCATGTAATCTTGGCACCTTCCTCATTTTGTAACCATGCTTATTCTATGATTCCATTCGCAATAAATTATGTAATGTTGTAGTGTGCCCTTTTTATAATTTTGTGTGCCAAATATAAAAATCTCTTGTTCACATCTTTATAGCACTTGGAAGCATCCAATTTTAGATCACTAATATTGAGGCAACCCCAGTTGTAGGATCATTAATATCCACAATGGTCATTTCCTTTCTACCATTCTCATAACACAATTTTAGAGGATAGTTCTTCTATCTTTGTTGTCGCGCATAAATCAAAAGCCATGTCTTGCCTTGTGCTCGAAGACCTATGACACACTCAATTCACCGAGAGGTGAGCCACATTCTCCTTTTAGTGAAATAGAAAAATTCTTCATGCACCCATGACAACAGCTACTAGAAAAGATGTGTGGGTTTCGTGAAGAAAGGGAGCTCCCACAACTATAACAGTCTAGTCTTCTCCAACTACCACCTCACGAGTCATCGATCAAGGGGTTTTGGCCTCGTCTACTCCTAGAAGTATGCTTTGATGCAAACCAGAATTCACCAATACAAGCTCGGGCACACTGGCACATATCTCAACCTAGATTGAGCGCTCACATGAAGCGCGCAAAGGTACTAGGCCCCTCTTTAGGGTTGTTGTTGTAGGATGTTAGCATGATGAAGACTTAAAGCATTCAGATCTATGACTAATATATCATTCTACAGTGCATGTTCAGATCTAGATCTAGAGAATAACATACTTAAAATATAACCATGATGAAATCAAGCATGCAATTTTGAACGATAACCATGATAACACCTTGATTCAGTCCATAATCTTCATTATATTAAATTCAGTAATACACAGAAGCTTCCTTACAACTCATACACGTATCATATTTGGTAGCATAATCTCACTATAACTCAGTTCTCACACCCTCTCTCTATGCTACATAGTTCACTACATATTTATAAGGGTGGGGAATTTCCCTTCACCACTTATCTAATCCCAAAATAGGTCGCATGTTATTATTAGCCACATGCATGTTACATGCAAGAATGTTAAGCACTTACATGTAACAATAGATCTCTCTTGTCAACTATCAATTTGCAATTCTATCTTTAAATTGCATCCATGTGAAGCACTTCATATCTGACCCTCCAAAAATAGCTAATACATGTCACACAAGTCTCCAACCAATTTTTTTGCTCGACACGCTATCTCTAAAAATAGCTCATCATTATGAAAATGGATAAGTCAAGAATCTGTCTTTGTTCTACTCACGTGATTTCTCCTTGATACTTTCATGCCTTTGAATGTGCTCTTCTATCTTGCACGAACCTTCTGTATTTCCTTTGCTAAGTGCCAGATTTTGACTGACCAACATTATCCCAAACTAGTTACATTGCCACCCCGGAAATGGTTTGTCTCCAAAATGAATCAAAGAATATGAATGGAAGAATAAAAATAATTTTGATGAATATGAATGTCTTTAGCCTACAGTATCTTCTGTTTCAACCTAAAGAATTAACTCTGGATATTCTTCTTTTATTTCTGCCTCTAAATTCTTTCAATCATTGAGCACAGACTTCTACCTTTTCTGGATATCCATTGTAATTGACTCTAACTCATCTTTTGCAATCTCTCCTTTCTCATTCTGCAAGACCAACACAATGTTGGACATGGCAGTCATTCTTCCTTCTAACAAGTCCATCTTTTACGTGATGAGTTTCCCAAGCTCATCTAGCCTTTCCTTGTGTGGTTCTTGTTCTTCCGTAAGGGCCTTGCACTTCTTCTTGACAAGCGCTAATCATTCTGTGCAGCCCAATGTTTCATCTTTCATGGCCTTCAAGACTTCATTGTCTTCCAAAATGGTCCTAGTTCTTATGATGACTTCTAGCATTGTACTATTCAGCTTGATCTACCTTCTTATATTATTCCTACAAGCTCAAGCAACCCCTTATATGATGTAATCTTCCACATCACTTTGAAGCCTTTTCCCACTCTTGCTTCTGTGTTGGATCCTTTAGTTATGGAATGCGCATAGGTTCATCTTCAAGCACTAAGTCCAATAAGGTACTTACATAATGCATTGCCAAAGGAAATGTTTTGGGTACCTTTGGTTCTAAATGTGGCTTTGCTTTCATGATATTGTCCCTAACTTCCTTTTCCATGCTGATGAAAACAGCATTCTTATTTTGTGTCAAGTCTTTCTCTTGCTTTAGGCGTGCCATTTCAACATCCTTAGTCTTGATATCCTCTCATAGTGCCCTAATTGTTGCAACCTTATCCATATTCCACCTTTCCACCTCTCATCAATACTTTCACCAAAGCATTACTCACTTCTTCATCGACATAACAGTGAGGCTTGACATTGTTATGCGTCTAGTCTAAGGTGTCTTCTTTAACCTCCTTGATGCGCATGACTCCTCACCCATATCAAAATCTAGTTCATCCATTTGCATGTGTATTGACCATGACATTTGCTTCCTTGTGTACATAGTTGCCATATATTTATCCATCAACTCCCAGCCATACAAATCCTTTTATGTCATTTTCTCTAAAAATGAGTGCAGAGACAATGTTACTGTCCTCAAGCATAGTCCATGACTGGTGGAACATATTCCCCACTTGTTCTCTTTGTTCTTAGCCCCTTAGGAACTTGGGCATACAAATTCAAAGATTATTCTGTTGTGTCTGAGCGGTCTCGATTATTGTCTCATCCGCTTCCTTTTCTCCCTCTTTTCCATCCTTCATTTCTTCATCCTTTGGTTCTTCCATGTTCTCTAGAGGTGTAGGATAATTGGGCGCACTTTCCTCAAACTCTTCTACCTCCTCACTCAACTTCAAATTCCTTCTTCTTTTCTTAATTGTCTCCTTCTATGGAGAGATTCAAGGTGATTTGCACACTGATTGTGGAGTAGCACCTTGGGTCCTTGTTCTCCTGAATACTCTTTTAAACGGCACTCTCCTTGGACTGCATCCAAGTCCTCATCATCCCCTTCTTATGGCTAAGGTGGAGTAGTCGTGTACTCAACTTCTTCCCTATTTGGAGGTTTATCTCCTACCTCTATGCTCCAAACCACCACTATCCTCATGCTCCTCTTCTTCATCATCTACTTGAATTGTTTTTGTGGGCTTAGGCGCTAGAACATTCTCCATTGTATGCTTACCTTTTGGTAGCCCTGGGAGCGCGAACTCATTCTCCACATACTTAGTGTTCTCCATATTGGGCTTGAGTTGAAGGTACGCAAGCACCGCTCTCCTCAGCATCCCCAACTTCCAAGATTACAAGCTTCATGCTTATAATATCTTAGATGAGCCTCTCATTGTAGGCTTTCTACCCTGGATATACATACTTCTTTCTTAGAGTGTGGTAGTTGTAATCTACATTGTCTACATTGAAGTTTAGGTGACATGCATCTAAAAACCTATGAAATGATGCTTGAAGATATCATGTTGTGAAGGGATATGGTAATTTACATCATGGGCTCCAAGCCCCATCCTTCATCATAAATTACGCGATGCAAAAATTCTAGTAAACTACAAATTGTACTACCTTACCCACCACTGAGGAAACTCCTTGGGTATGCACCATTGTTCTTCAAACACCACATGGATTCTATCATACCACATCTCCTCCCTTTGTTTGAATGGTCTGCTCATTGATCCATCACACAAGTACTTGCCAAATATTTTTACAGGTGAATTGTGTTTTGTGGGATACTCCCAAATATTCTCCTTTGGCCCATCAAGCACTCCAATCTCCATAAACACCAAAGACAATAAAACAGTGCCAAAACTTATTTTGTCACCTATCCATGCTTATTCAATGATTGTCTTTCCTATGTCATCTGTGATATTGTAGACCACTCCTTGAGAAATATTCTTTGCAACATGTAGCCACATTGTGTTTACCTGCAACCATCTTCCTTGGTCATTCAACTTTGTTACAAGATGTGTAATTTCCTACACTACTAGATACTTCTTCAATTTTTCGATGTGCATGCCACATGGACCTTTGGTATACCCCATCTCCTTCCTTTTCTCCAGGATTGTGGGCTTATCACTTAAATCACTCTCCGTGGCCCACTCCACGAGGCCCTTAGTCTTATTCTTGTGGAAATCAAGGCGGTTGTTGTTGGTGTGTGTTATTTTCCACATCATTAGGTGAGTCATCTCACTTAGGTGAGATCATAGGTCCATGTATCATTTAGGGGTCATTATGAGATTCTCTTACGCATCAATACGTCAGCACATCAGTGTGTCAGTGCATCATATGCGTCATTGGGAGTTACACTTCTATTCTAGGAATGTAACTCCCCCTCTCTACTCGAGTTGTCATGATTGCAGCACTGGGGGTTACTCAGCACCTCCTATATGTACACCCCATTTGATCTATGAGATAGAGGAGAGTTTTATGGCTTAACCAGGTTCTGCCCATGTTTCAAATCTTTGTATGCACATTCGGTTAATGCTCGCTCCTCCCGACATCTCTTCATGTTGTCGTTCGCATGTCCGTTGATGTGCACGTCGTCCCTCATGATCCTCGCTTGCAGGTTTTAAACCCTCTTTCATGGTATCAGAGTGGATCTTGTGGATCCGTGCACTCCTTGGCATTTCTCGTGCATTTTTCCGCTTTCGGCGTGATATCTAGATCTTATTGCGTGTGTCGTAATGGATATTCCATTCGTGCTCTTCTTACACTAATTTTGGGGTTCATACCTCCGGTTTGGTTGTTCGTGGTTCGTGGTTTTTAGTTCATGGTTAGATCTACATGATTTTTATGTGTGTTCCAAGGTGCATTTCAAGTTCACCGGTTGCAGATTTCTAAGTTTAGTCTTTCCCGAGCTCACCAGTGTTTTTGCTCCACCGATGTGCATTGTGCTTGTATCTTGACCAGCTTGTGCATTAGTGGCTCATTGCATCTACATGTCTACCTTTGTTCAGTCTTGACAACTCGGATTTGTGTATGCCCGGCCTTCTAATGTGAATACATTATGCTCGTCATTTTGGTTCTTACCTGTTCTACGTGTTTGGTGATCCTTGGTGAGTCTTTGGTGGTTTGTTTCATTCTGTTGCTCCCACCTACATTTCCTGCAGCTCATGGTTTCCTCCACCGCTCCAACTCTACCACACACATAGCAAGATTGGTATTCAAATCTCCATGCACAGCTCGGTTGGAATCGGTTGGAATCTTGAGTCATTCTTGTCGGTTCGACTTGCATCCACGCATCTTCCGAGCTCCAACTTTAACATTTACACCTGCACCATGGTTACATGCACACCAATCAATTAGACCACTCCAGCAAGCGATTCTCGACACCATGTCCTCCTCTCGGCTTGGTTTTAGTAGTTACTATGGGAGTTTCAACTCTACCCGGTGGTTTCACTCAGAAACATTGGCACGTAGCTCGGCATTCAACCACCCACACCAAACTCTGCCACATCCCTCTGATTTGTGGTTAATCACGTGGAGCCCCCTCCTCAACATGGCCCACCTCGCATTCAAACAACTTTACCAAAGACGTGGCTCCAACTATACCTACTCGTGAACACATATCAACGTGGGCCCACCTCCTTTCCACCTTTTTTAATGTTTTAAGGTGTTAAAAAAAACAATCGCTTTTGGCATTATAAACCTTTATTTTGGGTTTTTACTTGTTTTATTAATCCTTCCTTCGAGCATCGAAGACGGAGGGTGAGGTCCGGGGTTGGCAGGAGGCTAATCCCCCCTCGCAAGAAAAAAAAACTATGCCTAAAATTCCATGCCATTTCCAACGAGTACTCACATGACACCCTTCGCACCCATTTCGGGCACTTTTTTAATGTGTTTGCAGCATTTATTGACATTTTCCATCAATTGCGGGAATCGTATTAATGCTATAACTTTTGACTCACTGCTCATTTTTTAGTGCTTCTTTAGTCAAAGTTGCATGATTTTTCACACATTACGTGATGACATTGTCAGTTTTGTAAATTCACTACTTTATAAAGTGCCACATTTTAGGGGTTGATTGTACTCTTGGGCTTTCACACGTAGACGCATTATCGGCCGAGTCTGACGTCTTGCTTTCGTGCACTTCGTGCATCTTGCATTTTTCATCATAGAGAGTGATCCTTCTAGACTTAAGCATCATAGGATCACTTTATAGCCTCCACCACTTCTCACCAAGAGAGGGAACTATTCAGCTTGGCGTGCTTCCATAGAACGTTACTTTGCCCACGAGGATCTTTTACCCTTCTTGCTTGGGCTAGTTCCTACACCCACTGATCATCATCATCTGGAGGACTTCCTTGACACTTGTGACCATGTCTTTGGTCACATGATGATGCATGTCTCTCGATCTCTCTGGTTTCACGTGGTAGACTCAGATCCACCTCACCGTGTCTAGAGCATTCTTCAGTCCCTCTATGGAGACCCTTCACATACTTCCACCATTGTTGTTGTTGATGATCTAGTTATCTCCTCTTGTTCTTCATGTGATGATAGTTCCACTGACATAGACTCGCTTGGTTCTACTTCTAATGATGAGGATTGTGCACCCAGTTCTGATGTCGAGAGTACTACAAAGGACTCTTCTCCTCTTTCTCTCACTATTCCAAACATTGTTGTCACCCCCACATCTCATCAGATATCGAGCAGTCTCATACTCAGTCTCATACATTCAGCACACCCACCTCCTTTCCACTTCTAGTGTGTAAGGCCCCTTTCACTCCTCTACCATCATTGGATGACTCATACCTATCTTACATCACTCTTCTGTTTGTTGAGCCCCCTCATTGGGACGAGTATCTGCCTGACCTTAGTCGTCTTTTCACAAAGTCTACTTGTGATGCTCTACAGGTTCCTGATCCATCTACAGGTGTTTCAAAGGAGTTCATCATCTCTATTGTTGGGAGTGCCTCTTCTAGGAATCATGTCACTTCCAAATTTCCAAAGACGTTTAATGATCCACCCTCAGTTGTGGATCCCTTTTCTGTTGTGGAGGATGTTTTTTCCCTTCACATCACTTGGACATCCTTTCTATAGGTGTTCACTCTTCACACTCTAAAAATTCTACACATGTGGCATTACCTTTGGTTCCTTGGCACTCATTTACTAGACCTATGTCACACTTTCATGGACTAGACTCAGAGTTCTTTGTGCTACTACCTTCGGTTTCCTTTGTGGAGTGGGAAAACTTCCAGCACATCATTTATGTCCTTCTTAAGGGTAGGCACACAATTCATTGCGAGATGGCTCTTCTTCAGTCCAGAGGTAGAGGATCTCATCATCGACATTCTTTTGGGAGACCTCCTAGAGCTACAGAGTTTAGATCCATCCATGGCATCTTCTGCATTCCTCTCATCTCCCTCTTCTTCTCTCTTCTTCTTCTTTCTGAGAGATTTCCTCTTTGTACATGGGTACCTTTTCAGGCTCGTCTAGAGCTGGGACCCATATTTGGCATCTTTCTTAGATTAGAGATTCTTTTGTTCTCTTGTGGTGGATGTTTTTCCCACTGGGTTTTCCTTCACTGCTTGGGACCTTTTTCTTGCATGGGTACCTCATTAGGCTTTGTGTCGGGACCCATTTCTCATTTCTGACTTACCGCCTCATCCTAAGTTATGATGAAGGGGGGGTGTTGGTGTGTGTTATTTTCCACATCATTAGGTGATTCATCTCACTTAGGTGAGATCATAGGTCCATGTGTCATTTAGGGGTCATTATGAGATTCTCTTACGCATCAGTGCGTCAGCACATCAGTGCGTCAGTGCATCATATGCATCATTGGGAGTTACACTTCTATTCTAGGAATGTAACTCCCCCTCTCTACTCGAGTTGTCATGATTGCAGCACTGGGGGTTACTCAGCACCTCATATATGTACACCCCATTTGATCTATGAGATAGAGGAGATTTTTATGGCTTAACTAGGTTCTGCCCGTGTTTCAAATCTTTGCATGCACATTCGGTTGATGCTCGCTCCTCCCGAGATCTCTTCACGCCGACGTTCACACGCGTCTATTGATGTGCATATTGTCCCTCGTGATCCTTGCTTGTGGATTTTAAACCCTCTTTCAGTTGTTATTCTAACCCTCCGTCCGGTGAAGTAGAAGAAGTCCTCATGGAATCTTCTCATCAACCATCGATATAACGGTTCATACTTCCCAAAGTATGGTATCTCATACAATCAAGTTAGACTCGATTCGATTTAGTATCTTCTCACCAAAGATCATCATATACTACCATATCATCTGATGTGCACTTGTTCATTTTTATGCTCAATAATGCATCAACCTCCTTCTTATTATCTGATGTTCAATGGTTGTAATCATTTATTTTACACTTTGATGGATGTGGGAATCCCATTCTTGTCCCACAATCACACCCTCTGGATACTACATTTCTAAGAAATTACTCTTGAGAGCAATTTCTTCTTCCACTTTGACCTTCTTCTTCTCTTTTACTCATGTTACGGGTGCTTTCTTTGGTGTCATCTAAAAAATCACTCTTTTCTTTCCTCTGTAATCAAGCAAGTTGAAACCCTAATTCAAATATTTGTGCCCTAGTGGAAATTGCATTCCCTAGCTCATTTTTAACGTGTTTGCTTTGCTCAAACCCTTCACCTATGGGAACACAAGCTTCTCCTACATACAAACCTTCTCTCCACACCTGGTTTCACACTCTTTGTACCTCAATATGATTACTCAACTCGTTCTCACTTAGCATTTTTTGAATTCTCTCAATTGCAATGGTAAAAATGAACTCGCATCCCATCCTTATATAGAATTTCAAAATTTTAGTGTATTTATTGCTCCTCCACCTACCAAAAATCCTCTCATTAATCGACCATTTTCATTCTTTCCACTCGATAAATCTTCGCACCCAAACTATAACCTTCTAGCGTGCCTTCCTACCTTTTGGCTGCAGAGACTTCTCTTGAGCACGCTTCTATGTGCCTAAGTACCTTGTCACAAAGTGCCTTCCACTTTGGTAGTCTTCACGGCCTCTGCTTACCTCGTGTTATACTTAGTTCTTCATCTACCTCCATCTCTAGTCCCCATGTCCCAAAAAAATATTATTTTTTTCAATCCTCCCACTTAAAAGCACCCGTAGTAGTTTTTTTCCTTTCATTTGGACTTATTTTCATCAGATCTTGTGCACGGATATCAATAACCACCCCACACTAAGGGTATGTGCAGTCCTCTACGCATAAAAATTCTTCAAATAGTAATTATTTTATGGCGCGTAAATGCACTTATTACACAAAAACATAAACTAAATTGACAAAGCATAGTGAAAAAGAAGGAAATACATTAAGGAAATGTAAAATTAAAAACCTAATCTAAATGGCAACATTGCCTTATTATAAACACCAAGAAGACTTATTTATAGTAGGGATTCAGCCTACTCCCGTTGAAGTAACTAGGTAATCGTATTCCATCAAGCGCCTCTAATTGACAAGCACATGTTTCAAGTATGTGAGTGATAACATACGGCCCCAACCAATGTACCTTGAGTTTTCCTAGATGGCACAAAATTTAGAATCATAAAGGAGCACCATATGTCCTATCTCAAGATTTTTATCCCTAATGTGCTTATCATGCAATGCTTTCTTCCTAGCCTTCTCTGTTTTTGAATCCAACATGTTATGGCTTGTCGCTCATCCAACTTGATTAAATTTTCAATCCATTCTTCTAATGCTTTTTCATCAACAAGACCTCTAGCACATGCAATATGCAAAGAAGGTAGCATGAATTCTATAGGAAGAATTACTTCTGCACCAAACACTAACTGAAATGGTGTTGCTTTGTTCAACCTTTTTTATGTTGTTCAATATACCCAAAGTACTGCAAATACTTTATCATCCCAATCCTTTCTTCCAACATCATAGATTTTTGTCAATGTCTAGCTCAAAATTTTGTTGAAAGCCTCAGTAGTACCATTAACCTATGGATGATAGGGTGTAGTCTTATGGTGTGTAATCATGAATTCCTCTAATTAAATTTTGATTGTCTCATTTAGAAAGTGTGTGCCCCTATCATTGGTCAAACTTATAGGATATCCATACCTTGTAATGATATTTTTCCATAGAAATCTAGTTTTTGTAGTCGTTGTGCAATCCTTTGTAGGTGTTGCTTGCCCACCTTGTCAGATAGTTTGTGCAAGTTATGATATAGTGTGATCCAGTTCTTGCATGTAGCTAGTGAAATAGGACCCACAAAATCTATAGCCCATTTCTCAAATGGTTCTACACTAGTAATAGGTCTTAGAGGAATTTCATCTCATTGGCCTAGTTTCCCAAGACGTTGACAATGATCACAAGCTTTGAAGTATTCCTTACAATCTTTATACAAGGTCTCCCACCATAATCCAAAGAGATAGAATATTTTGCGCAATAACGTCACATGCATAGTGGCCACCTATAATACCACCATGAGCTTCCTCCATGATGTTCATGCATTCATGTCCTAGTACACAACGGTGCAATGCTTCATCCCTACCTAATTTTTACAGGTCACCACTAATCAACATATAGGGTGTTGCACATATAGCAAGTTGTTTCTTCTCTAAGGATTTTATTCCTTCTGGTGTCATGCTTGTTTGTAGAAAGACAACAATGTCCTCTAATTCTGATGGTGTGCATTATAACTTGTATAACTGGGCATCTGACATGGTATCTTCAATTGCTTGTGCTTCTTCTCCTGACTATATTTTGGATAAATGGTCCAGTCTAGAATTACTTTTCCCTGGTTTTACCACAACTATGAAGTCAAATTCTTGAAATAAGAGTACCCATCTATATATGTGCCCTTGTAGAACGGTCTTTTTACCAAATACTTCAATGTCATGTGATCTATATAAAAGAAAAATGGTGTAGCTAGCAGGTACTGTCAAAATTTATGTAGTGCATAGATCATTGACAAAGCTTCACACTCTATAGTTGTGTAATTTTGTTCTGCAGGAGTCAACTTTATACTAGCAAAATAGATAGGATGATCTATAATACCTTCTCCAGGCTGAGCCAACACCATGCCAATGGTTGTGCCATAGGCATCCACATGTACATGAAATGTTTGGTCCCACGAAGGAAAATGCGGAGCGCAGTAGTAAGTTTCTCCTTTAATGTATCGAATGTACATTGTTGTAGTTCTCCCTAGTAGAACGTACCTTTCTCTTTTAGTAACTCCTCCAATAGTGCAAGAACTTTTTCATATCCTTTGATAAAATTCCTATAATATCATGTATGACCCAAAACTCCATGCACCTCACTCACCGGTGGTAGGCTCTCTTAGGCCTCTAATTACTATAACCTTGGTTGGATCAACCAACAAACCTTCCTTGTAGATTATTTTTCCTAACAAAGATCCCAAATGGTGTAGCAAATATGCACTTCTTGATGTTCAAAGAGATACTCAACTATCTACATCTTTCAAACATTAAATCTAGATTGTCACAATGATCCTTAACTAATCCATACACCATCCAATCATCCAAATAAACCTGTAAGAAGTTGTGAATAAACTCCTTGAATGCTTGAACAACTATGCGTGAAAATATAGCAAGTGCATTTTTCGACTACCAAAGGCATCACACGGTATAGAATAAAATACCCCATTCAATAGTAAAAGTAGTCTTTTTCTTGATCCTCTTGGGCAATCCTAACTTGATGATACCCGAGAACCCATCTGTAAAAAAATATATTTCACGCCCTACAATGCCTTCTAGTATTTCCTCAGTGAATGGAGTAGGAAAGGGATCAATCACACATGCAACATTCAACTCCCCGTAATCCACAAAAATCCTAATCCTACCATCCTTCTTGATACTGATAACCATCGGGCTAACCCATTTTGACTCATCGAGGAGCTTGATAATCTTAGACTTCAACATTTTGTCAATCTCTTCTTTAACCTTTTCACGCAAGTTGAGGTTCATCATGTAGGGTCTCTTCCTAATTGGGCATGCACCCTCTTTAAGCTTTATCTTCATCTCCCCTAATGACTCATGTACACCTTTAATTTCATGGTACCCCTAGGGAATAAGTCCCGATAATCCCTAAGTAATTCTATAATTTTTGCCACTTCAAAGTCTCCCAATAGTCTCCAATTATGGCTTCTTTAGGCTCGATCGATCCAATATTTACTTTCTTTTTCCTTGTAGGTTCATGAGAGGAGTGCATGGCCTTATCTGTACTATCCAACACCTCACGCCTACTTGATGAATAGTTTACATCCATACTTTCTACTTCTTCTTCATCCACTAAGTAGACCATTCTTCCTTTTTCTTTCTCAAGGAAATCTCACTTTGAAGTAGTGTGGCACCAACCTCTATTTCTCCAACAAGACGCGATCCCGAGTTTCCTTCATCCAATAACTTCTAAAGGATTTCTTCAACCTTGGAAATTTCTCCCATAGTTAAGCACTTTATGACCTTTAATGCTTCCTCTACCAGAGGCTTGGTAGAGAAGACGTCAAACATCTGAGTCATTCCTATAATTAAATCTTTCCAATTTCTAGTCTCTCTATGGAGTTCTACACATACATACCAAGCACGAGTGCATCCTTGTAAAGTGGAATAAAACTTGTGCACCTAGAGCGAAGGTGGTAAAGCTTCCTGGCCCTCTGTCCAAAGTCTCTCACACTTCTGAATGTGGTGTTGAACAAGTTGATTACCATGATAGGTGCATATTTGAGTAGGTGCATTGCTCCTAAAGAACTAGTAGCAAGAGCAATCCTAAGTCCATTACATCCTACAATATTATCCTTGTGGACCACCTACCGTCATGTTGTTGTCCCGCGTAGTGTATATGCTAGCATATTTCTTCTTTCAAGCATGTTTATCCATTGTTCCTCCATTGTGTTCAAGAAAACCATGGGATCTCCTTCTCTAGTGTAACAAGTACTTGAGTTATTGCCTATTCTCTGATAGAATTGCTGCCCTTAGGAAACATGCTCTTTACTTCACGTCCTACCAACTCATAGGTTCTATGAGCCCAATTATTACAATCAATACTTGTATTATCACTAATAGATTGTGCATCATCCCACTAAAGGATTCATTCTTTATATGGCTAAAACACCTCTGGATCCCGGATGGCATGTACATAAATCCTATTCAAATCCTCTTCACTGAAGGGCTTAACATAGGGCACATATTTTCCATCTATTAAAGGGATAATAACTCTTTCCTCTTGGTTTTCAAAACTAATATAACCCTTGTTGAACCAAATGTTAGCATTATTTGCATAGCACCAAGGACGCCCTAATAGATTTGGGAAGCTATCGACTCACAAAAACCTCAAAGTCTCCAAAGTGAGCCCGGATCCTTGTATGGTAATGGATGCATCTTTTAAAAATCTGATGGGGGTGGCCTTAGTCTAATTAGCCATGAACAATACATTAGAGGATTTTTGTAATGGAGGTCTCCCATTTATACCCAAGCATCTAAAGTAAGAACATTGACTTCCACGTCTCAGTATCAATCAATATATTACACAATAGCCACCCATCAACAATAGCATTCATAGTTATTTTCTTGTCATAATATAGGCTATGAGGGGGAATATTTACATGCAGGATCTTCCTACCGGTCTCGAAGACTTACACACGGAGTGTTTCCTTTTAACCAATTCCCCAACAGTGGAATGATGTTCTCCTCGTGCAATAATTTGTACACTTCTCTCAAGTCATATATATCGGTTTGGACTATCTATGATTCTTTATTTTACTCCATCTTCTATGATTGCTACTTTAAATACTATATTTCACCTGAAGATTCCTGAGTACCTCCATGGTTTCCTAATAAACCTCATTTTGATGGGCAGGGTCTAGGTACCATGTATGAAGAACCTCCTCCTTAGTGATGGTAGGCTTCTACTACAATGCTTCTCTCGCATGCCACCTCAGTGCGGGTCGTGATCTTTACTTGCAATGCCTCGGACTCTGCTTCCAACTTAGGCATCCACTGATTTTCCACAGTGCGTTGTATCCTAACCATCCTTGTGCCTTTGTTTTCTTGTTTATGTTGCTTGATAATATGCTCATACAAGTTCGAGAATTCCTCATAACTATGATTCTTTCCACAAAAAGAACATGTAATATTCTGAGGACATTCATGCCTGTAGTGTTCAAGAGATCTGCATGTATAACACGTTCCACGAGGGAACTCACTTCTTCCACCACCACGGCCTCATCCTCCAAATCCACCATGGTATCCTCAACCTCGGCCATGGATGTTGTCAAAACACCCTTCATTCCTATCATAACGTGCCTGATTGTTATCCTGATCCTGATGCTCATTCTTTCCTTTAGAGTTATCTGAAACTCCTATCTATCGTACACCAATATTTATAGCGTTCTAGATCTAACCAATCATCTAGAAGTCTTCCATGTCATGAGTCATGGACCTACAAATTTTGCATTAGCATAAAACGTTCTTCCTTATCTCACATTGTAGTAATGGGCAGTGGCTAGCGTCACAGTTTAGATGGTATATTTCACATTCTAACAGCGGTGAGTGCATAGATATGTAGGGAGAACTATCTTTTATGTGACCTTCTACTTCATAATCTGTGCACCAAATCCTGTGTGCATCTCGTGTGCTGAATTTACTGATAGTTTCTCCAACTGCTTTGCCATAGCTGCAATATGTGCTTCTAAAATGGGCTTACCCAAGTGTCTATTCTTCTAACTACCTCAGCACATAAGGTTTCTTCAAGTGCTTTGTACAGATCAGTGTATGTTTTATGTGATAGCACCCTCCTAAAAGGTGTAATCAGGCCTCCAAAAACCATTGTGCATGTTGGCTTGCATGAATATCATAAGAAAGCTTAGATAACAATGTTTTAAAATGAGCATCATACTCTCTGACACTTTCAGTAGTGCCTTGCTTAATATCCTTGAGTGCACTTATACTCTTCTACTCAAACTCAAGGATGTGAAACTCTTTAAGGAATGCATATTTTAAAGTTGTATAGTCTATGCAAGTCTAATCAAGGTCAAACTTTCTATACCAATTGTGTGCGCACCCTTGTAACGTAGTAGCAAATTGGCTTTCCCTACACTCAGAAGCCATGATTCCTTTTGTGCACCATAGTATTTCACACATGTGTATGTGTTTAGTAGCATCTTCTATGCCCCTATACTATGGAAGACAAAGAGACATCTCCATGTAAATATTTTGGGATTGGTGCAGACCTTTCCCACCTGATCCAGAACCTCCTATGTTTCCTCTACCTCTAGAAGCCCCATCGGATCCACCTCCGGGCTAGAGATACATATACCTCCCGATCCCAACTCAGGCTGGGTCATACTAGAAGATGTACTTCCTTATGTTCCAATAGTAGTATTGAACTGTACCCCAACATTCTGTGAAGCGTTACTACTCCCAAAAGAGAGCCCAAAAATTTATGCGCCTAAATTCTGTGTAGATGATACACCCAAAAAGGTATTCCAATATAACAATGAAGTCATTTTTACTTCCATTGTTGTGCCTCTTATAATACTCACTCCTACTTTCCCACTGCTTGAATTAGCTTATTGACTATTTGTTTTACTTGGATGCTGGAAAACCAAGCACAAGGGAAAGGTTGCTAGGTGGATTCAGATGCACACCCGCGGCCCAGTCGTCTCTGCTAGTGTGGTTCTACGTGAGGTTGAGGAGGATTCTCTGTCATGATTTTCCAAATGGGGGAGTTCCTAAGGCTTGGGTTCCACGTCTTCTGTGTGAACCTCAACTCCTTCCCGAACTATCTTTCTCCACAACACAATTTTCTCTATAACCTCCTGTTGCTTCTCTATCTCCTTCTCATGCACCTTATTATACTTAAGCCTCTTTTCCTCTCTCTGCCTTTATGCCACTAGGTTTGTCATCTTTCACCAAACCTACTCCTGCCCCGTGCGTGGTGGGGTTTATTTCATCATCGGTTTGCTCTCAAAATTGAAATTTTCCATCGGGATCTTAATTGCTAGTGGAATGCCTTATAGGTAAGTTCCCCTTGGATATCGTAAAAACTAGAATTCAGCTACCTTTGGGCATGAATAAGTGGAAATTGAGTACTCTAAGATATAACTATTCAGAACACCACAAAACCATGTATCCACCGCGCGAGTCCAAACCAGGATCAGCATCATAAAGGGTCTAAAATTTTGCCTACATCTAGAAAAAGTGTGCGATACCTCCAATTTTGTGTAGATACATAAGCAATCAGCCACTCGTACAATTCTACTAGAAAGATAGCGAATAAGCTCTCATATAAATTGTCATACAAATTCCCATTCACCCACACATGTGCATTAAACTTAGATCCAAAGATCTTGAACCATTGTGCGTATTCTTCTTTTAGATCATGTGTCCACTCCTTAACACTTGCTAGGGTCAACCGTATGTCTTCGTCGCGAACCATCTTGAAAATAACTAAAAAAGGTCCCAAAGAACGGAACCAATGATGTAGCCTAGAATTCACCAATACAAGCCAGCTACGACACATCACTTAGCCTAGACTTAGCCTAGACAAAGCATGCAAAGGTATCAGGCCCCTCTTTAGGGTTGTTGTTATAGGATGTTAGCATGATGAAGACTTAAAGCATTCATATCTATGACTAGTATATCATTCTACATTGCATGTTCAGATCTAGATCCAGAGAATAACAGACTTAAAAGATAACCATGATGAAATCAAGCATGCAATACTGAATTATAACCATGATAACACCTTGATTTATTCCATAATCTTCATTATATTAAATTCATTAATACACAAAAGCTTCCTTACAATAACAGTAGTATATGCTCATGCGCGTATCAGATTTGGTAGCATAATCTCACTATAACTCAGTTCTCACACCCTCTATGTATGCTACATAGTTCACTACATATTTATAAGGGTGGGGACTTTCCCTTCACTTGTTTATCTAATCCCAAAATAGGTCGCATGCTATTATTAGCCATGTGCCGTTACAAAAATAGGATTACATGCAAGAATGCTAACAATAGATCTCTCTTAGTCAACTATCAGTTCACAATTCTATATTTATCCTGCATCCATGCAAAGCTATTTGTAGCTAACTCTCCAAAATAGACAATGTTTTTCGCACAAGTCTCTAATTGATTGTGTGCTTGGCACACTATCTCCAAAATAGCTCGTTATCGTGAAAACGGCTAAGTCCCAAATCTATCTTTGTTCTATGTGCGTGATTCCTTCCCGATACTTCCATGCCTTTGAATGTGCTCTGCTCTCTTGCCCTAACCTTATATTTCCTTTGCTAAGTGATAGATTTTGACCAACATATGTTCTCCAGATATCCCCTCATTTTTTCTCATTTTCCTCCATACGGTGATTGTACTCACTGATCTTGCATTTGGTAAGCTTCGACTTCCAAATATCCACCCTAAGCACATCGAGAGGATACATTTCTAAGTAAATATCTTCCAGGTTTCTTCTGTCATAATCTCATGCCTTTTTATCCTCAACTTAT
The DNA here is from genome assembly GCA_018340775.1 of Taxus wallichiana var. yunnanensis. Classification (NCBI taxonomy): domain Eukaryota; kingdom Viridiplantae; phylum Streptophyta; class Pinopsida; order Cupressales; family Taxaceae; genus Taxus; species Taxus wallichiana. The sequence goes on from CM031244.1 coordinate 11,505,761, forward strand.
GTGCCTTCAATGTCATTTCTCTACAACTGTGTGCCCTATGTGTTCTGCGTTACAAAATTTCCTCCTACCCAAGCTCTGCAAACTTTGACCGCTTCAAACGTACATAACCCTCTTCCTTTGTGCTCTATTATCGGTTCCACTCACCCTCCTACAATGATTCACACACGCCTACACGCACCTCTGGTTCGTACATTCTCTTTGTAAATTGGATTTCTTCACACTTCACTCACTCGATAGCTCAAATTTTCTTCGAATGCAAGGTAGCCAAAATGACTACCCTAGACCCCTATTTATACTTTTTTTGTGACCCTTATGTCCCTTCGACCCACACTTTTTAAGTTACTTTTTCCAATAAAGTAATTTTTTTGTCTTTTTCCACTTTCATGACTTCACTTTACACACTACATTCATAACCTTCTAGTATGTTATACTACTTCTTAGCCATCGACCTCCTCCATGCGCATCCATGCACAAAAGTACAAAACCTCTGCACCATATCCCAAGTAGTTCACCATGCCGCTACCTACCTCATGTTACATTGCTCAATCATCTTTTAGAACACCTTATGCATGACACTTTTAACACTTTTTCCTCTTTTTTGTCACCTTTCGGAGGGTGCCGTCAACCAAACCAACTTTGTATTTAGAAGGAGAAACCTATTCTCATCTTTTTACATTGATCCACTCCACACTAAAAGTATGTGTGGTCCTCTACACATGACTCCACTTAGATGGTAATCAACTACTGGCATGTAAACACACTTATTAGAACAAAACATTGAACTAAATTGACAGAGCATAACAACAATGAAAGGAAACACATACAATAAAATGCATTAAAGGGAAACCTAATCTAAATGGTAACACTTCCTTATTACAAACACCAAGAAGACTTATTTATAGTAGGGCTTTATCCTACTCCAATTGAAATAAATGGGAAACCATGTTCCATCCAATGCCTGCAAATGACAAATGCATGAATCCGGGATATATGTCACCTCATACGGTCCCAACCAATGCACCTTCAACTTTCCAAGGTAGCACGTAAACTTAGAGTCATAAAGCATAACCATTTGTCCAACTTCAAATTTCTTATTCTTAATGTGCATGTCATGCCATTCCTTATGTCTGGCCTTTTCTATCTTTTAGCTCCAACGTGCAATGGTGTGCCTCTCATCTAACTGCATCAATTTTATCTTTACTCTCTTGAAGTATTTTCTCATCTTCCAGTCCTTCTGTGCACGCAATACGTAGGAAGAGTAATGAGTGTTTCCCACTAAAGGCTAGCCAAAAAAATCTTGCATAGTATTTTCTACATAATTTCCTCCTGCAATTCCACCATGAGATTCCTCCATTATAGCTTCACGCTCATACTCCCGTACACACCAACGCAAAATCTCATCATGGCCTAACTTATACAAATCTCCATTGCTTAACATGTAAGGTGTGGCACGTATGGAAAGTTTTTTCTTCTCTAATATCTTCATCCCTTCGGATGTCACACCGGTACACAAAAATACAATAATTTCTTCTAAGTCGGAGGCGTGCGAGTTTAATCTAAATAGTTGAGCGTCCATCATTGTGTCCTCAATACTTTGTGCATCCTCTCTAGAGATAATTCTTGACAAATGATCCAGACCTAGAATTGTCTTCCCGACTTTACCACTACTGTAAAGTAAATATCCTAAAATAAGAGAATCCACCAACATATGCACCCCTACAAAATGGGCTTATTAACCAAGTACTTAAGTGCCATGTGATATTTATAGAATGTAAAGGGAGTCACCTACAAGTATTTTCTAAACTTTTGTCACATGTAAATCATGGACAATGCTTTGCACTTGGTAGTTATATAATTCTTCTCGGTTGAGGTCAACTTCCCGCTCACGAAACAGATAGGATGATCAACAATGTCTTCACCGAGGTTGTGATAACACTATGCCAATGGCCATACCGTATGCATCAAAAATTACATGAAATAGTTTTTCACATGAAGGAAAGCATAGAATGGGCACAGTAAGTCTTTCTTTCAATGTCTCAAATGCTTGATGTTGTGCCTCATCCCGATGGAACTTTCCTTTACTCTTCAACAATTCTTCCAAGGGCGTGGTAATTTTAGCATACCCACTAATGAAATTTATGTAATCACTGTGTGTCCAAAAATCCATGCACCTTACTCGATTGGCGCTTTCCTCCGTGCCCAAGATAACATCAACCTTAGTAAGATCCACCAACAAGCCTTCTTTACAAATGATATGCCCTAGAAAATCTCCAAAGGGCATAGAAAAAATGCACTTCTTAATGTTAAGAGAGATGCTCAAATGTTGTAACCTCTCAAACATAAGACTCAAGTTTTCATAGTGATCTTTTACCATCCTATATACAGTCCAATCATCCAAGTAAACCTAGAAAAACCTATTAATGAAGTCTTGAAATGCTTGTACAAAAATGCATGAAAAGACTACTGGCACATTCTTCAACCCAAAGGGCATACTTTGTATATGCAAAACTTCCCATCTCGGTGGTGAAAGTTATATTTCCTTGATGTTCTTTAGCAATTTGTGCCTAATGATAACTAGAGAATCCATCAGTGAAAGAGTAAATCTTGTGCCATATGACGCCCTCCAAGATATCCTCACTAAAAGGTGTGGGAAAAGGGTCTATGACACAAACAACATTCAACTCTCTAGTAGTCCACACAGATCCTTATCATACCATCTTTCTTTATGTTTAACACCATGGGGCTAACCCACTCTGACTCCTCAATGGGCTCAATGATTCCATATTTCAACATCTTATCAATATCTTCCTTGACATTAACATGTAAATTAGGATTCATCCTATAAGGAATCTTCTTAATCGAGCACACACCTTCCTTTAACTTGATCCTCATCTCACTAAAAGAGTGATGCACTCCCTTCAACTAATGATAGCCTCACCTAAATAGGTCCTGGAAGTTGCGTAGCAGCTCAATAATCTTTTCCACCTCTTTTTCAGACCAATAGCCACCAATAATGGCCTCCTAAGGTTCTACATATGTCCCAATGTTTACCTTCTTCATTCTCATAGTCTCATGATAAGTGCGCACCATCTCATCAAAGACTATATAAGACCTTTCCTGTACCTATAGTGTGATCAACATCCAGATTCTCCACTTCATCATCGTCAATAATATAAACCAGCTTACCCTTTTCTTTTTCCAACCAAGAACACCCAATGTGTTCCTCATATGTCTATTCTTCTTCAAAGTGTGCCTCTAAGTCCAACTCTCCAAACATATCTAACAAGATTTCCTCACCTTTTCACTATCCCCCATCATAAAACACTTTATAATATGTAATGCTTCATTCACTAGAGGTTTAGTAAAAAAATAGTCAAAAGTATGAATCCTACATGAGGTCATCTCCTGCAAATTAATTGTTACCCTTGTTAACTCTATATGAACATACCATGCGCACGCGACCGCTTAGAGTGGCATAGAACTTATGTACCCAGAGTGATGGCAGAAAGGCTTCTTACCCCTCCATCTGGAGTCTCTCACACTTCTAAATGTGGCATGAAGAAGAATCCTTCCCATGGAATTCACATATCTGAGAGGGTACATTGTTCCAAAAAACCTAGTAGAGAAGGCAATTCTCACTTCTCACCACTCCAAAAGTTTATCTTTGTATGTGGTCCACTAGTGCGTAGATATGTCATGCAAGGCATATACTAGAATATTTCTTCTATCACCCTCACCCTTCCCCTGAGCTTCCATGGCATGCAAAAATACATCAAGGTTTCCTTCACCGGTGTCTGAGGAGGTACCGGTTATGACTCGAGCACCGAATAATGCGTGGCCTTATCACATGAGTAACTATGTTCTTGATCTCTCACCCAACCATTTCATACATTCCATGTGCCCAGTTTTCATAGGAAACACTGGTTGTATCACTCATAGATTGAGCATCATCCCACTGAATAATACCTTCCTTAGATGGCTCAAGCAATTCGAATATCTAACTGTGCATGCATATATCATGTTCAAATCCTCTTCACTCAAGGGCTCTACATATGGTGTAGCCTTTACCTATGTCAAAGGAATAATCACACGCTCTCTTTTTTCTCAAAATTAATGTATCCTTTGTTAAAGCACATATCAACATTATTAACATAGCACCAAGGGCACCCAAGTAGCATTAGGAAACTATCTTCCTTAGCTCTAATACTTTAAAGTCCCCAATGAACTTGGCTCCCTTAATTATAATAGTCACATCCTTAAAAACTCCAATAAGATTATCTCTAGTCCTATTCACCATGTATAACACATTCGAAGAAGGATGCGGTGGTGGTTGCCCCATCCGATTCCACACATCTAAGGTGAGTACGTTAACTTCCACACATGTATCAATCAAGATGTTTCTCAAAATCCACCCATCAACAACTACATTCAGAATAATTTCCTTATCATATTCATGATTATGAGGAGGTAGATTCGCATGCAATATTTGTCTCTTATTCCCACCATCCCCACGCAACACCTTTTCCCTTAACCATTCTCATAATAATGGAATAATATTTTCTTGTCACAGCATCTTACATACCTCCTTTAGGTCATCAACATCCTTCTGTGGAAGTTCAATCTTCTTTTCTTACTCCATCTTACGTGCTTGCTCCTTCAAGAACTAAATTTCACCTTGCAGGTTCCTAATAACCTCCATAGTCTCTTGATAAACTTCCTTCTAATGGGAAGGATATGGATATTTCACATTTATCACCTCTTTCTTTGTAATAACAAGCTTCTACTTTGGAATCTCTAGAGTGCACACATCCTTAGCGCAAGTAGTCACCAATACAGTAGAACTCAAAATTAGATGTTAACTTTGGCATCCACCGATATTCCATGATGCATTATACTTTTATCATTCTTACTCATATGCTCATATAACTTAGGACATTCTTAAAACTTGTGTTTCTTCTCTCACTATGAGCGAGACTATATTCGAGGGCATTTGCACCTATAATAATCGGAGGATCCGCATGTATAACATGTTCCTTGGGGGAAATTACCTCTTCCACAACCACAACCATGGCCTTGGTATCCTCCTATGTAACCTCTACCTCTACCACCTCTATCGAGTGCCCTTCATGATTATGTCCTTCCTAATCTTTGGAATTATTGGCGATACTAATCTAGCACACACTAGCTTCAATCACATCATGAATTTGATCAATCAGTCTATAATTCTTTGTATCATGAGTGTGGGACTAAAAAAATTTACAAGAATGGGATACATACTTCTGAATAGTGTGTTGCAATAGAGGGCATCTACTTGAATCATTATCTAAGTAACAGATCTCACAATATAGCAACATGATGAGCATCGATTTATGAGGGAAGCTATGCTTAGTATGTCCTTACACCTTGCAATCTATACACCATATCCCATTATGCATCTCATGAGATGAATTGGCTGATATTTTCTTTAACTATTTTGTCATAGATGTAATTTTCACCTCCAAAAATGGGCTAACTCCAATTTCTATGCTCCCAAATACCTCATCACGTAGAGCTGCCTCCAACACCTCATGTAGATCTGTAAATGTCTTATGAGAGTGTGCCTTTCTGAAATGTGTTATCAAGCCACCAACAAACCACTAAGCATGTTGGCTAGGGTGAATATCATAAGATAACTTTGATAACAAAGTTTTAAAGTGTGCATCATACTCCCTTACACTCTAATCCATAACTTTGCTTAATCTCTTTTAACACGCTGATGTTTTTCTATTCAAAGTCGGGTATATGAAACTTAGCCAAGAAGGCATCATACAGCACATTGTAATCTATGACATTCTCGGTTCGAGATCATACTTTATTCACCAACCGTGTGTGCGTGCCCTTGTAAAGTAGTAGCAAACTGACTTGCCTTTCACTTAGGAGTTTTAATTCCCTTAGCATGCCATAGTATCTCACACATGTTTACATGCTCTGTTGCATCCTCAATACCTTTGTACTCTAGGAGGTAAATATACATCTCATAATAAACTTGTTATGGCTGTTATGGACCATTCCCACTAGACTCGGACCTTGTATTACCCCGTGTTTCCTCCACCACCAAAACTGAATCAAATCCACTAGGTCCCAAGCCTCCAGATCCTCTTGATCCACCTCCTATAGTAGGAAATGGACCAGAGGATGAGATACTTTGTGTTCCAACTATTGTACTAAATTTAACACCCACATTCTGTGAAGTTGTGCTACTTCCAGACGTATTACCAATGTTCTACGCAACCAAGCTTTGTCCAGATGACGCGCCAGAAAATATACCACCAATCAAACCACTAAACAAAGAATAAATCTGCACAGCCATAGATGAATGTGTTATCTAATGAAATTTTATACTCAATGGGAAATTAAATCTACTTATCACTACTCTACCACCAACATAATCATGTTTCTCAATAACTGTTTCAGGAACTGGAACACCAAGCAAAGGGAAATATCTCCATGTGTGATTAGATGCATGCCTATGGTCCTTATTCTTTCTTCTTCTAATGCACTCTTGTCTGAAACTTAAGGGGATTCTCTTTTGTGCTTTCCTAAATGGAGGAGTATTGGTTTCTCAAGTTTCACATCCTTCGCATGAACCTAAAATCCTTCACACATCACCTGTCTCCATGACTCCATAGACTCCTCAATGCCACACTTCTTCATTAATTCCCTCTCCTAAACTTCATTGTACTTAATTTGTCTTTCCTCTCTTTCCTTTTTTTGTAAGGTCCACCATCTTTTACCACACCTACTCCTTCCCCCACGCACGGTGGGTGTTTAGCTAGCCATAGGTCATTCTTCTAAATCCAGAATCACCAACAAGATCTTAACTACTAAAGGGCTAGCACATAAATAATATCCTCTCGAGTTCTCACAAAAATGAAACTTAGCACCCTCTGGACAAGAATAAGTAGAAACAACGTACTCCAGCGTGTAAGCTGTAACCGTGAAAATACCGCTCCAAAAATGATCTACAATGTGTGTCCAAGTCACATAAGCATCATAGAAAGCCTAATAATCTTCATGTGTCCAAACAATTGTTTTATACCTCCAATTTCACTTTGATGCATATGCTACCAGCCACTCGTACAACTCTATAGGAAAACAACAAAATAATGTCTCATAGAGTTCATGATACAAATGTTCTTCAACCCACATGCAAGCATCAAAATTAGGTTCAGTATTATATCTTTGAGAAAATTGGTCTTCTAAGTCCACAACCCAACTCTCAATGTTGTCCAAAGTCAACTGATACATCTTCATCATGCAACATCCTTGCAACAACTTGAAAATAGGTCTCGAAAATGGAACCAAAATGTAGTCTATATTTCTTACTCAAACCATAGACATCTTTGGCACATCACTCGGATAGATCCGAGTGCTCGCTTCCCAAAACATGCAAAGGTACCAAGTCCCTCTTTTTATACTAGCTTTATCAAGGTGTTAGCATGTTCATTCATAATAATTAAATCCCAAAGTACATATCCCATTATAACAATCGATTCTTAATCTCAAATTGGAAACACACATAATAAGTAACATATAGACCAAATAAGGATTAATACCAAAATCAACATATAATAGCCATGAGAAGTAACATTAACAATCAATATTTAACCATATCGATCCATTATATTAAGTCATAACAAAACCCAATAGTTGAATACATCATAATTACCATCACAAAGTCATATGCACAGAATCAAACCAAGATAAATTTTTACATACATTCATACATGATCCCATAAACTATGCAAATTAATACATATATATAGGGGTGGGGACTTTCCTTTCACCGTTAGCCAACTCTCAAAATAGGCTACATGCTAATAATAGTAATGCATGACTACAAAAAAACTAAGAAAGCATGCAAGCTTCACTTAAAAATAGACCATCTATAATTAGCATTATATCTACATCTTATTATTAGTTTCCAACCTTGCATGATGTGTTATCTTCTTTTCCCATGTGACCTCTCTCAAAATATACTTTGCTTCGACTCCAAGTCTTCATGCTTTAACCCTATCTCCAAAACCTTACTTGAACGCCACTCCAATCGTTCATCCTCTATTTTTATCTTGTGGCTCCAAATATAGCTAATTCCCAAAGGTTTTCATCCTAGGTGTGAGCCTCTACGCACTACCTATTCTACTTATGTGCATGCCTCCATGCCTCCCTTCCACACATTCAAAACCCTCACAACGCTATACTTAGCATATTTCGAGGGTCCAACAGAGAGAGAGTTGAGTGTTGTTAGGTCTTATGAATCAAATTTGATAGATTATTAGGATAAAGAATAACCAACAATAGATATTGCTAAGGGATTGGTAAAGTTATTGAGCTATAGGAAGAGAGAACAAGAAGAGAGGGAGAGGGATAGAGGGAGAGGGAGATGAAAAGAAAATAGGAAAGAATGAAGAAGTTAGAGATAAAGAGAGATTTTTAGTTTCAACAGGAGATCACATAGTTGAAACAAGATGTAGAGTAGTTGATGGTACTCATGGAAAGATAGAGAGAAGAGAAAGGACAAGAGACATGGATAGTGATGAGAAAGAGAGCTAACTGGTTAGTTAGATTTCTTGTGAAGAAGTGGAAATGAATGCAAATGAGAACAATGATAAAGTACGAAGAAAAAGGTAGAGAGAGATGGAAAAGATAATGATTAATCAAGAAAGAGAGGTGATTAAAGAGATGGTTCGGATAGAGGATATGAGTGACAAAGAAGAAGTGATAGAAGAATTTTTATCCTCTCTTTAGATATATGAACATGGTGATGACAAAGGTGTTTATGCAATGAAAGAAAAATGAGAGTTCAAGAGAGAACAAGTGGAAGTGATGATAATAAAGGAAGAAACTACGGGGAATCATTGCCTCAAGTTTTGAATCTAAAAATGTGTGCAAGTGTGTAATTATAGGTATGAAGAGTGAATAATAATGTGTCCAGTTAGAGGCATTGAACCTTGAGATAATTGATGGACGTAAGAAGACAATGGACTAAGAAAACCAAGTGAAAGGTGAAGAAGAATTAACACAAGACAGTGAATTTTTGTATGAGAGCATTGAGAAATTACAACTGGATATATCCGCATTAGAGAATTCCATAAATGAAGTGGGATCATATGAAGGAGAGATAGAAAGAAGTCCAATGACAGAGGAGAGCAGCAGCTAGAAGCTCATAGCAATAATATTAAAGAAGAAGAAAGTGAATGCAGAGACAAAAGAAGGAAGAGACAAGAATCAAAAGTGTAGCAACAGAGAAATAGGTTTGTGATGAAAAATATGAAATCAAAGGTGAGAATCAGGTCAAAGAGAAATATATGGCAGTGGAGGAAGAAAAGAATGAAGAGAGAAGCTTATGAAGAACAAGACCTCATTTATGAAGAAAAAGAGAATAATGAAAACCAGTGAGGCATAGGTTTGAAGGCATGAAGAATGAAAACATGACACGAGAGAGGAAAGAAGAAATAAAGGATGAACAAACTGGAGATGGATATCAAATTAGGGTGAAGATGAGGATGCAAAGAAATTGGAAAAGAATAAGAAAATTAAAGAGTGGAGCTCAAACTTTCTAACCCCTAGATTATGATGCGGGAGCATCATCTCCATCTTGTAAATATGTCATGTTGTCATCAAATTTTTGTTTGAAGGTATGTTTTAGGTCTAGTGAGTCCTTGTGAGTCATTTAGATGTGTGAGTTGGAATATAGGCATTTCAAAATTTAAATATTTCACTTTCCCTCCAAAAGTGCAAGTTTGAGTCTTGGAGGCCTATTTTGGCTTAATTGTGTATGGTTTTTATGGTCTAGTGTTGTGTGTTGGATCTGAGGTACTTTCTCATGTTTGTAATGGTCTTAAAAAGGATTCAATATGTTTCAAATAGTTTAGACTCATGGTCATATGTTAGCTTGTAAAGTTGAAGCCAAAATTGCTTGTCCAAGTGACCAAAAGGGTAGGTATGGACTCTAGTTCGGTGGTAATTGAATGTGATAGAATATTTAAATGGATTTGTAACTAATTTTTAAGTTATCATTCAAATGATCAAAATCTTGGGAGTAGGGAAGATCCAATATCGGAAGATAAGGATCCTAGTTTACAAACTAGCATGTAGAATTTGTGTAATTTGTGTATAATGTTATAATGATTGCATGGTTTGTGTTTCAATTTATGATTCTTATTGATGATGGTATTTTTTTGGTAATATCTAACACTTTGTCATAAAATTGCATGCACGTAATTGATTAATATTGTTATTATTAGTTATAGCACTTCTTCACAACCATGTGGCAGAGTATGCTAGTGTACAATTAGTGTAAGGAGCAAAAGGACAAGTTAGTGGAGAAATATTGGAGTTAGAGGATCGTGAGATGAGTTTTCTAATATATACAAATCTTAGGGTACCTGTGAAACCTACATAGTGATAAGGAGACTATCATTTTGGTCTAGAAATCCTAATATTTAGAAATTTATGCTTTAGAGGACAAAGTAAGGAGATATTTAATATGCTTACACAAAAGGAAACCGATTAAACCTCACTCATAATATTGTATGCCCAAGAAAGTTATTACATTCCTTCATAAATAATATTGGATCATGAAATTGGTTTTACAATCCTTGATAGAAATAATTTATTTCTTGAGTTTCGGTATAAAACCCTCACCGAGTCGGAGAAAAATGTTTGATTAAGGAAGTAGGACAAAGTGTCTTGATCTCATAATAGGAGGAAATGGTCTTGAAGGTACCTAAATTATAAACCATTAAGGAAAAATATTTAACCAACCTATGTGACTAAGATCTCCTTGAGAATAGATTACTCATGTTGCATGCAACAATGACACAATGTTGAGAAGATAAGTCCAAAGAAAAGAGGGATTAAGTAAGTGAGATTCTAAGTGGAGACTTGAAAATAATCTACAAATATAATAAAGAAGATAGAGATGGAGATTAAAGAGAAGAGAGAGAGAGACCTTGAAAGGACTTAAAATTCTACAATTTTCATCAATTTGTATAACAAACCCGTAGAAGGGTATTGAAAGCCGGGGTTTGGTTGCCTAAGTAAGAGAAAATGGCTTACACAATGATTCAAAGGCCCAAAATGGAAAGATAATATCTTTAGAGAGAGTTAGAAAGGAGATTTAGGAGGCTAGAAAGATAAAAACTCACCACATTGTGAAAATCCATACCGATCCTGCTTTACTAACATAAAAATCGAGCTAAGACCTAATTGTAAACCCAAGATAGGGGAAATGGGTGGAATTCTCTTAATAACATCCTAATGAAATTTAGTACGAGATGAGGATAATCCAAATGGGCGATCCAAATGAAACTTGGTTTGTTAAATGAACTAGGGAATCAAAAGTTAAGAGGAAAAATCTTTGAAAATAGGGTGGAAGGATATGAGTGAGCCATAAGGATAAAAAGGAGAAATTGGTACTTAGCAAAAGAGTGTGTGGGTAAAATTTTACAGACACCACAAGGGTCAAAAGGGTATTGAAAAATGTGTACATTTTGTTCGGGTTTTATAGATGTCTTTATTCATGGATTCATTAGTGGAAATCACTCAAGAAGCTCTATAAGGTAGTTTTTGACGGGAAAGGTAATTTTGTTGATCCTTCATTGAATTGTTCCAATTTTGATGGATGATTAAGAATTTATTGATGTGCACTAACATATTTGGTGATGAATGTAAGCTCATATGGATATTTTAGGCTAAGATTGGCTAAGAAAGGAGCGCATTATTCTCAAGAAAGTGTGAGATTTTACTTGTAAAGGCTTTTTATTGGAGATTGTGATCAAAAGAACATTTTGGATTCATTAAATTGGATATTCTCTACATCATGAATCATATGCATACAACTTCTTCATCCATCCGTGTTGATTTGGGGTGGATTTTCGATCACTCATGGTAACAACATAGGCATTCATTGAGAACACTCTATAAGCGTGGCTCCTCCACCATTCGGCCTCTTGCTCCACTTTATATACCTTTTGCATTGTAATGCTCCTTGATTTGAGAATTTTTATTTAGCATGGATATTATATCTCTCTTGTTTGTTGAGAGATTTTTTATTTGTATTATCGACACTTTTAGGCATGTTGATACTCTCTCTTGTGGGGATCTATTCTTGTGAAGCCCAGTGTTAGTTTTTCGAGTGTTCAAGTTGGATTTTTAACAACTCATATATATTTATAGCATCATTCTACCCATTTAACAAGTATGGGAGGGTGTGGGGTTGATTCTCGCCTCTTCGAGTCTTGTGTCCTTACCTTTTTGCCATGGATATTCTTGGATCATGGCACACCTATTTGTATCAGTTGGTCGAATCATGTTTGGTGTTTTTTTGCACTTTCGAGATCACTCCATTGACACTCTCCTTACATGGAGCTATTCTAGTGAAGCCCAGTGTCAGTTTTTATTTTATTTTTTTGATTGAGCAGTGGATTTAGACCAGATTTCACACCAAATGTCTTTAGCATTGTACGAGTTTTTTTAGATGAGATTCTTGGGATACCTTTCAGTAGGATTTTTCTCTCTACTTTGTTATTACTGGTTTTGGGTACCTTATTGTGTCCCTTTTTCTAGTTATTGTTCGTGGGTACCTCATCAAGCCTTGTTGTCAAGACCCACCTTCCTTTTCTCCCACCTAACCTATGCTTACAGGGGGTGTTAGTGTAGGTTATTATTTATCCTTTTATTTTTTTATTAGGATATTTCTTGCATTTGTGTTAGCTCATACTTTTGTGTTATATTACTTAGGTGTACTAGTTATGTTGAGTTATCTTACCAATTGTGTTGAGTTAGATTTATAGTTGTGTGGAGTAAGCTTTATTTCTAGTATCAGTTAGTGAGTGTTATTCACCACTGATCTAGGTGGTAGTTGCAGTTTCCTCCTCCTATATGTACATCACTTGCATCATTTTATTATGAAGAATTGAGTTGATTTTCTATGCACTCTTCATGGTTGTGGTAATGTTTATTCTCTTTGGAATGATCCTAGGACAAGAAGCATTAGCTTCTCCAACAACAACATACGTAGAGGTGTGATGTAAGTATAAGTGATTTCGTGTCTACATACCCTCTCGTGTCTTGATTGTTTATTATCTAATTCAAGTTTCTTCTGTCATTTTTTATACCATCATGGCCTATGTTGTCTCATCTCATTCTATTCATAATGATGTTATATTTTATAACACCATCATAGGGTTTATCCAAAAATTAAAACACACTTTTCAAACCCAATTTCAAACCATGAATGTTGAAATCCAATCTCTCAAGGATATGATATCACATCTAAATAATCCTTCCAACAAATATTCCCATAAAAATACTTTATATTACACATGTACTCACACAAGTGAATTCAAATTCCTACATAAAGGTAACAAGGTATGTTTTCCACAAGATCAATCTTGACGTCTAAGGAAACTATAACTAAAGGAACCTCTCTAGTTTGATAAGAATTTTAACAACATGACATCTTATCTTAGCTACTCGATAAGTGCTTAATCACTTTGTTACCTACTCATTATTATCCATACTTTAGTCTTGAAATAATCAAAATTTCAACCATTTTGTAATTGTTATTGAATTAATGTATATTGGAATAATGATTTTTATACTTAATAACAAAGAATACAACTTGAGCGTAAGGGATTTATTTCATTTTCTACAAAAAAAAACTTTAATACATCTCAAGTTAATAACTCTAAACCGGTTTCTAAAGTTAATACATTTATGTCTAGTAAACATCATGTAATATTGAATGATAAAACTCCCCTAGTACTACAAGATCCACCTAGTCAACAAAAGGATATGAATGAAAGTCCTCCTTCACAAAAACCAGTCTTAGTAGAATAATTACATCCTATTATTGTGAAAAATTCCATGGCAGTATTACCAATCAAGCATGACCAATTACACACAACCTTATAGAACACAAAAATACAAAAAAATATCAAGGATCATACCCAGTTACCCATACAATTCCATTTTTAAAAATCTAATAGTTTGGTCAATGATTGGGATTACGATAGCAATGATGATGAAAAAATTGATACACCAAGTGAGCCTTGTGTGGGTATCTCTACTTCTCAACCAAAATCTATGATATGTTATAATCCAACTATCGATATCAATTACAATCATAATACAAACAATTATATACCAATTACTAGGATGGTGGCACCTATTATGTATGAATGAAATTATCACAATACAAGTATCATTGATGATGATGATGATATGTGGATCTCTATAGCAATATGCACATGTATGCTAAATCCTAATTTTTCTTCTAGTAATACCTCTCTTGATATCTCTACTTCCCCACAATAATCTAGGCTAAATCCTAAAATTTCACCTCCATTTATCATTCATGTTGATGATTATTTCCTTATCCCTAATGGTTCGGGAATTTTTACATTGATCAATATAAACTTCCTTCTCATGTCAAACAACATTTTCCTACAATCAACAAACACATAGCCTAAATTGGACTTTCCTTGTTAGATCTAGAAGTATAATGTTATAACCCATGCTTCTACCTAGTACATTCATCTTATATCATCCACATGCACCACTATATGACACCTTATCCAATACTTGGGGGAATATGTGGATCTCCCTTCCTTATTTTCCAAGAATATATTTCCTTGTATGACCCTACGTACTTTGGTAAGGGTAACACTTCCAATATGTTTTCTTTTCCTATTATGACATGCCTCTTATATCACAATGGATTTCACACATCAACCAAAAGCACTATCAAGTGATTGCAATCTATTCAAGAAATAATATCCTAACCACAAATCTCAATTTAAAGTCTTATATGTCATGCACTATACCTAAAGATATTTCACCTAATTTTTCTCTCAAGTCTTCTTTAGCACACATAATCACTATGGTACCCCTTGCATTTGATTCACAAATGATGCCTAATCCTCCATCTTCCTAGAAGTTTACCAACCTCTTTAGGAGTTTCTAATTGGATAATTTTCATGCACTTCATAATTTTTGTACATAGCTATGTATTATGATAATATAAAACATTCAAATATTTTCAAAAATACAAAATCGAAGCTATGCATTTTACTTGAGTTGTCGACACATTGCATTATACGTATTATTTTTCACTTTGGTTTAATAGATAACATGCTTTATTTATTTACACGCATGTGTTCATTGGGTATATTGAACTAGATGTAGGAAACACATATCAATACATGTTTATGGGAGAACTCTTTCTTCCTTACATTCTCGTCTTGGGGTAATACATCCACACCCTTCGGGTGTTATTGTTCTATTATGATTCCTTTTGCACTTACTAATTTACACTCAATTATATATTGTGTAGTTGTTATTTTTTAGACTAATAGGACTAACACGTGTGTCTTGTGTAGTATTGACATCTCTTGTTTATTATTGTCATTATTATTTATTACATTTTGATCCTCTTCGTTTTTATACATGCACTGTTAGTTATGTGTGTTCTTGAATTTTTCTTCATTAATTATAGCCTAACTACCTTGATTTTCTTGTGAAACTGTGGGCGACCCATGTTTTTGGCTCTATGCCTCCTTTATTACTCTTGTTTACCAACCTACGGTCCTTGATTGTCTTTTGATGTTGTTGGTGTCTGTGTTTGCATGATCTAATCATTTTGTATGGTTTTGTGTGTCATTATGTGTATTTGGATGCATTGTTAGTGCTCATGTTTCCTTTTACATACATTATTACTAGTAGTTCATCTAGCTTTTACTATCGTTATTTGTTACTAGCATTTTTTTTTGTTACATGTCATGGTTACTACCATGCACAAACACCTTTCCAATTACATGTATAAGTTCTCTAAGGTGGCCACCTCTTCAACATTATGCATATCTTCTCATACATCTCCTCCAAAGAATACATATCCATTTCTTTTGAGCCACATGCTCAACATAGTTTCCATACATGCCTCAAAATATAGTATCCAAGTTTATTCTATTTTTTCAATAAATACGAAAAAAGTTACGGGGAAAATATAGGTATAAAATAGATATAGGCACCCAATATTGTATGCATGCACAAAAATTTCACAAAATCAACACAAGGTCAAAAATGTACACTTTGGTCGAACTATACGTGCATACCCCAAACCTCCCACATGTTTTTGACAAGGAGAAATCTTGTAGGTTTTTAAAATTTTCATATTTCCACTTATTTATACATGTTTTCTGTAAATTTTCACATCCAAAATACTCAGTTTAGATCAGTACATGAGACATGAAAGTTTTCATTCTTTATTCACATCAACACTTAACTTCATGTTCAACTTCAAGAATCTTAGGGGTAAAAATATCCTTCCTATTTTAGCATTGTTAGCACATTTTTAGCATATTTCAACACTTATTGAACTCATACTTAGTTTTGTGGCATATGGGGAGAATTGGGAGCACTGTAATATTGGTTCTAGATCCATTTATAGAAGTGTGATCTTCGGGGTTATGGAAGGTAGGAAAACAGATAAGGGATTCATTGGTAGGTTTTCCTCTCTTATTACATTCAAAGGGTAAGATACCGAGTTTCTAAATAACTTTGGTAAATGGTCTTCTTCCTTCGTAGGGGTGTTTTTGTACCTCTTCTTCTCTCTCTTGCAATCTTCGTATTGGGTTTCATGCACCTAACACTCCTATTTCTCCCGGAAAAATTGGGGACTTTGCTCACACCATTCCTTTAGTAAATTTCAACAAATACAAATCTCCAAAAAAATCAAATTATGAGAAAATAGGTGTATTCTTTCCTTGTTTACATCTTTTTAATTTACATATATGAAAATGTAATTTTGTTTTTACATGTTTTATGTGAATCAAGGTCAATTCTCTATCATGGACATTAACTACAATATTTGTTGTAGGTTTCATTGTGGATCATTCCAACACCAAGCACAAAAATGCAACTATAAAAAAAATATTCAAGTAAAGGAAAAGTGTGTCTACACACTCAGATACCATTACCTATAAGCATGCAATTTTTAATTCATACTTAAAGGGGGCAAGTGTAGACAGTAAAATTTTGTAATTCTCACTTTGGAAACCCTTGATTTGATTATTCACTCTTGTTATGATAAATACAACTTCTTCATTCCCACTTAGCACTTTTTGAGGTCCATTTTTAGCTTGTTTATCCTTGCACACTTACATGTTAAGACTTTTGAGAATACAATGCACAAAATCAATATAAAAACATCAATTGATAGGTCTCAAACCTCACTTTGCATATTTTATTCTCTCATTCAAGGCCATATGATTTGGTTAGGAATTTATATCCATTCTTGACCCATTTGTACATTCTTAGACCGACATGTCCTCCAACTCTACTTTCAAATCAATATCTTTCGTTAGTTTTTATAGCTCATCCGAGTCGAACTTTCTTAGATAAATTGTCTATAGAACCCTATATAAGCAAGAAAATGCTACCTCATTTGAAAAACTTGGGACTCCCGAGGAAATACACTAGAGAACTCACTTCATACACTTGTAAAAGGCATCCAAAACTCCTTAAGTCTCACACTTTGCCACATCTAAATTCATTAGGGAAGCACCCACATCAGTCGAAGTGACAAACCGAGTTCAAGAGAGTCGCATCTCTTATTCACGAGCACTCAAACATCCACTCTCTAAATGTTTTAACAAGATCCAATTCAAAACAAGCATGGCCAAATAAATTTCCAAATCTGATTGATCTATCTAGATATCACATACTAGGTGGAGTATGACATTCGGTTTGAGGCCTCTTCAAAGTCGTGCAAATGTTGACGGTGCACGGGTTGCCCACAACCCTTCTAATGTTTTTTTGTAGAATTCTTCATCCATGCCTAATATTTGAGATGAAGATCAGTCCATTTATAGTGCTTCATTGTACATGTGACAACTAGGATTTGATAGCAACATACAAATCCAAGAAGGCGAGAACCACAAAAATTTACAAAATCAAAAGTAGAAAAGGTCCAAGATAATGTAAAAGGGGCTAGACTGTATGGTAAGGTCCTAGAATAACAATATGGTCCTAACCTAGGGTGGTTTATATCCACGGTTCCATATTTAAAGGTAATTCATGTTTAGAACACCCATTTACATCAATGCATAGTCCTAAAAATTCCCATAATCATCTCAGTAGCAAGCTAATTGCACTTATTCTATTCTATTTTTAAATTTATATCTTGTGTTGCATTATATAGAACAGTATTCTAATATTGCATAATTAATGTTGGAATTTAATTAATTAGAGTAGTCATCAATCTCTAAACCTTACCCTATTAAACCTAATTAAATTATACTCACTCATCCATCATCCGATTATAATTAACTAAGGATAAATAGGTCTATATTAAGAAAAATGTTGAAAAATCACAAAATCAATAAAGTAAAATAAAAAAATGAAGTCCCATAGTGAAAACCTCTTTGAGGTGCTATCAATCATAAAAATCAAAAAATTATCAATATGTTTATGAAATCCTCTATGAGGCAACAATAGAAGAGGAACTCAACCTTCCCCCTTACCCTACATAAATGGAGGATGGTTCCAAACTCCTCATAGAGGAAACTATCGATATCAACATTGACATCAAATAGAATCCTAAAATAATTAAACTATGTACTTTCCTTAGTATTCATGAACAAGAAGCCTTTGTTAGTCTCTTGTGGAAAATTTTAGATGTATTTGTATGGTCCTATGTAAACATGTTAGGGTTAGATCTTGCTCTAGTTATTCACAACTTGGTCGTTCATGAATTGGCTAAACATATCAAACGAAAACTTCACAAAATACACCATTAGATATCTCTCCTTATTAAATATGAACTCCAAAAATATTGGTGGTTAGGTTTATTAGACCTATTGACTATTAAAAATGGATATCTAATAAATTCCATGTTTGTAATAAGTTAGTAGGAATCGAGGTTTGTAAATATTTTAGAGACATTAACAAATCGTGTCCCGAGAGATGAATTTCCTCTTCCTAAAATTGATATGATCATAGAATCAACATTGTTCCATGATATTTTATCTCTTATGGATGATTTTTCTTAATACAGTTAGACCAAAATTTTCATGGAAGTAAAACATAAGACAACTTTCACTACACCCTAAGTTTCTTCTATCAAGTCATTATTTTTGGCCTAAAAACACATGAGAAACTTATAAGAGATTCATGAATATCATCTTCATGACATGTTTCATGATATTTTGGAAGATTTTTTTGATTACATACTTGGTAAATAAAAAACCCATGAAGAACATCATATCATCCGTTGGCATATCTTTGAATGAATTGGAGAATATAAAGTCGATTAAACCCAAAAAGTGTGTGTTTGGTGTCACTTCAGGAAATTTGTTAGGGTTCATTATCTCTAGAAGAGGTATATAGGTCTATCCATCCAAGGTAGTGATTTTTACAGAAATGAATCCTTGCAAAAACCTTGGACAACTCAAAATATTACAAGGAAAAATCAAATAAATTATAAGATTCATCTCCAATCTTGTTGATAAGTGTCTTACATTTGTTCATCCCCTAAAGAAGGACATTATTTTCATTGGGATTATGAATTCCAACAATTTTTTTACTGCTTAAACAACATATATCTAAATTTCATGTCTTAGTTCCACACACTTTGGGAGAATCCTATTTCTCTATACCATAGCTACCAAATTTTCCTTGAGCACTTTCCTAATGTATCATAATAAACAAGCTAAAAATAAAGTTGTATATTAGCTTAGCTAAACTTTATTTCCTCCCCAAATTGAAAAATATTATTTAACCATTATTTTTCCTTCCATAATCTCATACACTACCTCATAAATAACAAAACAAATCTCATAGCCAAATTTGACCCTCACAAGTACCTAATTTCTAAACCTAATCTTACCGAGAGGATAGAAAATTGGATAATCCTATTAAGTAAATTTGGCATCGAGTATGTCAATCAATTTTTTTAAGGGACAAGTTCTCATAGATCAACTAGCCAAGGTACCTCTACAAGACACATAATCCTAAAACATGGATCTATCTAATGCGACCATCATGCTTGTTGAAGATTCAACAACATGGAAAATGTATTTTTATGGTTTTTAACCTATTATGGCTCTACAACAAGTGTCATTATTATCACCCCTATAATTAATCTCTCTTAGAGAGCATTTAAAATTATATTTGCATGTACCAACAACATTATAGAGTAGGAGGTTCTCATTGTAGGTCTCAGCGTATCTATAAAATGGAATATCTTATAAGTTTAGATCATTCGGAACTTGCATCTTATCATAAAACATGTTAGTGATGAGTATAATTTCAAGGATGAGAATATCACTCCTTATAATCATATGGTAGGTATTCTTAAAGAAAACTTCATCCAAATTAGTTTTGAATAAGTTTTTCTTACAAAACAATCCTGCATATATCATGGCTAAAATTGGTACCCTCTTAAACTTACCATAATACAATAGAGTATCAATTCCTCATTGAACATATCACAAATCCAACTTAGGACATACTATAATCCTATTTGGTTTGTGAATTTATTAGTCCCTTCTCACCTGGTATGAAGACATGTATAACTACATCCAAGATGGAATTTTCCCACCGACATATCCCACAACCAACCTAAAGACATAATCTAATGCATAGCTTATTATACCTTCTTTAGGGGTATTATCTATCATCTAGTGTACAATGGGACCCTATTAATGTGTTTAAATTTGGAATATTATATCCAAGTAATCAAAGAGGTGTACGAAGGGCATCTACAAATCTCAAACTAGTAGCATGGTCCTTGCTAAGAAGGTCCTTTGTGTCAAATACTAGTTACATACCATAGAAATAAATTACTTCCAATATGCCCGCAATTGTTTCCTATTTCAAAAGTATGGAAACCTAATCTATGCACCGTCCCATTTGTTGTAGCCTATAATAGTTTTATGGGCGTTCTCCAACTAGGTTCATGATCTCATAAGGAATCACACTCCTAATTCATCTAATGTCCATAATCACATTATTACCACAACTAAGTACTTCACAAAATGTTCTTAATTCATTCCCCTCGTGTATTTATCCAATACTTAGATATATAAGTTCATTTTGAACCATATCATATGTCATTATAGAATCCCCTCTACCATTGTCTCTCGATAATGGTAAATCATTTTAAAATAAGTAAGCCAAGTCCTTGTGTCGATACTTCAAAACATGAAAAAGTGGTCCACACCCTATTACCATCAAGTTAATGGGCATGTTGAGGCCATAAACAAAACACTTATAAAAATTAGGGAGAAAATGGTTCAAAAAACTCATAGAAAGAGGAATCTCAAAATTCGTACTTCCTTATGGGCCTAACTAACCTCCATTCATATCCTTAATAGAGCTAGCCCCCACTCCCTTTTCTTTTTATTTGAGGTAAATGTTCCACTAGAGACCGATCTCCCCTCTTGTGCTTATTCTTGAAGGACTAATTAGACAATGATGAAGACTACAAAGTATCTTAGCTTGTCAAGTTCAAGATGCTTAGATGAGCCTATGCTTCATGCATTGGATCACTTAAAATTGTATCAAAACTAATGATGTCATAACTACAACAAGCACATAATCCTCCCGAGTTCAAGGTTGATGATCTTGTTCTCAATGACAATCATAGAAACACAACCAATGAACAAGAAATAAAAGGCAAGTTTTAGCCTAACTAGTTGGGATTTTTCATTTTGGTTACTAAATTTGGCTCTGGTACCTATAAGATTACCTACCTTGATGGTGACAAGCTCAAATATCCTGTTAATTCCATGCACCTAAAATGTTTCTATACATAAGTCTAAATGTAGATGTTCTCAAAAGATTCAAAATATTTAAAAATCAAAAATATGAAAATCCAAAAACTCATCCAACGCATAGTGGTGTAACAGTTCTTGAGTCTCCTAGTGATTGGTAGGTTTAAGGTTCAAATATTGGCTCCATGTTAAGGTGACCTCTCACAATGGTTTGGATACCCCGGTGATGGGGCACCACAATAATTTGGTTTAGTCTATGGGATAGCCGAGAGCTTAAAATTCCATCCTTAGATGGTTCCATGGTTGGTGTGGGATGGTGATGCCACAAAGTGCTAAGGCCCTCTCCTAGCTAACCTTAGAAAAAAATCCAAAAACTTGATCAAATAATCAAAAGAGAAATAAATTCATCCAATAGAGAAAACCACACAATTTTAGCACTTTGGATAATTACTATAGTGAAAATTGGTTTCTGGAACCATGTCTAGGTCCAATTGTTCACAAACACCTTGTACTTGCAGATGTGGCCACTCCATCCTAGTTCTGTCATCCCTTCATATGACCTCTAAGTTAATGATCCAAACCATATTTGGTTACCTACGCGCTTGTCCTTTATCCAACTTTTTATAGTTGTAACATTATACATGGAATTATCCATATATTCCCAAGATATCATTGAGGAAAATCACCATGTAGGTTATGGATACATAACATTATAGCATCCAAAAATTTCAAAACCTCATATAACTCAAAAACCCAAAACATCTAGAAAATATCTTAAATCCAAAAACATATAGAGAATTTCTAATATCTAAAAAACATTTAAACAATCTCAAAAATTTCAAAACATCAACAAAACCATCAAACCATATCAAAACATCCCCAAAATCCAAAAATAGTGTCCAACACAAAATCCAAAAACAAATCATATAAACCAAAATCCCTAAACATCATAAAACTATAAAAATCATGGTCAGGTACTCAATCTGTGTGGTTGGAGACAATTAGAACATCATGATTCGATCACATCAACAAGATCTCGCATATGTCATCTCATTCTCCCCAACATATATCATTTTCTAGGGAAAAACATGGAACACATTAACTTCCCTTTGGATATATCCACCCACATCCATTACCCTCGTGTGTATCCTTATTTCAAGAAATATCATTTCCCTGTTGCAAAACTACATAATTTGGGTATTAAAAAAGATAAAAAATAAAATGTGTTCATTAAACTATTTTGTTTGAGTTTTTTTTATTATTTTTTTTTTTCATTTACTTAATCACCTTGCATTGTAATTTTCTTTTGATTTATTTCTATGACATTCTACAAATCTTCACATTATGGTTTTAAATAGTATAGTGATTTTCATTTTATGCAATACAATCAAAAGATCCATATCCACTACCCTAATAATCATATCTTATATCCAACATCATTATAAAAATATATCAAATCATTTTATCCAAGTTGTAACTAATATGACATTTCTTTTATTTTAGTGATACAGATGAGTCTAAATGTGTAGATGTAAAGAAAGGTCAACACAAAGCAAGAGATGCGCAATGAAAATGTAGGAAAATAAATAGCAATAATAGTTTTGGTCATCATTGTTGATCATGCAACCATTTAACATATAATATCATACACCTATCCATATCACATAATCACAACATATAGTATAAGTAACATAAATGTCACGGGATCCATATGCCAAAGTACACATCATAAAGGACACCAAACATCCGAATCATCATATATATCATATTGAATTAATGTATACAAAGTGTTATATGACTTTGTTATGTATATATCAAATTTTCATATTGAAATTACCTAATTATAATCCATGTCATCTATCTTTGTGACTCTTATCTCAAGATGTGTTGCCTAACACATCTCCTAGTAATAGTGAGCCTCCTCGTGATCCTCCCATATGAGATTTTGATGATGGTGGTCCTATCACTAATGTTGTACCCATTTATGCTTTGGACCTCCCAAACATATAAGGACTTACATACCTTCTTAACCATGATGAAAAGGAAGGCTTACATTGATCTTCTAGCATGACCACCTCATAGAGTCTCTTGTAGTAGGAAGCCACTTACTACCACCTAGAAACTTCACATGTAAACGGTGTTATCCCTTGAGTACCTAATATGGCATGAGATGAATCTTTATCTTTATGTAGCCTATGTTCCTAAAACTAAGATGTATCTCACTCGAGTAGAGTCTTTGTGCCTTTTCCTAACCTTTATGATGTTATATGCACATGGTGTCATGCTCTATTTGTGTAGTTTCATACTTAAAAGTCAACTATAATAGCTAAACATCATGGGATGTCACATCTTATGTATGTTTCGTAAGCTCTATGCTAAATTGCATAACCTCCATTATAAGGCGAACAATCTTAACATTTATGTGCTCATAGCTATAGCATTCAACCCTACTATCTCTACCTCTCAAGCATGTATCTTGGTTGTCACAACTTATACTAAGTGTTGTAATGGTTTTGCGGTGCCAAAGGGCCTTGCTCCATCTCCACCTATTCTCGGACCTATAGACCCTCTTGTGTCAACCTACATAGGTTTTATTTCATCCCCACCATCTATCATATCTACCATTAAGATCATTGATGGACCTACTCCTCTATTCCCTCCATCTCCCCCATCCCTCCTTTCAAAGTGTCTCACACTGCACACTCTTTAATGAAGGAGAGGGTACCTCCTAAACCTAACAATAGGTAAGTCTCTGTTATGCTTAGTTTTCACTATGATGGGGTAATTATTCACATGGGCATCAATGTCTTGTACTAATTGGATTACTCTAGGGTGGTCCCTACATATGTAATGCCCATATTCACATCCCAAATTATCAATGTTAAGCCTACCCAAATTATGGCTATTGTCCCTACATCTATGGTGGGAGCCTATTATAAAATCTTGTAGGTCACTCATGTAAAATAGTGTGGAGATATGGGTACTCCTTATATGTAACAAAACTATCATAATTTCATGTTTGGATAGTAGTGCTCTATAAATAAATACCACTAGCCCATAAAATAACACTTTGTCCTCACATAGGACATCTACTCATATAACTCAGTCGGTACTCATAGTGACATGAGGTCTCTAAGTAATTGGCTCAAAATTCCCAATAGGCTAGTTGACAAAATATGCTCTCGGTCCCAAATTTGTAATAGTTTAGTGTGTCCAATAATCTTTTCACCTATGTATGTAATAAGATGTAGATCCTGTAAAACTTCCCCAATATGTGTGGCCCCTAGGTAAAAACTCAATCCTACTCAATCATATCCTTTATCATCCTTATGTACCCTACCGAGAAGAATAAACCAAAAATTTTAAGTAGTAATATGTTGCTTCAGCGACCCATAAGTACGAGAGTAAGATCCTCTACCATATCTCTCACATGTATCTAAAATAGGTTCACAGATTGATCTATACCAAAGCATGTCATCGTGACATGTAGCTCTTATTAAGTTTCCTAAAAATGTTTTAATTATCCCATTAAATAGGTTCTCTAATGATAGGTAGTTAGAGGATCTAATATACATCATTGATGGTACTGGTAATCTCCCCTATTAGGAGTTGGAACATACTCATCTCTCGAGTATTGGATCTCTATGTAAGTGCCACAAAAGAGCTATATTTGCACTAAGTGTGGGCTTCCAAGCCACATAATATAATCCCACTACATCTAACACTACCCATTCACGTACTATTAAATTTTGTATTTGTCCCAATACCACCAAACAAAGGTGCTCATGAAACGTAGGATGGTCAATCAAACCTACAATCACCGGAAAATTTACAACACTTAGTCAAAAATACAAGAAACTCAAAACTAATATGTATATATAGAGAGAAAAATAATTGAAACTACAAAACCACTACAAATTATAGAGAAGATTTTATTTGGCATGGCCACTACCATTTATCACGTGGCTTCTAATACTTGGGGGCTACTATAAACACACATTTGGCCTCGTATATTTCAACACAACTACTAAGGTTTCATTTTGGAACACAACCACCAAATTTACAAGGGTAATTATTGTAACTTTGTGCATGGTTGTTATTATTGCAAGTGTAACCACCAAACTTGCATAAGGAAAGTTTAGTGGTTGTACTTACTACCAAAATGGGGTATTTATGATGCCCTAATAAATATAAAAATAAAATGCACCACCTACCCTTGGTCCATGCCTCTGCTTCTAAAAGTAGCCTCGGATGAGCCCAAAGTAGTGGGAATAGAACATTATGTTCATTGTAGTTCTTTCCTCTTCTTCTCATAGCTCGGTTCTTATACTTGTGATGGTGAAATGACTTTTTCACCCCTCCCCTTCTATATATATGTAGGGTGATAAAATCGATGGGTTCTCAAAAGATTGAAAAATAGATCTTTCTCTAGCATGATCATTTTTTCAATATTTTGAAAGCACCCATCGAATTTTATCACCCTACGATCATTAAGTGGACATCACCTACACCAAATTAATTTTTCTTCAATTTTTTACTATAAAATTATATATTATTTTTATATTATCTTTGCAATGGCGTCACTCGTGCAACACCATCTCAAAGAGGGGAAAACGTAAACACTTAAAATCCATCGTGCTAATTTAAATGTAAATTGCACAAATCAAACTCACACTCATATTCGTTTATTAATTAACAACCCTCCATTGATTAATTAAATTTCCCCTCTCATATACTAATTGACAACATTTTGTTAGTTAAAATCCTCTTCCTTTGTTAATTAATAACCCATTATTAATTAATTGAAAATCCTCTTCATCTAATAATTAATGACCTTGAATTAATTAAATCTCACTTAAAATCACCTCCAAGTCTCATTATTTTCCTCTAAATTCCTCTTAAATAGATTTTACAAACTAATCTAGACATACGAATCAATTTCTAAGTGATTAATTATGTAACACCCATGCTATACTTCATCCAAATTAAGTGAATTTAAAAAAAAAAATCAACCCCTTAATCACAATTAATGCCTTCTATGATTTTTATCTTACAACAATTAAAATCTAACATAATAAAATGTTTACAATCCATCTAATAACAATGATAACCATGTGCAGCTATAAGGGTCCATTAGATCTACAGTCCCCCTTATCATCACTCTAACCGAGTGAGTATAACTTGTATACTTTTGGTTGAACCCATTTAATAGGTCTTGAGAACTATGTGTAACTCCTATGTGTCAACCTGGAGAACAGACAAATTGTAATCCATCCGACATTCGACACTACTTTGAATAGGGGTATGGTGAACAGACAGTGTAATCAACTAGCTACACTACTTGGCCAAGTTTTCAAGCGAGCAATGCAAGCTTAGTTTCATGACTGCAAATAAGTCAATGAAACTTATATCCATCACTACACAAGTATCTCTACACAATTATCTGGATCCCAATTTCATAGTTTACAAAATTTAATTTCAGTTTCAAAGAAGTAGGAATTAGGACTCTCCATTCTATTTGAAAGTATGATATCAATCCCATCTGAGGATCCCTATGGGAAAGATAGTGACCACATAATGAATTTCATCATTAATTACTCACTACCCTTCCCATAT
This sequence comes from Taxus wallichiana var. yunnanensis, assembly GCA_018340775.1. Classification (NCBI taxonomy): domain Eukaryota; kingdom Viridiplantae; phylum Streptophyta; class Pinopsida; order Cupressales; family Taxaceae; genus Taxus; species Taxus wallichiana. The sequence continues at coordinate 11,533,195 of CM031244.1, forward strand.
CCATCTTAAATTGGTACAGATAGGGTTCAATTGAACGGAAAGTTGGGTCATATCTCCCACGCTTCATTTAAACAATTGTTTTCTTTTAAGTTAAAACAAGGTACATCTATAGATAGGATATTAGGTTTCAAGTCATGTTATCTTTTTTACGATAGAGGCGATAGTAACTTGTTTCATTACTAACTTTAATGAATATCTCTTTTCGTGATATCACAACATATCATTAGTTGCCAAGGATAGGTTTACTTAATCGTGTCTCATATTTACAAGTGATCCAATCACATCCTAATTAGCATTATTTTAGTCTCTTAAAGTTTATTATTTTCTAGGAATGGTCCACTTATCCTCATTGGATGTCATATCATGTCTCGCATATAGTTATTCCATTTAATAATTGTTGAAACAATACATATACTAATGTGTCTCGCATTATATCATAATTAGTGTACTTTATTTTAATAAGGTACAATAGTATTGTAATAATGTTTTCATAATATCATTTTCCATGTTGTACTATACACATTAATGACATATTAAATCATTCATAATGAAACTATACATTCTACGAAGAATATTAATTAATAATAATAACTCATATATGAACACTGCATTAATATCAGCTTTTAAACGCTTTTTTAATAAAAATGATAAGGTTATAAATGTTATTTTTATCATAATGATATCCATATCATATTGTTGTTGTAGATCATCATATTATTTCATCCATGAAGAATTAATGAGTAGATATAGTTTCATAAATAACATTTAGAATTTAATAAATTTAAATCATATAATCTGTTGTTAAAACAACAATAAAGCATCTTTGTAACTCACGAAAGTGATACAAACAATAAAAATATTTATTTAACTTCATAAGGATAAATCCTTATTCTTCTCAAATTGATAATATACTAATTTTCTAGGATAGTACAAGTAGGAAAATGCCTTTAATTCAATCTTTGAAAGTAATACTTTCTCTTTATAATGATTTACAATAATCCGAACATTTTTTTAAAATAACAATACATGAAGAAATCATGCGTATAAAATCCAATTATCACCTCACAATATTACTCCATCCCGCATATCAGTAGGAGAGAGAATGTACACATGGTCAATTATACGAATGGCATGAATTATCAACTCATATTCATGTTACTCTAAATTTAAATAAATGAGTATGATAAGGTTATCTTATGTGACATCTCATAAACTTCATAATAAATTTATTAAGTATACATGTCATTAATCAAATGACGTGATACTAACTAGTGCAACTAAGTTTCCAACAAACCAAGAATCTAACTGATAGTATTTTCATACCAACTTACTAAATTAAATTGTTGTTAAAGTAGTTTAATTGTAATAATAAACAAGATCAAACCTTATCTCAACAATAGAGGCAGTCCTTATACCAAAACACAAAAATGATATAAATTTTTGAGTTTCATATGAGTACAACAAATAGAATTTAGTTAATGAACTTGTTTATCCATCGTTCTTACTTATCATAACTAATCATGTTGATTATCTAAACAATCCATAATCACCCAAAAGGGAAAATTTAGTAATCTCTTCTAGATTTATCTTGACTTTCTTATAAATAATACAAGTAAATAGAATCAACATCATTACAACAGAATCCATACTTTACAATACCTTCTACTTTCTTTAGTTGCAGATAATCCAAAATAAAGGATCATCATGAAACTTATCATTCCCACTTCCTAAGCAAATTGTTTCATCTTCATGATTCTAATAGTAAATTAACACTCGAAAAGTGATCAATCATTCACTAACACAATCAAGTTCATTTTTAAGTAAGGGAAAAAAATCATTTTCTTGGAAAATGAACTTCTTGAAGTTACTGTAACTAAATTGTTCCCAAACAACATTATTCTAGTGACTCGGTTCCTTAAGAGCTTATTATGACACGCAACGATATATTCATTCATGCAACAGAGCACAATATGAGTAAGAAATAATTTATATAACTAATCCCATAATGGGATGAATCTATCTTGATTACAATTAACCAATAATCAACTCAACCAACGTCAAGAGGGAAAACATTTTTACTAAATAAACTTATTTGTTTTCCCTACATTTCCTTCACAAGATTATTAACAAAACTCATTACAAGTCCAAGTTTACAACCATTTCAAGGAAAAAAATTTATCATTCCCATATTACAAACCAAATAGCAGCTTTTAAGCAATTTTTCCACACATATATATATAGATTGTGTGTAAACTCTATATGAGTTACATGAAGGAACATATTTATATACTAATGGTTATTTTACAAGTCAAGTGGGATATTAACAAAATCCAAAACCCATAACTCTTACAAGCCAAACACCATCATTAAAAGTAGACAAGTTTTAAATGCAAACAAAAGAGGAGCTTGTAAGAAAAATACAAAACCCAAAATTATATCAACAAAGAAAACAATATTCTCCATTTTTACAAAAACCCAGATTAACTATTTATTTTTCTCTTCATTTTTCATCAAATCTTTTGGTAAAACTCAAAATTTCATTCCATAATTAAAACTAGAGAATAAAGCCATATCTTCTTCCTCTATTTTGAAATAAAACAAGTTTAAGAGAAGAAATTCATGCCTATAATTGAATACACCTTTTTCCTCTTTCCCCTTAAAAATTAGAAACCCCAAATGCGTATGCACAACACGATAATTTTCAAATTTTCCAAGACTAAAAATTCCCAAAACAAAGCACAACTCACCATTGAAAATAGCTCCAATTTTTTTGCAATATGATTTCCCTATTTTCTCCATTCCATCAAAGCAAAAATAACTAAAAACTGAAAAATGTGTATGGAGGAATTGGTTGCATGTATTATCTTTTTATGCAAGCTTTTCAATTACTAAGAAAATCGTGACATTCTTTAATTCCCATTAATTCTTGTCAGTCATCTTAAATTTCCCTTCAAAATCTCCAACTTACTCCCATGCAATGTGTATTCCAACAAACATGTAAAGTTTTTCTTTGACCAATTTTTATATTTATTTTAATCATTTCCAAATTTAAACCTTATCAAATTCCATGCAAGGTCATATGGTCGGTGACCAAAAACTAATAAACAAAAACTTACATGCCAATCCTTGGGTCGATGACCATTCAAACAAATATCATGGTTGATGACCATGGTTTTTGCATATAATTTAATTGCCATCATGGTCCAAGACCTACTAAATGACCATCCATTATTTTCTAGCTGTGTTCAATGACCATATAGTCATGCATCAATAAAATTATAACTTTATAAACTTTTCCAATGCTCCTTATGTGGTCTAAAACCCAATGAAACAAATAATTCATTACCTTGTCGGTGGTCCAAGACCCTTTTTTGAGCAAGTGCAAAGATACTTAAAATTTCAATGCCTTACGGTCTACGATGGTTAAATGTATCTTAACATAATAATCTTTACCTTGCAATTTAGTATAAAATGCAAAAATTGTAAACCGATATTGATAACATTTTTCTTATAAACCTTTTCCAAATAACGAAAACACTGCAACCATGACAGAGTAAAGTCGATACAATTCATTATCATGTAACGATGTTAACCTAAAATGATAATTTGACTAATCCAAAATCATCATCGCACAATTAACAAAATCAAAGATGGCTTGGTAAAATAAAACAATCTTATAACATAAAAAAATTACATGTATACATTTTTTTGCTTATACATGCATTTATATACATATGTGTATATGTTTTAGCATATACATATATGTATATATATTTGTATGTATAATAACATACATATAATTATTAAATCCATTTTTAATAATTAATTCATCAACCATCGATCATAATGACATAAAAATAATCATTAAATTGTGAGGTGTGAAAAATTAAGCCTTCTTCTTCCCATCTAATTCTCACAGAGTATTAATCCCATTTAATTACTCCTAACCCTAATTAATCAATCTCAAGCCTACATCTCCATTATCCCACATTCACTAAGATCTACACTTTTCTCAAAAAGGAAACACATATAAGAAATTGTCATCCTACTCCCAAAACACACCTAATTTTCATGTTAGCATCCTACTTTTAGAAATCTTAAGGCAAATCAAGAAACCCCTTTGTCGAATACAAATGGAGATTGATTTTAAACTAGTAAAAGTTAGCATCCACCAAGCTTAGATACGTTTCCCATCACCACAATCATATGTGACAATATATATCATGCTTAATTGGTTTTAATAAAAATATTTAGAGACAAATATTTAAGAAAAAAATTACTTAATGATTGGTGATTTATGTCTCTTCAATTTATCTAACCTCTTTAGAAGCATCACTTTTTATTTGGTGGCTAAAACAATTACTTAAAACTTGTGGATACTAATTATTTTCAAGCATTGCTTCCAGAGTCAAAAGAGAAATCATGAGCATGTTTTCTACAAAAAGGATTCAGTGATAAGATGCATTCATAAAATAATAAATGGAGTATAACATGCTCAATTATAGTTGAATAAATAAAACATGGATTACTCACTCACTAAAAATTGTGGTTCTTTGTTTTCATTGACGCGTATATATCTAATAGTGTTTTCCTACTTCTATCAAAGAAATAAATCTCTCTCTAAACGTAATTGCGTACATTGAGAGAAAATTTATCTTATTGAAATGGGAATATTTATACAAATAACAAGAGTCGTGATGCGAAAAGTTCCCGCCTCATTGTAGTTGTTATGCATTTGTTGTAGCAAATAAGACAATAAGGCATGATTTATTTATATCATTTTTAATTGCTTGTTAAGAATAATGGTTAACTAAAATGTGGAAATATGTGTAGTTAATATGACTAGGAACAACAAGTAAATAACATTTAAATAAATATAAAAAGTGACCCAAGAAAACTAAGTGGAAATGTAAAACCCTAGAAGGCAAAGAGAGTTAGAAAGAACTCAGCTAATTCGATGAGCTTGTTGGACCGTGTCGTAGATGTGACTAGAAAAATAAGAGGATTAAATGACTATGCCGAGGTCCAGGGAAGCACGAGATCTCGAGCAATGAGTGGACCGGGGTTCTGAAGAAGCACTAGGGCATCTATGGGTGCCTTGGTCTATAGTATGGGCACTTCGGTGCCTGCGGGAGGTCCGAACTGATTTTTATAGGTTTTGAAGATGTTCGGAAACCTTCTTTTCTATCGTGTCAAATTCATTGTCTTGTTCCAAGTGTCGTTGATAATCCAAGATGAAAATAAGACCTGCAAGACCCCAAAACAAGCATCATACCCTAAAAAATAAAAATACATATGAAGGGGTCAAATTGTCCTCATCTGCCACAATGATGGACTTACTAATTGAGCATTGCACTACATCTCAAGCTCGATGTAGTTCTATGTGCAAGTGTGTGTGATCATGCCCTAGGTGCTCTTGTGTCAGTCACACTTTGTGAAAGTAGTGAGTAATAACTATGTATAAAAAATGTAATAGAATGTGGATGGAATAGAATAAACTTCCCTCTTATGCTTATGTGATGCAGATGAACCAGCCTTGTGCCTTGTGATGGATCTATATATATGCAAATGAGTTGTAGATGCCTTATATAGATGCAACTCTAGGTGGATGATAGTAGTGACTTGTTCTTGGTCCCTCATTATGATCTCATAACTTTATATTTATATGGTTCTCTTATTCTAATATCGTAATTAACATAGAAAATGCCGACCACAAGAAATATGAAATGTTGAAACAGCTAGAAAGTGCCCAAAAAGTGGTGGGAAAGTGGAAAAAGGATCAAGGCACCCCAACTAGGAACAAATCACCCATCGGTGCCCTGAACTAGCCTAGGTGCCCTAGTCAAGGCTAAAATGATGGGAAATGATGAAAAATAGGTTAGGCGAGCATATACTAAAGTTCGGCAATGACAATAGAAAACAAAGTAAAATGGCCAAAAGATGGGGGTTAATTAGTACTTTCTTCACTCAAAAACCATATTAATATTAATATGAGACCGAGACTAAATAATGTCTAAAGTACATGATTATGTGTCTACAAATAATATGAAATAGTCATAAGAAACTTTGTAACCAATTAGAGTTTGTGTTAGGTTTGCCCATTTGCAACAATATTTATTATATGGTCGAGGAATATATGTATAGTAGAAAAGGTGATTACTACTAGAAATGAACTAGGCAATAAAAATCATTGACATTTTGAGAGGTAATGAACAAGAACTAGTGTCCATAATCGCATAAGTATGATGCTTGAATAATTGCAATAATATAACAATGAAAGTAATTGTGTAAGAAACGACTTTGAGGGATGATTAATTAGGAGGATAACCTTTGTTGTTACTCGATTATTGAACATTTACAATAATGTTGCTCTGATTCAACATGATTTTTTCTTTAAGTAGTCATTATGTGATATGTCTATAAGTATTGGTGCGAGGATTTTATACTGGATATTTTTGTTTTTGCTACTTTTTAAATAGAAAATCAGACGGTGGTTAAAGCCATATGGACATTGTTGTTGTCAGGTAGGACAATTAATAAGTGGTCCTTCAACCTTGTAAATCTTGGAGGCTTTCTCGGGTAGATTACAATTTTTACAAATAAGCTCGTGTTCAATTAAATGTGATTAATAAATAATTCCGTCATGCATTGAAGTCATACGAAAACCTATTAAATTCTATCACATCCATTTTAAATCTAGGACACGCAACAATTCTCATATTTGTAGATTTGAAAAAATCATAAAAATTTTTTTGTCATAAGACATGAAATTAGTCACTTCAAAACCAAAGGTCAATCAAACACTTTAAAAAATCAAGTAATTTGTATTTGTTTAAAAATGATTGAAAAATTAAACATAAGAAAGAAGAATAAAATTTCGAATGTTGATTGGTTAAAAAACAAAAGTATTTAATTTGAGTGAATGGTATAGTATTTTATGGATTTTAAGATGATTATTCATAAAAATCATTATAAGATGACTTAAACATATATGAATGAAAATGCCAAAAATTAATAATCTAATAATAAAATTTTAATGATCAAATTTGTACATAAAAATGATTTTTGATATAATATGAGGTTTAATATAACTTAAAATAGATATTAAGTTTTCAAAATTTTAACAAAAAATTGAGAAATTTTACAACATTGTAATTGTTTTTAATTTTTTTGGAAAGATATGATTACAAACTAAAAATAGTCATATCATTGTAAAGTCACCAATAAATACAAAGATAAAAAATGTGATTACAAATATAAAAAATAGTTGTAGTTGAAAATTATTTTTTCATATATCCAATCAAATCTTGATAATAAATGCATGTTTTTCTTTAAGTGCAATGTTATTAAATATGGTGTCAAATGTCATGTTGTTAATATTTGTTTGGAAAAAATAAAAAATTGTGTAGTGGAATAAGGCCTAAAAAGGTCATATCATTATAAAACAACCAATGCATACAAAAATAAATGATTTATTATATAATTATAATATTACAAATTGATATATTCAATATCTAATATTAGAAATGTTGACTCTAACAAAAAAATTATAAAATATGATTGACCTAAAATTGTTGAATTAATAAAATTGGCCGAAAGTAGGAACTAACTATAAAAACCAATTGAACTTAATGAAATTGGGTAATGAGAATTAAAATTCCCATCTTTTCGTGTTATGCGTGAAGACCTAAATATTGACTATTTGTACAAAATAGAACATTTCATAATGTTTTTTACTAACAACATCTATATCCTACTTTTGTATCAAGATTAAATAGGCCTTTCAGCCTGATTAGAATTATAAAGTATTCAAACATATACATTGTTTGAACAATGACCAAACTAAGGTACATGATATATAAGCTTTCGTGTTTGTATAAACTCTTCCCTAAACAACAATAAAGAACAAATAGAAAATTTCTATAAGAGAATAGAAATTAGTATGTTATGAATTGATTTTTATTTTTATAATGGAAAGTAATGAACCTTTAAAAAAATGAAAAACTTTGTCACAAAAAGCTCTAGCTTTTTCAAAATTATTATTTTTAATTGTTTCCAATTCCATATAGACATGGAGAGGAAATTTAATATTTTCATTTTCTAAATTATTGAGTTATGGAAAATTTTTATAAATTCTATATAGAATTGTTATATTTAGGCTTCAAATATTTTATTAAATCCATTGATACACAAAATAAAATGTTCAAAATGAATAAGAAATAAAACTAAAACTAAAAATACATCAACAAACTTCATAACTATGGAATATACTTTAATTTATGAAAGAGATATAGAAATAGCTAAACAAACTTCATTATTTCTTAATATAATAAATAATGTATGTACATCCTAATTAAAATAAGGAATATTCATGCAAACCATTATTTTTAAAAATATTTTTGATTTAAATGAGTGTTTCCTTTGCCTAGATGTTGTGTTTTCTCTTAAAAACCTTAACGGTGTCCATATTTCCATAATATATCTAGTCATATGAAGATTAATATTAATGAAAGATGAAAATGGAATGAAATATATGGTAAAGACTTACCAACATTCTGGCAACATGTTTTAATAGGTAATGTGTGTGCTCAATTTGGGACCAATCTATAGTTCTAAAGACTTAGCCAATCTATATCCATTAGATAATCATTTAATAAAAGAGACAAAATTCACCGGTGATGTCTTCATATTTATAATAATTTATTTTTGGGATTTAAACATTTCTTTCACGATCATGTTTTATTTGAACATTATATGCATATTTTTGAAAAAACAAAATTAAGCTTTATTTGTAGTAGAGGCATAATGACTACGTTGTCATTATTGGATTCATTGAAAATAAATAACATTATTCGAGTCTTTCCATATTTATGAATATATTCTAGAGGTGTATCATTTGAAAATATGGAAGGATATTTCAACAAAACTTTTAAAACTTTATCTTATTTCCTATTATCTACTATATTTTATGGGATATAAGTGTTAAAGTATACTTGTTGTCACCCAAAAGTTGCACCCTGATAGAGAATGGTGTGTGTACTCTCTCTCATGTTGACAAAATTGGAACACCTCAAGGTTGTGTGTAACCTATGACTAAGGTGAACCTCCAGAGAGGGATGGTTCCCTTGTAAATCACCTAAAATTTTTGAAAACTTTAACAAGGAAAAGGGAAGAGGAATGCGGGAAAAAGGAAATAAGGGTGATACATTAATAATTTAACACATGCATGTACTTCTTCACACAAGGAAATCGAATATCCACTCACCTACACAACTCTAATCTATTTTGAATAATAATTTCAAAGGCTTAGGAGAAAGGAAAATGGTAGAGGGAGTGAATTCCACACTAAAGCAATACAATATTCCTATCAAACACAATGAAAAAATCAAAAACGCCAAATAAGAGGAAAAATGGGAAACTTTTATTCAAAGATGCAAGTACAAGGCTAGGATTGCCAAAGCAAAATAGCCCAAGAATATGTGTACATGCGATTCTTTATAATAAAAAAATAAGTCTTATTAGATTGTTCCTACAATTATTTATTCTATTTTATCCACATGTTGGTGCCACAGACTTTGTAGACTGCATGCATGGTCTTTTAATTAATTCATTCTTCCTTCTTGATGGTGTACGGTTAAGGCATCATGTCTCTTTTTATATTACTGCAGCCTCTTCTTTTTTATATTTATTTCTCTCTCCACATGATGCTAGATCGCTACGCATGGGATAGTCTAATGTATCCTTTTTTAATTTTTATCCTCCTTCATGTAAAATATCTAGAAGTCAAAGCATGTTGATTGCTTTTATTAAATAAAATTCCTTTTCTATTTTTGGAGCAACAACATGCTAACTTCATCCCTTCCTCATGCTTTCTAAAAATAGAACCAAACCTCTATTTTTAGCACTACTTATTCTTAACACCTCTATCATTAGCCAAACACTATTTTTAGCACTTGATTAATTTTAGCCAATCTTCCACTTCTAGCCAATTTCTATTTTACCACACACTATTTTTAGCCAACAATCTTCCAAAATAACCACTTTTCCAAAAAATAGCCACTTGCTATTTTTGGCAATCCTTTGTGTGAAAAATATGGTAACAATACCTTGATCAAGAGTGCAACCTTCAATATTATTTTGGTTTAGGGAATCAAATAGACCACGTACTTGTCATTTTAGCATTGTAAATAATATGGCTAAGACATCCGCTACTATAATCTATATCAAATGTGTAAATTTGATGTCAAGTAAATTTATGATCATATATTTGAAGTTGATTGTTCCCCTTCTATTTCTACTCTCTACCACTCTTTTTCCCTATCACCACTTTAATTTTGGAAATAAAAATAATATTAACAAATGACTATGACAACAATTTTCAAGAAACTTGATTTATAAAGGCCTATTGGCCAATTAGGAAACCTTAAACGTTTGACTAAACTACAAAGTACATAAAAGAAAGTGGAAAAATATTTTAATGAGATGACATTAGAGTCATTTTCCATATGGAATTGGAAAAATAAATTGTATGTGAATTCATGACAAATATGAATAAAATTAAAATTTAAAAAAACCTTTTAAATGTGTAGCATAAGCTCAACATATTTTACACTTTGTTAATGCAACAAGTATTAATTTTATGAATTTTTCAATGAATCCAAACTTGTATGTAATCCAAAATATATAATATTGAGATCATCATTTTCACTTCAACCTTGAACAAATTAAATAAATGCCTCTATTAACATACATTACGGAAAGGAAATGCTGAAAAAATCATATATATCCAAGCTTGCACTACCCTATCCTCGTCATTATGACACATATTATATTCTTGAATGGAATTATAAAATTTGCTAATAAAATTCAATTTTATAACATTAGTGCTCCCTATGATTTATTTTTCATCCAACAAAACATTTCTTCTAGGGGTATTGTACTATGGAGTATTTAAATTACAATAGAAACTACATTTATATAATTTGTACTTCCAAAGAAGCAAGTTGTAGTGCCCACTTCCCTTTGACACTTTTGGATATTGATCTTGATACTGTTGATCTTATTATGGACACTATTATGTTTTAATTTAGTATGATGGATAGATGTTAGATCATGGATTATTATTGATCTAGATTCAGTTATTATGCATGATGATTATTAGATACATTTTTATATGTGGATGATGATATACTGTTTGACATGGATATGTGATGGATGTTATTCGGCCATATGATTTTGAATATTATGAATAGATCTAGAAAATGAATATTTTATGATACTGATATAGTTGATTAATTTAAACTGAAAATGATAATGTTGATTTCTTGATGTTGTTGTGATTCACATGTTTAGATGATCTTGAAATGTTGTTTATATCATTTTGGATGTTCTGATATGGCCATGAGGCCGAAGGAGGTATTTACGTTTTGCAGGTTAAAATATCACAACAATGTCAGGGGACTAGAGACTAACCATATTGAAATTCTGGGTGAATTCAACAAGGTCACCATGGCAACTGTGTTGTGTGTGTGTGTGTTTTGTTATGTTAGGGATTCCCATGGGGGAATTCCATTATATGTGACCATGGGTTTGTGTATTTATTAATGTGGTTTCTTTATTAATGTTGCATGTGTTTATTTTGTGATGTGTTACCCCTTTTCATTAGTTATTATATATGTTGTATTAATGTTGTGAATAATCATGTGTTAAAATAAATAAATCAATATGTCATAAGAATGTAATTAATGAAGTTTTTGATCTTAAATGTAATGTTGTAAGAAAGGTTGTAAGAATGTGTAAGAAATATGTAAGATAGATTTGGAGTGTGAAACACTTCATCCTCTTGGGAAATTCGAATTTGTCCTTGGAGGCTATATTTGGAGGCTTGTGGGACAAGTTAAACTTGTCCCACACCTCTTAAAATTATTCACCAACCATACCTATGGTTTGGAGGTTAAATTTAGGCCTTTTTAATGCATTTTGAAATGACTAATTGTAAGTTTTAATTGCACTTCTCTTACATGTTTTAAATTCAGTCCTTTTGGGGTATGGGTTATTTTGGAGTGTGTAAGTTAATTTTTCATTTTATTTATTATGTTTAGGTGAATGATTTTGATTTTTTTTTGGGGTTGAGGAAGAGTGATGTGGCATCCCACATGGATCCACATCATCCTCTTCTCTTCCCTCTCCTTTAAAATTTGAACTCCTTGCTTGTTTGTGGTTGTTGAAACTTTGCATACCTTCCTTGGGGGTGAATTTCTTGCTGATTTTGGAGTTTTGCTGGTGAAAGAAGATTGGAGACCATTGTATGTTGTGTGTTGCTGATTTTGGACTGCATTTTGGCATTTGGAAAGCTTGTTGATCTTGGAACAAACTCCATTATGGAGAGGTAGGAACTTGAGCCTTTTTAAAATGCTTCTTTCTCTTGCATGCTTGAATGGAAATGGTGATTGTTGTTATGTGTGTGTTGGCTGGTTGGGTAGACTGCTTAGGACATGGTGTAGGAGAAGGCTATGGGGATTTCAAATGGGGGCATAAGGGAATGCCAATGGCACCAGTTTTATTTTGGAGGGAGTTTGGGATTGGGATCCACCATGGAAAAGAAATATCTTGCATTTCTTACTCTTGGGGGGGCATAAGGGAGAAACTTTGGGGGCATAAGGAGGGGTTGGGAGGCATAAGGTTTATGGGATATGATATTGATATTGGCGGTATGATTATTGGTGGATGCCCAATTCCCAATTGGGAGGCATAAGTAGCTTCCCCATAGATCCTTGCTCTTGTTGGCTTTCTTGGAAGAAGCCTCAGTTTTGTTTGCATGTATATAATGTAGTGGTGAACTACATTCTTCTTGAACTTGTGTTGTTTAAATGTGAAAATGTTGCTTGTATGTTTTGTGGAAGCCTTTTTCCATGAGTTGAATCTCATCTCTTATTTCAATATGGTTGGGGCTCGGGCCAATGAGGAAGGATGGCTTCTCCCTTCTCATTGGATGTCTTGGTTGGGTGGAGAGCGTTGCCTTTCCCCCTTCCTTGTTGTGATCAAGATGAAAAGATGAAGAAATGGAGCATGTTGTTGTTTTGAAGCCAAGAAATATACAGCTTTTGTAGTCCCTTCTTTTGAGAAAGTTCATTGTAACCCTTCCCACTTTGAAGTGGATGAATTGTATAGCATAATTGCAATGAGAAGACATTGTGTTGGTAATGTAAGATTGAAAATTGGAATGTGAAATGTAAAGGAGTTCTATTTTACTCTTTGTTTTGAAAGAAATGTAAAAGGTTGTTACATGCATTGTATTTTACATTTGGAAATCAAATAGAAAGAGAAAGATTGTAAAGTTGTATTAGAAATGAATAAAGGATTGCATTAGTTCTCAAAATTGTAGTGTGTATTGGAATTGAATTACTATTGTGAATGTAATCTCTGTTTAAATGCAAGAAGAAGAAACACGTAAGTGGAAACTATACTGTAATTGTTCTCCCTTGAAATATAAATTAGAAATGAAATCGAATTGTAATTTAACTTGAAATGAATGGTTAATTTAATTCAACAAATGTATTAGACTAGTTTAGAAACTATACACACATTTAAATGATAAATTGATATACGATTTAGAAGAAAAAAAGATCACTGTTATAAACTTTACACTGGCAATTCTTTTTCATAAAAATGTACAGTTCAAACCTGCACTTAATAATTAACTTTAAAATGTTATAAGTTAGCATGCTAAGACATTAATGAACCCCAATGGACAAAGAAAATTCAAGAAAACAACTCGACCATTGCTAATTTGAATACAATCCCTCTAATAGTCATTTTTCTGTCATTAGTTGGAAAAATGCAAACTTGAATCAATTGGACAAATCAACTCTTCAAAACACTCTAAACCCTCCCTAGATTAATTCTACATGTCTGTCTGACATGTTGAGTGAAGGAGGAGATCTAATTTAACCAAATTGAGAAGTTGTAAACTGCCAGTTCACTAATTAAAATCCTGCATATTGGTTTCTCAAAATTGACCACTTAAACTTCATCAAATTCCAAAATTGATGACTCCTGTGTAAAGAGGGCTTCGAGAGATTTCTAGAAAGTCCAAGTTTTCCCAAATCTGAGCTTCCTATCAAAATTTATGGCAATTTGAAGTTTTACTTCAAATTGGCATTCAAAAAAATAAACAAATGAATCTAACAGTTAGAAAATTTTAACTTTTGACTTTGGAAAAATTTCCCTAAAAATTCTGTGGCCCCGCCATCCCACAACCAATCAGACCTGCCACGTGGCACCTCAAAGGGGCGGACCAAATTTAAACTTATCCTCTTTGAAAATTTTACCTTGGGAAATTTTTCCCATTTTACCCGCATCCCCGCCGGCCTGCAGCCAATCACATGCTGACACGTGGTTCGACGGATGCGCAGGAGAATTTTGAAAGTTTAACTTTTAATTCTTATTTTGGAAAAAATTTCCTTTTTCCTCCTCGTCCCGACCAATCGTAGGCGCCACATGTCCTCACGGAGCCGTAGCGGAGGCGTGACGCTTCTTGTCCTTTTTCCCTTTTGAAAATCTTGGGAAAAGTTTTCATTTTAGTCCCACCAGCCCACAACAAATGAGATGGTGCCACGTGGCACCTTGGGGTTGTAGCGGGGAGGGCACCCTTTTTCTTTCCTTGGTTTGGGTCTTGGGAAAATTGGGAAATATTTCCCGCGGCTCCATAATTCCCACCTTCACTTTGGATAGTACTTCCACGGGCGCATGGACCCGCGCGATCCATTTTGACTTCTATCCTCCCTTTGGCTCAATGCCTTAAGATTCCCCACCACTCCGCCAATCCCTTACCCTTTTCCCGCTTGAACTTGGGCCCGACGCGTGTTCACCTGCGGACCAGCAGGCATGGTAGGACTTGTGACTTTGTGCCCGCGCTATGGGAAAAATTCCCTAAGCCACCCCGCGACCCGCCAACCCGTTCAAGGCGCTTTCCCACCTCTTGACACGTGTCCCCCTAGGGGAAATTTTGACCTAAGAACTCCGCTTGGTCATATCTTGAGTTCTACAAGGAGTTAGGAGGACTTCTTTATATCACTAGAAAGGTGGGAAAATTTCCTATCCAATGGAAATGATTTAGGGAAATTTTGGAAGCATTAGGTATGAGAAAAATCCAGTTAAAACTCTGAGCCTTGTTAGAAAGTGGGTATGGGGGTAGATTTCTCCCTGAACCTAATTAAATTATCTAACCCTAAAATTTGAACCTTGTGAACTTGATATTAGTTAATAAAGGAAACTTGTGTTTTGGTAAATAGGTTTTGTTCTGGAACCTGCCAGTGGCAAACTGGTGTTTTGTAACTTGGTTGTGGACATTTCTAAACAAAAAAATTATCCCATAATTTTCTAGCTAACCCTAGGTTGTTTCTTGGGTCTCAAGTGGTTGTTTAAATGGGCACTACACAAGTGGAGATATTGAAAAATATATGCTTTGTAATGGAAAATTAAATAGAGCAATAAGATGGGTAGAAAATCCCAAGAGGCAATGGTCAAAATATTTGTGATCAAATTCCCCGAATGTTTTTTTCGAAAAGATATATATATATATATACCAAAAATACTAACTTTAAAAGGCTTGTGGCCAATAAAATGCATTTTTAATTTATATGTACAACATACAAGAATGTATATCAATAATGAAGCTTGAAATTATTGAACACATTCTAGACTTGATTGTGGTATAGTATACTTAATAAGATGGTCCATTGTCAAAAGCATTTTTACTTCTACAATTTGTTTGTGATTTTTCAAAATTGTATAATCAAGAAGACATTTGAACCAATTTTTTTGGGAGAAACGTAATAAATCCATTTGTCAATGTTTTTTGAGTTTAAATTATATAAATTCATGCAAAAATTGTTTTTTTCTTTGCAAACGTGTTATTTATTTATTGATGGTGCATTTTTCTTATGGTTTATGTGTAAAAGGAGAAGGGAAACACTACTATAACTGGTTGGTCATAACTTTGTGTTGAAAAATTTTGAGAAGAATATTATGGCAAGAGGTAGTTAATTTTTCTAACCTTGCAACCTTGAATAACATAGATTACATATTTTGATTGAAAGTACACTTTTATTAATATAATATATAATATGTAACACCGATCATATAATAAAGATGAGTGGAAAAATTCATAGGTCCCTTAATACAAGTCATCTTGAGCTAAGAATGCGTCGAGAGAGAGGAAAACTCAACTCAAATACGCATAATAAAGTTTGAACAATCATATTAGTAACAAAAGCGTGATTTTTTAATCCAAAGAAAGTTTGAACCAAGAATATCGGAGCACAAAAACAAAAAACTACATGGTGGAAGTAAAGATGGTGGTTGATGGAGGCAAGGGATGATTATTAGGTCGATGCCCCCAACTATTAGTGTTAGAGGGTTGCACTATGTTTGGTATATGATCTCATCTAGCATTCTATTACTCCTCTTCTTCATCCGGTGAGGAGAAATGGAAAAGGCCAACCATGGGAATTTCCCATGAGGGGCAGATCTCAACCACTACCACCACCTTTGCCAAGGTGGTCAAAATCACCACCACCGCAAATATGTGAAGAGGGGTGAGATATGAGAAAAGGTTGGAGACAACATGGTGAGGAACCCTTCCAAATAATGGAATGACATATATGAAAACCCCAACCATGGCTCTGAGATGGGGAGTGGTGGCATTGAGAGTCTAGAGGCATTCAAATGATAGTATATGGGCCATTCCCCAACGAGAGAGTAGGGAATGTAAATGTTCCATTTCCAAGAATAATTTCTTTTCTTTGACATATATATAAATCAACACATTGAGATCATAATAACTTTATTAGTCACGAGAATTCTTTAGCCATCGTAGTATTTTCAAACATATGTCAAAATTTATATATTTCAAAATATGAAACAAAATATCAACACAAAATATTTGTCAATTATTATTTTTAGGAAGTCAGGTGCAGGAGCGCCAAAACCCTATAAATATCAAGTTTTGGATTTGAAGTAAATTTTGGTTATGATTATTTTATAAAGTCATGTCTAGTATTCTTGTATGGGTTCCAACTTAATTGGATCTTTGAGTTTGTGTAATAAGGTCAATTTGGAGTTTCCCTCCAAAATTTCCCATTTCAAATATTTAAATTTCTAGGTGTGAGATAGGTGGTCTAGGAGTTGGTATTAGTATTTTCTAAAGTTGTAAAGGTGGTGAGGAATCAAAAAGTAATGTAATAAGGTATTTACACTCACCACTTGATGTATCTCATGTATATAGCTAGCTATTAACTCTAGTTAGGTATTTAGGTAAGTGGTAACTATCTCTATTTGAAAACATGAGAAGAGATATTTGAATGTATGATAGGAGAGATAGGTGGAATAAGGTTTAGTAGAGGTTTTAGAAGCTTCTTGATGGATCTTAAAGGTCTCATCGTGGAACATTCATAATATGATGATAAATTTCAATGGGGTCGCGAGACTCTAGGAATTTCACCCAAAAAAAACTAGAAAGACGGGTCGGCCTTTTTTGAAACTCTCCGAACAGACGAAGATAATC
Organism: Taxus wallichiana var. yunnanensis; assembly: GCA_018340775.1. Lineage (NCBI taxonomy): Eukaryota > Viridiplantae > Streptophyta > Pinopsida > Cupressales > Taxaceae > Taxus > Taxus wallichiana. Next base: position 11,550,761 of record CM031244.1, read on the forward strand.
CAAAAAATGGTTCTCTAATGTTATATCTTTTTTATGGTCTTATTTTTTTCAGACCTTCTAATGGTCTATTGTAAATGCACAGATGTTGTATATGTACATAATCCAAAAATAAAGAGACTAGTGATGAGATTTGATGCATTTTTGGATTTAATTCTAAGGAATCCTGATTGTTTCAGGTTTGGTATGATATTTCAAAGCATTTTCAATGAGGATGAAAAACTCAAAGCGATCAAAAGTTGCATGGTAAGATATTACTATGAGGTTTATTGTAAGATTGATGATTTGGTATAGCTAGAATTATTATTTAGACTGAAATGGAGAATTAATTATTGGAAATGTGTGTAATATTTTACTTAGTAATATTGCATAATGTTCCTTGTTGATAGAAAGGTTAAAATTAGTAAAACCTCTAAAACCCCTATTTTGTATGGTCATTTGAATGAAAAGCTTATAGATCTGGTAGAATATCATAAAAATTATACAAAGAGAAAGTTTCTACATGTTATTACAAAAATTTTAAGTTTTTTTGAGCTCATTAGGTGTTAATATTCTCAAGATATTGATTTTTCTTTACATGTTGTCATGTTGTTGACAACCCTAAGATTTCAACAACAAAAAAACATAACTTGAGTTGTAGTAATGAAAACTTTCTAAACTTTTGTGATCATTTTCTTGGGGACATAATAAGAGTAAATAAAAATATTCAAGTCATTTGGGGGTGTTTTGGTCATGCAAAACTTAAAAACTTGGACTAGAGCCCTGTAGGTGCCAAAAAGTTTGTGTTTAAGGAGAAAATTTGCTCTATCTTGCATGTTTCTTAATAGAATAACCTCAAATTAGGTATACATGTACTGATGGAGATGATATATCATATTTTCTTGGTTTCATGGTGTTTTGAGGTGTATGGACAAATTTATTAATGACAGTCATATTTAGGCCTATTTGGAGACCTAATTGTAGCATAAGCATAAATGTAACTATGCATGTTTTCTTAGGAAACTTCTGAATGTTTTCATCAACATTTGAACAAGACAAATGGGTATTTTAAAATCCTAAGATTTCATGAAGAAAGTTTTTGTAATGGTTTTTATCCTCAATATTCAAAGTGTTTTCATAGGATAGTAGGCAGAGCAATAGGTTAGTGGAGGAGATAAATTCTTCCTTTCAAAGTTCTTATGTTTTCCGAAAATATAAGGTATGAAGGCATTCCAACATGTTATTTTATCCCCCCATGGATTTTTCAAAATTAATTTTGACAGGGGCCTCCAAAGGCAACCCCGAAAATCAAGGGCGGGGTGTGTGATAAGGGATTCCATGGGCAAATTCTTAAGTGCGTGATTTTTCAAGTTAGATATTGGCACTTGTAATGTCGCCAAGGCCAAATCTTTTCTCGTGGTCTTAAGATGGTTTTTCAACAAGGTTGCTCCAAAATATTTGTAGAAGGACACTCATAAATAGTTATCCAAGCCATTAAAAAAGGAAAAGCTATCTCTTGGAGGCTAAATCTGTTAATTAGGCAAATCATTTACTTGGCTTTCCAAATTTGAGTGTTGGCACATTTAACACATGTTCAAGGAAGTTAACAGGGTGGCAGACACTCTTGCTAATCATGGAATTATCCAAGGCATGGATTCATATCTTTCCATTGAAGGCACCAATTGGGAATTCATGGAGACATTACTTGCCCATGATTTCACCGATGACTATTAACACATGTGGCCTTCATTTCTTTGCAAGGAAGGATTCTATTTATTACGCTTGCAAAGGGGACATTTGGCACTTATTTCTCTTTCCCCTTCCTTTCACAATGGCTCTCCCCGACTTTCCTATCCTCCATCTTCACGGTGAGATGCATGAAGTGACATTCTTTGATGTCGTTTCCCATGGTCGTCTCCAAAAAAAAAAAAATCGAGTTGGCTCCTTGTTGTCCTTAAGGACATAAAAAAATTCTCACCCTACCTACCTTCAATCTTCAGGTCATGCTAGGGTGAACTCGAGATCGCTAGTATGTTAGTCTCTCATCTTCTTTACTTCAAGCCTGATAAGCCCATTGTCCTTTCCATCACCAAGAATTTTCTCATCATGTGTCACCGTGTCGAGATGGAGGAGGCTTTGGAAAGGGTTTACAATGATTCAATCTTCTCCCCACCTTTGGCTTTGTCTCTTCTTGCTAGGTGGATAAAGGCTTCCTTCACGAGATGGAAATTCGTCACAATCGGTTGCTCCAGCTTTGTCATCTTTGTGCATGTTATCTGTAGAACCAAGGTCGTCAACCCATCTCTTTTTCCTGCTATTAATGTGATGTCATTGGTGAGCCCATTGACCGCCCTCCGAATTGGCTCGAGGGTTTCCAAGCTCAAGCATGGTCTTCTTTCACCTTCCTCTCCAGGGTTGCACAATTTGGCGTCAACGACAAATTAGGGGTAAAAAGAGGTGGGTGACTTGAGTGGTCCTTCAAGAGACTTATCTCGAGGATTAATTCTTCTATGATATAATGTCTCCTCAATTTTTGTTATACATCATGGCATTCTATTTATCTATCCAATGTTTATGTATATGGGTCATGTTGTATATGTGGCACACTGTTTATCTAGCCACCGGTTTTGTTTTTGGGTCATAGGTTGCTAGTTTCACTCATCTATTTCTTATTTTCCTACTTTTTGTGAGGGTGGGAACCCTCAACCCCGATTCATAGCTCCAAGAAAAAGCATTTAAAATTTAAAAATCATGTTATTTAATGGTTCTTAGTGCTTATAAGAATTTTCAAGAGCTCTCTTGAGTCAAAACTCCTGCCTCAAGATTCTAGACCAAATTGTAGACACCCTAATTTCACATCTATCCTAAATCAATTAATTCCCCTTCCTCATTTCCCACAAAAATACACTTCAAATTAATCAAATATAATTTGATTAATTATCCATTTCAAAATCCAAAAAATAACCCAATCCTCACCACATGTCATTATTCTCCATGTTTTTCTACTATTGAATTAAAAATTCAAATTCAAATCCTCACCCACCCTTCGTGGTCCCCACTCACCTAAAATCCTCCACTTATGAATTAAAAATATAATTCAAATCCTCACCCATTCTTCGTGGCCCCCACTCATCTAACCTTGCCCACATTTTCAAACCACTCACCTAATCTTGCCCACATTTTCAAACCACTCACTTAATCTTGCCCACATTTTCAAACCATGATTACTTAAATTACTCTAAGTTAATCACTCCCCCAAGCTATAAATACAACCTTACCCCTCCCCTCTAAACACACGGAGAATAAGCTTGAATGTCATATCTAAGTTCTTGCATCCTTTGAGTAAAGAACATCCTTTTACCTCGTCCTAATGCCCAAATAGCCTCATAATCATTTTTCTCATCTGGTGCAAAGTAAGAGGATCGTTGTTGCAGGAAGGTCTTGCTCCGTCTTGAAGAAAAGCACCTACATATCACACAATCAGGGCTCAATCCAAGTTTCCTAGCCCATTCTGAGGTTTGCTACGGAACGCGAAGGAGGAGGTATGATTATTGATATTTTACTTCCTTGTTAGTAGTGTATTTTTCCTAGCTTACATTCTGGCACGCCCGGTTACTTTTGATCTGTTACCATTAATTTCCCAATTAGTGGTTTTATCTGTTCTTTGTTTATTATTGTTCGTTATTATTTCATTTTCTATTCCTTATGGCCTTCTTTGGTTAACCTTCACGCTTTGGGTAGTGTTTTTGTTGTGTGGTGTCTTGTGGTGTATCTGCAGGTTATAACAACAATGAAACTATGATGTTCATCCTGTCTTTGATCTCCTCGGTGCTTGGTGTTTAGTTCCTAGTTCTGATTTTTTATTCACTCATAATCTATAGAAACACATGAACTAGTCATTAGTTTATCATCTTACTGTCATGGGACAACCAATCCGGAAAATGCATTTATTTATTTACTTTTGCTAAAATAACTGCTTTGTAGGAAGTTAATCATTTTTTTTTCTTTTATTTTAGTCAATAATTTTGTGATCTAACTCTTTCTTTCTGTTTATTGTTCTTTTTTAACCTTGCTGTCAAAATTTTAGCTTCTCAGGTGAAGTACAGAAGTCAGAAAATAAAAAAAACAGCTCCCGGGACGTTTTTCTCACGTTCAAAATTTTCATTCAGAGTGCTACCGTAGCCCATCTTCCGGAAGCCATAACTTTTGCTCCCGAACTCGGAATGAATTCATTTTTTTTTAACAGAAAGGTATCAAAAATATATATGCAATGAAAAAATAATTTTTAGATTTAGACTTACAAAAAAAAATTGGTTTCATTTCTTCTAACACCTATCTTTTTAACAAAAAACAACAAAATTATAGTTTTATTTTTTATTTTTCACGTAACAACCTCACACGTATGCTCTTTCCTCGCACTTCAAAAGTGATCTTGGAAATTAGAAACGTGAGGCCACCCGGCTCTACAAAACATTTTTTTTTTTTTTTAATTTTTAATTTTTTTCCTTACATTTCAATTTTCCACGACAACACTTCTAGGTAACATTTTCACACTCTTCTTTCATCATTTTTCTTTTTGTGAAAATAATCATTATCGCTATTTCACAATCATGATTAATTGCAATAATTATTAACATTTAAAAAAATAAAAAAACTATTCCAATTGTATCCACGTATGCTCTTTTCTTGCACCTTCGAGCGATCTGGAAAATCAGAAACGGTCACACTTTTTTAGTTTCTTGTTCTAACATTGTAGGATCCTCTAGCTTTGTTTTCCAACTGTCATTTCAATCATTATTTTCCTTTGTCATATTATTAATATTTGTTTGGTTGTTGGTTGTGTATGCTCTTTTCCTACGCTTTGAGCAATTTGGAAAATCAAAAATAGCCACGATCACTTTTCTAACATTTCATTTGCAGGATAACTACTAAGTTATTTTATGTAGAACCACGTTGCTGGAATATTGTCAAAAACAAAAACAAAACAAAAAAACAAAAATCCCATAAAAATACCACCATTCAAAGAAAATTGTTGAAACCAAAAAAAAAGTACGCTCAAGTACGCAATTATTTTTTGCTAGTGATTTCTTTCAAGTTGGAAAGAACCTTGCGTTTAATCACTTTATCATTTTGTTTTTACACATAGATGAGGTGGATTTCATCACCACCAAAGCTACACCGATGACGTGGACTTGACTACCACGCACCAACATCATTTGCATCTACATTACACTTTGAGACCTAGTCTCATCACAAAGATTTGGTATTTATCTCGCCACCTCTCTTCACTTACAGGTAATGTTGTCATGCAGCGCATGCGAGTCACGCCTAAATAGTTGTAACAACGAAGCCTGGGCATCATCCCTATAAATATTTAGGGAGTTATAAGGACACCATACACATTCATCCCTCCATCACCTTCCACCTTTTCACAAAACCTGTTCTGGACGTGGTGATTCACTCCGAAACAGCAAGTAAGAATTGGTGAGTCTCCTCCAGTGCTCTAAGGGTTCCCTGTACCAATTCTGTCCCCATATAGAATTAGGTATATCAGGACTAGGGTATATCGGAGGACACATCTTCTTGGAGTAATAAGAGCCTGCATCCACCATTTCACAGCATACTTATATGATTGCATGAAACAATGATCATTTCTGAAGAAGTTTACCTCATAAGCCAAAACAATTGAATCCACATGATTGCTTGCTTGTTTGAAAACAAAATAGTTTAGCATTGTTTTATCATAAAACTTGGCTGATATCAATGTGTTCATTGTAAAAGTTCAGACCCTAGTTGTGTTCCACAAAAAAATCAGTTCTCGACCAATTCAATACCAAGCGAAAACATCCAAACAATCCAACAACACAGACCAAAACATCACACCAATTTCATTAGCTTGCCTCATCCAACAATACATTTTTCATAGCTTGTCTTCGGCTATATCCAACTGATATTGAGTGACTAGCATTCACTCCCCATATTGTCAATTGTCAAAACATCCTTCATAGCTTGTTTCCAGCTATATCAAACTAATATTGGGTGACTTGTTTGAGTTCACTCATTATTCTATCCACCATCGCGTTTATCCAAATCATAGCCAACACAAATCCTTTCATAACTCATTTTGAGTTATATCACAACCATATCACGATTAACCTATTCAGGTTACTCTCCCCGTCAATAGTCCAGAGCTTGTTTAAGCCAAATCTACACAACATGCAACAAATCCTCTAATAACTCGTCTCGAGTTACATCATCATCATATTGAGATAACTTGTTTGAGTTACTCTCCTTATCAGTCATCACGAGCTTATTCGCGATAAATCCAAAGTAATCGAGTTCTCATTTCCTCACACCTGTTCAAAATTCCTACCCACTTTTTAGCTTAATCAGACACATTTCATCATGGTATTCACTCGCAGTCACAATCATGAAAATGACGATGAAGAAGTCGCACAACCAGAACTCACCAATGAAGAACAAGAACAAGTCAATAGGGTGATAGAACAAAACAAAAATGAATATCTGTTACGCATCCTAGCCATGGGGGCAAAACTACCCCCGACTTCGGGATGGAAAATTTAAACAAACTCATCGACAATGGTGAATCAAGTTATCACAACGAAATACCAAACAATCCAAATGGTTCTTTGGCCAAAGAGTTATTCACTAAAATCCAAGACTTAACAAAGAAACTTGAGGAAGCGATGACTAGAGCTGAAAGATTAAAAGACCTCAATCTAGATTCCAATACTCATGACATGTTTGATAAACCGTCCCCCACTTCTCCATTCACACAAGAATGGAAACTTATGAAAGACACCATTCAGGGACTACAAAAACAATCAAAACAATTCAACTTTGAAGAATTGTGTCCTTATCCATTTGATACAGAGATATCACGATTACCATTTCCGTCATCCTTCAAATCCCTAAGTTTGATAAATACAAAAGCAAAGGTGACCCCCATGAACATGTCAAGGAATTTTACATGCAATGTCAGGAAGTTGCCTATCGAGACACGTACCTTTTACGATTATTCCCCCAAAGTTTAGGAGGACAAGCTTTAGACTGGTTTTTCCATCTGCCCAAAGGATCGGTCACAACATTTACAGACTTATCAGAGAAATTTGTCAAACATTTTTCCTATAACCTAGACTCAAAAATAACCATGCTTGATCTCTGCAACACTAGGCAAAGGCCAAACAAAAATTTTGCCTCCTTTTTACAATGATGGCGAGGAATTGTAAGCCGATTTCCCTGCTCAGTACCCGAGAGACAACTAGTTAGCATTTTTGTTCCTAATCTCAATGCCGAATTATCATTCCACATGCAAATGCATTGTCTGAATAGTTTCAAGAAGTCATCAAAAAGGGAACACAAATCGAAAAAGCCCTCATTTCTAAGGGCTTACTTAAAGCACCCTTTAGGGACCAACCTTATCGAGACACCCCTCAGAACCAGACAAATCTAAATTCTTTAACCGAATCGAAATATCATCAACGATGGCATTACGATTCACGACATGTCTGAAATTTCCAAAACCATCCCACCAACACATTAAAATCTAAACAACCAATCATTATCCCTAGAAAGGAAGTTCCTTATCGGGATCGATGAAGAGAGTTCACTCCTCTCAGAGAAAGTTTATCTAGTGTCTTTCGTCATTTAGCAAATACTAATATGATTACATATCCCATCATCAAACCCTTTGAAGAAGGACAACCCAAACCAAATTGGTATAAAGACAACAAATATTGTGATTACCATCGCATAAAAGGGCACTCCACATATCGATGCATGCAACTCTGCCATTACGTCTAAGACCTGATTGAACGTGGAGACATAGAAGTTGAAAATACTTCTGAGACAAAAACACCTAATGAAAAACTTCACATGTTCAAAAATCCGTTCCCTAACCATGATAACAATTCAAAAGATAAGGGTCAATCATCAAGTAATGTCGAGTATGACTCAGTCATCTCGACCATAGATTATGACCAAGACTTAGTGGCAACTATAAAGATCGAACTGACTGTGTGATCACCACTAGACAGAAAAATGTGGGTCCCTACAACAAAAAAATCTGCCACTTCATCCCCGGCATCACCTCCTAATCCACCATCTAATTCCACCGCCAATTCCACTCCATAACCTACGCCATCATTTAATATTGTCAAACAATTAGAGAAGACTACCGCACAAATTTCAATCATGGAACTACTTAATTCTTCTCCCGCACTACAACACATCCTTATGCAAACATTGAATAATGCTCGTGTCCCGAGGACATCAATTCACAACAATTCCAGGATTTAATTACACATCTTACAGTCCCCAATCTTATTTTATCTTTTGGTCTCGCTAACCTTCTTAATCCCAACATCGCTAATAATCATTCTTTATACGTCGAGGGTTATGTAACTCATCGTAAAATCAAGCGCGTCTTAATCGACAATGGATCAACATTAAATATTTGTTCCATGAAACTTTTACGTTGTCTAGGTTACACTGAAAATGATTTACAAAACAATATCATAACCATTCATGGGTATGATAATAGCGAAATAAATTCTGAAGGCACAATCACGTTGCCTCTCCAAGTTGGACCCATCACCTTAGACACGGTTTGTCATGTGGTAGATGTAGAAGTTGCATATAACATTCTTGTCGGCCGACCATGGATTCATGCCATGAAAGCCGTCCCATCAACATTCCACCAATGCATTAAGTTTCCTCATTTAGACAAGGAATTTACATTACGTGCAGATCCCCAACCTTTTAAGTATTGTAGATTCCTCGAAGGATGGTATCGACATGATCACTATTGTCCATCAACAGATAAATATGCTCCACCTCGTATAATCCCTAATGAAACATGCATTGATCCTGATACACTCCCTAACAATAATCTGAAACCATCATCTCATAACCAAAACACATTTTCCAATCCATTATCATCCGCTAGTCAACCACCTTCCACCAGTCCTCCTCCCACTAATCAATCATCTTCTTCCACTAATCAAGCTTCTTCTTCCAAAGCAATAATTATTCTTCCACCACACCATCTTCTTCTTCACCTAGCCAATCTTCTTCATCCAACCACACCTCCTCTATTAAGATACCTCCTCCTGTGAATAACCAACCTTCATCCTTCAATCCACCCCCTTCTTCTTATAACCCATTCTCTTCATCTTTTAAGACTACCAAACTAACTTCCCCAACACATGAGGTACCTATTGGTCCCCCATCTCACACATTTAAAATCATTGACACAGGATGCGGTGAATATCAATATCAAAAGATGGCAGACTCTTTTATATCACCAAATCCCCACATAGCTATGGAAAACCTAACACTCCACATCTAAGAATCCATCCCACTTATCAAATGGGTCAGTCAGTTTGGAAAAAGTTTGGTTATCTTGACAAAGAACATATTCCAAGTTCTTCAGGATCTTGGTTATATAATGATGACTTTGCTCCATGTTATGAGTCCCCTTAATTTACCAAAGCTCACCGAATAATGAAAAACATATGATGGAAGGGTAAAGGACTCGGTCCAAATGAACAAGGTCATTTAGACCCGATAAATTGCACACAACATCACGGTAAACATGGTCTAGGTTTCAAGGTGTTTGATGTTGCTCCCATAATAATTTCAAGTGACAATGATGACACTAGGTTACGATAATGACATCGAGTCTCCATGTAGTCTTTTTAGGACCTCACTGAAACACATCTTTACTTTAAACATTTATCTATTAATGTCATCAATTTTGAGCCTACACATCCGAATCTCATAGACCATGGCCAACCACATCATGCGGCCATGGACATGTTCCAAAATGATGAAGCCATCGAAGAATTCCTGGAACTCATGACCAAATCCCTACTTCCGACCATAGAAAAGGATTTGAAATCAATCTAAATGAATCAACCTATTTTGGTGAAGAGATAAAATATTCAGATCCTTCACCCTCATAAAATTTGGATCAAAAGCACAAATAGAGGATTTCCCATAGTCAAAACCTCATTGCCACCACCTATCCACCAAACATGTCAATAAAAAGTTCCAACAAACACCTGACACTGATGACCTACATCAACCATTAGCATCGTTCTCCGAAAAGGATACATCTAAAATGCTTGTAGAAGAAGCAAAAGACATAAACATTGGCACCACTAAATAGCCAAAAATTTTACAATTTGGCATTAGTCTGTCTGACCAAGAATGCATGGAATTCACAACACTCCTTATTGAATTCCAAGATATATTTACATGGACATATAAGGACATGCCAGGCCTGGACCCATCTCTTGTAGTACACCATCTTATGGTACATCCGGATGTAAAACCTGTAAAACAAAAACTACGCAAAATGCATCCCCAAGTTGCATTGCTTATCAAAGCCGAACTCGAGAAACTCTTGGAAGCCGACTTTATCAAACCTATTGATTATTTGGCATGGATATCTAACATAGTTCCCATCGCCAAGAAAACTCCTGATCAGAATATGCATAGACTTTTGTGACATCAACAAGGATTGTCCCAAAGATGACTTTCCCTTTCCAAATATAGACATGATTGTTGATTCTATGGTAGGCCATGAAATGCTCTCCTTAGTGGATGGATTCTCTAGTTACAGATCAAATACGTATTGCTGAAGGAGATCAACATAAAACAACATTTACTACACCATAGGGCACCTTCTGTTATAAGGTCAAGCCTTTCAGCTTGAAAAATGCCAGTGCCACCTATCAACGAGCAATGACTGTCATCTTCCATGACATGTTACATGATATCATGGAAGATTATGTTGATGATATATTAGCAAAATCAAAAACATGAATAGGGCATCCAAGTGTGTTGAGACACATTTTTGATAGATTACGCGAGTATAAGGTTCATCTTAACCCAAATAAATGTGTGTTCGGACTAACCTCTGGTAAATTATTAGGGTTTATTGTCTCACGAAGAGGCATAGAAGTGGATCCTGCCAAAGTCAAAGCCATTATGGAAATGCCTCCTCCTCAAAATCTAAAACAATTACGCAGTCTTCAGGGAAAGATACAATCTATTCAAAGTTTCATATCACAGTTGGCTGACAAGTGCCATCACTTTAATTAGTTGCTCAAGAAAGATGCACACTTTCACTGGAACCATGATTGCCAAGACTCTTTTGCTAAGTTAAAATAATACCTCTCTAGTCTGCCTATTCTTATGTCAATAGTTGTCGATAAACCCATGTTGCTTTATACATCTGCCACTGAACATGCCATAGGAGCTCTACTAGTGTAACATAACAATCAAGGAAAAGAACAGGCTATATATTACCTTAGTTGAACACTTATTGAGCACGAAGTACGTTATTCCCAAATCGAAAAAGTATGTTTAGCGGTCACCTTTGCATTCCATAAGTTACGTCATTACTTGCTCAATCACACAACTAAGTTGATTGCCAAAATTGATCCTCTCAAGTATTTGTTGTCCAGACCCATTCTCACGGGAAGAATGTCTAGTTGGGTCATATTACTTAGTGAATTTGATGTCGAATTTGTTCCACATAAAGTAATTAAAGGACAAGCCCTTGCCGACCAACTTGCCGAGGCACCCCTTCCTGGCACAGAACCACTTCATTTCTTTTCCTGATGAAGATATTCTACACATAGACATCGCGCCAACTTGGACTCTATTTTTGATGGATCTTGTAATCTCCATGGCTCAGGGGCTGGTTTTTCTTATCACACCCAGTGGACATGTTATCCCCAAATCATTTTGCTTAGCATTCCCATTTACCAACAATATCGCAGAATATGAAGCTCTCATCACAGGATTAAAAGATATATCTTGGAATCTTACAAAATTAGCTATTGTTTACTTATCATGCAAAATCACCGCACCCCAAGACAAGGATCGATTTCTAGGTTGATCACTCTTGCATCCAAGTGTGATTGCACAACATCAAATCCTCTCTCCAATGGGACTTGTGAAATTGAGAGAGGAATCTCCAGAGAAGGCACATCTAGGTCAACCTGCTTTTTTTCCTAAACTACCTCCGCCACAAGCTATTCCGAAAACACTATGGTATGAAAACTAATCTAATCCTAATCTAACCATGCCAAGGAGAAAGAGAGAGAGAGAGAAGGGAAAAAACAACAAAAGCCTACACTAAAACATGCTGATACACCGTGAGAAGGAGAATGTTGAACATCTATCAAAGCTGCCATGGAGAAAGGAGAGGTGAGTAATGGGAAGGATGGATGATGACATCACGAGCCCAAGGATAGATTTCACACGAAAAATGTCCCAAAACTCCATGAACCATTATGGTACTCCAGGACTGCAATGAACATTCAAAGTGCACAAATACCCAATGAAGAGAGGCACAAAGAAAACAAGCAAAAACGAGCAAGGATGGACGATGCATCACAAAACGTGTTTTGTGGCTTGGAAATTCCATGCAACATCATTTCAATAGAAAAGGCAAAAACGCCATTACTCAAAGGGAGGAGGTTCGAACTCCATTTTCAACCCCTGAGAAGAAAAGAAGGGAGGGTAGAGCTGAAAAGATGAACCACCACTTGGAAAGAAGCCCCTCCTTATAATTTTATAGGAAGAATGAGAGATGGAGGAGAGAGGAATTTGAAATCTGCCCCAACCACCTCCAGACTGCATTTAATTATCTCATTATGGTGGTAGGTGAGAACCCTAGTGAACCCAGAAAGTGGCGAACTGTATTTCACATTTTTAAGAATTTTTTCTCACCCAATTAAAGATATCTAGTCGTAGTTGGATAGAGGACCTTGTAAGCTTTCCAAAAATTCCAACCTTGCATGAATCTGAGCTCCCAGTCAAAAGTTATGGCCATTTGAATATCTCGTGCTGTGGTCTGCTTCTATCGGCTAGACTCAAAATGTCAGCTCCTCGAAAGTGCGCCATAGGCGCATCCGTGCTCATGTCGACATACCCTTTACGTGCGCCAAGGCACGAATTTCCTCTTGTCGACACTCCGTGTCATGCGCCATTCCCGTGCGCCAAGGGCGCATCTTGGATTTACCACTTTATGCTTCGACACTCATTTCGTGCGCCACTTTTCCTCGCGCCTAGGCGCATCCTTTACCCCTGACACTCATTTAAATGCGCACTTTCCTGCGCCTGTAGGCGATCCTTTACCCTAATGTCGACACTCATTTCGTGCACCACTTTCCCCTGTGCCTTGGGCGCATCCTTTACCCTTCGACACTCATTTTCATGCGCCCTTTCTATGCGCCTCAGTGAATGTCGATTTGAGCTTCTTTGATTTCTATATTCTTCTGTTGTCTATATTTACCCGGGGGGGAAATATATACAATATCTATATTGTGATTCTTTACTTATCATCAAGCAAGTTACTTTGAATACCAGGTCAAGGATGAAAAACTTATCCCATATAAACGTATGGTGGATAGTCTTCGAAGCTATTTTTGATTAATTAGCTTTGATCAAATTCCCAGAATTCGTAATAAATCTACCGACGCTATGGCAACCATCGATCCCTATTAGAAATCACATCTAAGTCAACCCAGGCACATTTTCTTGTCAAACATCTCTTAATGCCTGCCTATGATCTTCCTGAAAACACTATGGTATGTGATATCGTGGGTCCGAATAACCCTTGGTACCACGATCTTTATACCTTCATTCGTGATAAAACATTTCCTGCCGACATGAAACCAATGCATAAATGTGCTTTAGCACAACGTGCTTCTCGTTACACAATTTTAGCAGAAACTCTTTATAAACGAGGATATGATGGCACCCTGCTCCGATGTCTTAATCAAGAAGAATCCTCGAGTGTCTTAGCTAAAGTCCATTCTGGTATCTGATGGAGCACAAACAAAGGGTCGCTTTTAGCTTAGCCAAAAAATCTTACGAGTTTGGATATTATTGGCCCACCATGGAAAGTGACGCATGTCATTTTGTCAAATGTTGTCAAGCATGTCAAAAGCATGGAAATCTTATCCACGCACCTTCCCAAGCATTACAATCGATAACCACACCATGGCCCTTCTCTCAATGGGGACTTGACCTCATTGGTAAAATCAAACCATCTTCCGATGGACATAAGTTCATCATTACCGCTTATCGATTACTTCACTAAATGGGTAGAAGTTATGCCTCTCACTTATGTTACCGTAGCTAAATATCGAAATTCATTTTTAATAATCTTATCTCGTTGATTTGGTATTCCATCCGCTCTCATTGCGAGATAATGGAAAATCATTTAAAACCAGGATGTAAAAGACCTAATCAAACGCTTTTCACATCAAACTTAAATGGTCCACTCCATACTACCCTCAGGGCAATGGTCAAGTGGAAGCAACCAATAAGACCTTAAAATCCATCATGGAAAATATTGTCAACACCCATGGACGTAATTGGCATACTCAAATTTACCCCGCTCTTTGGGCTTACCGTACATCTTACCGCACACGCCTACCAGAGCCACCCCATTTTCCCTTATTTATGGTTGTGAAGCCATTTTACCTATTGAGATAGAACTCCCATCCTTGAGGATCTCCCTTAAAGATGTAATTAATGAGGATGAATACCGACAGTCACGACTTCAAGAGCTTGAGCTTCTCGATGAAAAATGACTTAATGCTCTCAATCATCTTCAAGTCTATCAAAACCGACTGCAACGCAGTTATCATAAAAAGGTAAGACCCAGAGAATTTGAAATTAATGACCTTGTTTTAAAAGAAAATCAAAAGAATACCACTAAAAAATGAGAAAACAAGGAAAATTTGAGCCTAATTGGTTAGGACCCTATGTAATCACAACTAAATTTGGCTCTAGAGCCTATAAATTGGCCACTAAAGATGGTCAAGATCTTGATGAACCAATGAATGCAATTCATTTAAAGAAATTTTATCCTTGAGATGTTCACTATTCTAGGATACAATGTGTACATTGTTCCTTTTGTCTTGCTTATCTCCGAATAATTTAAATTTATTCATTTCCATTGGCAGATATTTTCTTTATCAAAATCACATCTTCATATTTATCATCATGAGACAAGTGCTAGTATAAATCCTATTAAGTTTGTGAGCGTCATACTTCTTCCATTTTCAGTCGCTTTCCTCTATGGTCATACCTAGAAATATTACTAATGGTAATATATTCCCTTCAAACATTCTCTCTTTCATAACAAAGCTCTAAACTTTTTATCCTATTCGTTTGGTCGTCCATCTCAATCTTCGGTGTTGAACCCTCGCGTCCTACCAGTCATGTGGATGAGATTGGGGCAAACGTTTCTTCCCAAATACAAAGCACTATTGTAAAAAAATCCATCAATTCAATAACTTATGAATAATTCATTGTCACATCTTTCGTCCTTCATAGTCTTTGGTGTTGAGCCCACACTTCTTACTAGTAGTGTGAGACTGGGAATGGAGGAAGGTGCCCTTACTCGTCTACGTCTTGTCTTCGGTGATAAACCCTTGCCTCTTACAAGTGGCATGGGGCAAAGCATAGAGGGTCATTCTCATAAAAGCATAAAAACATTGCAAAATATTAAAAATAAAAAATAAAACAAAACAAAACAAAAAAAAAAAGACAAAAAGGGAATTCACTCGCCTATATTTTGTCTTCGGTGATGAGCCCTTACTTCTCACTAATAATAGCATGGGACAAGGAATAGGGAGTCATTTCAAAAATACAAAATTTTACAATGCTTGCGTAGAAATTATAGAATCCCCAAACACATAATTTAGATTCCTAAGTGAAGAGAGAACTATCCCTTAACCTCATATCTTATCAATCAATAGGCCACATAACTGTCTAAGTCTAGCATGTGACTCATAAAGTGAAAGCCATTTTTGAAACTAGTTCAGTACCATTATGAAGAATGGAGTCACAATTTCCCAAAGGGATTGTTGTTAGCATTTTCTTATATTTATTATCTACCTCCTACGTCCTTCTTGATTCTTGGTGATGAGCCCACACATCTTACTAGTTGTGTGGAGTCAAGAATGGAGCTGGAATTCTTTTCATCATATCATCACCACCATATCCTACCAATGGAAAGAGAATTTTTGTTATTCGAGACATAAGTTACAACACGAACATGGTAGATACGAATAATATCCATGTTTATCACCTCTCAAAATAAGTCTACATGTCTTACGCCTCTCAAAAATCCAAAAAAAAAAAATCCAAAATCTGCCAATCACAAAAATAAATGCAAAAAATCAAAAACATTAGAAAAATTTTCAAAATCTAAAAACATTTGAAAATCGTCAAAAATCTAAAAACAAACAATGTAAAAATCCAAAAAAACATTAGAAAAATATATATATATATATAAAAAAATCCACATAAAATCACAAAAAATAAAAAACTAAAAATAACCAACAATTTAAACTTTGAACTATTATCCCCAACGAATGATCCAATCACCTTATGACTACCAAATTCAAACCACTTCTCCTTGCGTGAATCCTCGCTTGGGGCAAATCCGGCTCTCATTGTTTCCTTGTTTGAGGACAATGACCCAATACTTTACTATGTCCTCGTACCCCTGCTTGGGGGCACATCCAATCAATCCTCACTGTGGAACACGTTAGGGACATGTTTATTGGTTCTTGTGTTGCATTATTAGTTGTAAATTATTAATTGCTTTCTTGCATCTTGATATATTACAGGGGGCATCTTGATTTTATGTATCCTGGTGTTCTCTCTAATATTCTTACGTTATTTGATTGCATGTCGTACTGGGGCATCATACTTTCTTGATGGCCTCTGTCTATGCTCTCTTCCATTTGCATATCGTACTGGGGCATCAAACCTTTTTGATGGCCCCTGTCTATGCTATCACGCATATTACAGTCTAGTCATCCTGATCTTTTATATCACGATGCATCTTGTTATGTGCTATATTAAAATTAAGATGCTTTTCATCACGTATCTTCCTGCATGATCAACATCTTACTTTGCACCCCATCCATTCACCCATACTAATACATTCCCCAGTTTGGGAATCCTACTTGATCACCGTTGCAGTTTGCGAATCCTACTTGATGATCTTTCTCAAGTAGCATTCTCTATCCAGCAGCTCCTCCCCCCCACCATGCTCACCATGTATTTGATCCATTCATCCTCACTCCTCATTTTTACTCCTCCACCACTTATCCCCATATTACCCTTCTCACCATTCCTGTCCCCTCTCACCCATTTGTATTCTTTCCTTTCACCCTTTTGCTTCCCGCTTGACAATCTTACTTAATAACCCCTTCTATATGGAATCCTCAGTGGAGGTTTACCCTCTCCCTAAGATCTTCCCGTTGTAGAAGCTTCTTCACCACCTCCCCTCTCATCAAACAACAATCACCACCACACACATCTTCCCATTCCACCTCTTCTGCTTCCCATTCTCACATCATTACTCTCACCACACGGGCATCCCAATTAAGGATTCCCCTCACACTCTCCACCCTCCACTACATATATTCCTTCATCCATTCATGTTACACTCCTTTGTTTCCTTTCTTTCTTATTATCACCTCATCTCATATCATATACCACTCAGGCATACCTCACTCACTCTTTTCTCATCCTTCCCCAAATCTGTCTTATGCCTGGTCATCCTACTTACACACTTTCGTAGTATGGCAAATTCACTTGAGGGTTCCCCTTCAGTCCATTTTGTCATACCCTATTCCCACCAACTCTAACATCATCCTTCTTCTTCCTCAGCTTGGCGATCTTACTTAACCATTCCGGCCACATGGCAATCTTACTTAAGACTTCCACTTAAGGTTGATCTACCCTATGGCCTTCCCCATCCCATCATATTTCCCCCATCTTATTTCTCCCGCCTCTCGTCGCGATCATCTTCTTCAACCTACCATTCCACCCATGTCCCCAATATCATCTTGTCTTTCTCCTTGCATATCATCCATGTCGGTTGGGTGATCCTACAAAACCTCTCCAACGTAACATGACGATCTTACTTAAGAGATTCTCTTAAGCATGACATGTCATCTTACACTCGCCCATCACTCTACAATCTCACCATCCATCTTTCCTCTTCATTCCCCATCATCACACTTTTTACCACCACTATCACCCTCCTCTGCTTGGCAATCTTACTTAACCACTCACCCGGCATGGCGATCTCACTTAAGAGTCCCTCTTAAGGATGCTTGTCTCCTTGCCTTTCCCCATCACTATTCACCCTTCACTTTTTCTCGCATTCCCCATTATCACATCCTTTCACCTCCTTTTCGATTCTTGTAAACACCACTTCTCGCTTGACCACTTGTCATCTCCGTTTTGCTCACTTGGCAATCTTACTTAACCACTTCACACATGACAATCTTATGTCAAGGTCCTCCCTATACTTAACTTGTCATCATGAACTTCTCCCTCGCCTCATTCTTTGTTCACTTTGTTGATTGCTTCTTCCACCTGGTATCTCCTACTACCCACTTTTTCCTCCTACTATTATCCTTTCTCCACATATCCTCTTACAACATACATCTAATCTCTTCCACCTACAATCACGTTCTTTCCCCCCATTTTCCCCTTCTTGATCCATCATCCTTCATACCATTTCTTCCCATTCTTTTCATGTCTTGGTTCTTCATCCTCACTTTGTTCATCCTCATCACCCGCATCCTCTCCTCACTTTCACCTAGTCCCAACTCATCCCTCCCATTTTCTTTACTCTTTCCACTTCATCTTCTCAAATTCCCCCCACATTTCTACCCACACACGCATTCGCCATTATTGTTAACACTCCTATATCATTCTTTCATCATCATCTTCTCTTCCCGCTAATAATTGTAAACGGGTTTTCCCTAAAAATCATCAATCCTCATTCCGCATGACCTCATTCACTCCCTTGGACCTTCTAGAGTTTCCCTTCATTCCTTCCCTCCTCTAAGCCCACCACTCATTGTAAAAGGGTTTTCCCTAACGTCCCTTTGTTGGCGTTACCCTTTCCAATCCTCATTAGCTTTCTCCTTTTCTTCATTTTTTCTCTCACCCTTCCCCACCACTCATTGTAAAGGGGATTTCCCTAACGTCCCCTCATTGGCATTGCCTCTTCTATCCCCCATTCTCTTTTCTCTCCTATTATTTTCCCTCAATCCCACCCTTTCTTGTCACTTCTTACCCATCTCTCCATCTTCTCTTCGCCCTCTTCAATATCTTTACTTGTCTTCATCATACATCCTTTTTCTATTTTCTCGTCATCCTAGTATCCTCATTTCATACATCTCCGCATCTTTTCCAATCAATGTCATTCCTCCCCTCTTTCTTCTCTAAACATTCCTTATACTATTTCCTTTCCACTTATTACCCCTTTACGTATTCCCTTCCTTCTACATCATTTTCTTTGTTATCCTCTTCTCTCTCCCACCCCTTGTCTTATTTCCCTTCCCCTATATCATCTCCTTCCCCTTTTTCCATCACGTTTCCTCCTTACTTCCCCATCGATAACCTAGTTGTTCAGCGTTGTCCTGTCTTTTTTATCATACCACCCTCCACATGCATCTCCATATGGTATGTTCCATATTCTTTACCTTGGTCTTCCTCATAATGACACGATTCCTTCAATCTTCTCCTTGTATTCATTCTATCTTCCTTTCCTCTCCCCTAATTTTCACATTTCTTCTGACCACTTCTCCTTTTCTCTACCACCCCTACCTTTTTTTTTTCATTATGTGTTTGTTTCTCTTCTTCTCTCCTCTTTTCACACTTTACTCACCCCTCATAGTTTCTTTTTTTTCTCTAGTTCTACTTCTTCTTTCGTCCTCTTTCCATTTTCATCCATTTCACCCCCTACTCCCACCTCGTTTTCTCCTTCTTATTTATCCTTTCCCATTTCCTGCTTTTCTCAGCTCTATCATTTATTTCACTTCCACGCATCCCTCTTTACTATCTCTGTTGCTTCCTTCATTTTGCACATCTCTCTATTTTATCCCTTCACCCTCTACTCTGTCATTTTCCTGTTTTTGCCTTGTTTTTCCATCATTCCCTTCTTCCCCTATCATCCCTCTCTCTTATTTCTACCTCTTCCATTCTTTTTTCCCCTCCCCTATCTCCCTTACTCTTCTCGTAATCAACCCCCAATCCTATCCATTCCCTTTTCTCTTTCCCACACACCCTCACACCTAGCATTCAAGGCCGATTAAATCATTTCTCCATTTGCGTCGTGTGGTCATTCCAGTCACTTCCACTCCATTATCGTCCTCTTCTCTGCAGAATTCATTTCTCTTCTTTTCAAGAGTTCTGATCATATATTCCATTCTCGTCAGTCCTCTCGAGGGGGCATCACCACATCTATCCATAATCACATCTTCTCATGACATTTTTGTCTTGGAGGATATTATGATATCCATCACTCACCACTTTCTATTCTCCCCAACAAACATTCGCTCTACCTTTTTAAAAAGTAGATTGAATTCTTCCCCCATACCGTTTACTTTCTTTGAAAGGACACTACTTTCATAGTACCCTTCCAAAGAGGGGAAAATGTAGACACCCTAATTTCACATCTATCCTAAATTAATTAATTCCCCTTCCTCATTTCCCACAAAAATACACTTCGAATTAATCAAATATAATTTGATTAATTATCTATTTCAAAATCCAAAAAATAACCCAATCCTCACCACATGTCATTATTCTCCATGTTTTTCTACTATTGAATTAAAAATTCAAATTCAAATCCTCACCCACCCTTCGTGGTCCCCACTCACCTAAAATCCTCCACTTATGAATTAAAAATATAATTCAAATCTTCACCCATTCTTCGTGGCCCCCACTCATCTAATCTTGCCCACATTTTCAAACCACTCACCTAATCTTGCCCACATTTTCAAACCATGATTACTTAAATTACTCTAAGTTAATCACTCCCCCAGGCTATAAATACAACCTTACCCCTCCCCTCTAAACACACGGAGAATAAGCTTGAATGTCATATCTAAGTTCTTGCATCCTTTGAGCAAAGAACATTCCTTTACCTCGTCCTAATGCCCAAATAGCGTTATAATCATTTTTCCCATCTGGTGCAAAGTAAGAGGATTGTTGTTGCAGGAAGGTCTTGCTCCGTCTTGAAGAAAAGCACCTACATATCACACAATCAGGGTTCAATCTGAGTTTCCTAGCCCATTCTGAGGTTTGCTACGGAACGCGAAGGAGGAGGCATGATTATTGATATTTTATTTCCTTGTTAGTAGTGTATTTTTCCTAGCTTACACAAATAATTCCAATACAGTCTTAAGAGGAGTTTAAGCATGTTTGTAAGGGTAAGTTGAAAAAAATGATGTAGGTTGTGTTTGAATCCCTTATGGAGTATCTTTATATCGGTGACTAAAGGTATGGTCATGTATTTTAGAGTAATGTGGAGTGTAAGATATATATTAGTGATTGGTTCTAATGATTAAGTGGAACTATTACGGGATAGGGTTTGAAAGGAGTGTAAAGGGGAAGAAAGGTGAGTGTGATATACTAAGAGGTGATAACCTAAGAGGAAAGGAGGAGATCAATAATAAGCTCAATAATTGATAAAAATAATCTAGGTACCCATAACTCAAAGATGGGAGGAAGAGTGGAACAAAGAAGATTGATGTGCAAGAGGATAAAACAAACGTTTGGAGAGAAAGGCAGAGAGAGAAGTGTTTCGATTGACCAAGAAGGTGATAAGGAATTAAGGAGGGAAGAGCACATAGGAGGTGGTGAATGGTTAGAAACACCAAGCAAAGGTATGAAACAATCATATTTCTTAGAATTTGAAATTATGAAGCTTGTGAAGATTTTACATGGATTTATTCTAACTTGTTTGTTGTTATGGTATAGTGTGTGGAGTGCTCTGCATAAGAACCATGGTCAAGTACCCCATCAACACCATTCTATAAGTACAAAATGTAGGGATAAGGGTTGGAAAATGGTATAAGTCCATTCCCATCCTAACTAAGCATGAGGGCGAGAACTAGATAATGTATTTAAAATATTCTAGCTCTTTGGAAAACAATACGTGGGATTTAAAACCCCACATGTGTGATTATATCCCCAACAAGGATCCCTTGATATAAAATACACCAAATAAAGTGTGATTTATTAGTCCCTCGATGTGGATTTATAATAATTAACAAACCACTTGATCTAAACAACATCTCGAAATACAAGATTCTAATGGT
The DNA here is from genome assembly GCA_018340775.1 of Taxus wallichiana var. yunnanensis. Taxonomy (NCBI): domain Eukaryota; kingdom Viridiplantae; phylum Streptophyta; class Pinopsida; order Cupressales; family Taxaceae; genus Taxus; species Taxus wallichiana. Next base: position 11,572,930 of record CM031244.1, read on the forward strand.
GATTGAGATATTCCCTATAACCTTTTGTGGGTCAAAATTTGATAACCGATATGGGGTTTGTACCGGTTGAAGGGAGTAAAGATGGGCCATTTCCAATCTCTCCACTAGGGAGTGAGAGAGGAGACACCAACTTTGTGTAGACATTCCTCAAGTATGCAATTTTTGTTAGAACATTTAATATTAAGTGTTCTAGTTATAAACTATAGTCTATAATTAAATTATAATACCATATATTTTAATTTATTTAATATAAAATATATGTTTATAGGTTAATTTTTTTAATTATAATCAATTATTATTTAATTATGGTGTTTTACGAGAAGTCACCCTGTTTACTTTGTTTATATTGACCCGCGGGGTCGTGTGATTATATCATATCACATAATGTGGAATTCACGTGGTGAATTCACGGGTGGAGAGAAGTGAGGTAGAAAGTTTTTGCACTTTGTAAATATTTGTTTCTCGGTAAATGGAAAATCTTTTCACTGTGGTTTTTCACCCTTCAGGGTTTTCCACATTAATTCGGGTCTCCTATGTTATTTCATTTTATTTCAATATATTTGTAATGTGTGTATTTAAATTATTTTTTATAATGTTTTATTTATTTCGTTAATATTTAAGCTAGTTAATATATTCAACCCCTTAGACCTCACGCTTTTGAATTTCATTAATACATTTTGCAACTTCATTAAGTTGGTTTTGTTATCTAAGAAAAATCCATGACATCCATCTATGAGAAACCTTGAAAAAAATTCACCAATCACATTGATTCCCCTTTTAGAAATTCGAGCCTTTAAACCAAATAATCATAACAAAATGTAAAAATCATGAAAATTAAGGATGAGAGACCACCTTAGAGAAAGAGAATTAAAAGAGATACCAGATATGAAGCCATTGCCAACCAAGATGAGGTTTGGTTTTAGAAGATCCCATGCTTTCCAAATACTTTTAAAGAACAGAGAGGTGCCACTTATCTTCACATTTATAGGCAAGATGAGGAGGCTATGTAACCCCAAGCCATTCCAAGGTTTAATTTCCATATAATTACATTAAGTGATACAATAGTGGAGAAAAACATTCCATGCTTCAAATCCTTTCGGACTTTGAATTATGTGTTTGACACCGAGAGCATGACCTTGAATCTTGATATCTAAAATCCTTAGCACCTTGCTTCTTTAGGATGATAACGAATATCCCAAGAAACCTAATGAAAACCCTTATGCCCCTCAGATTTAGTCCACAAAATAATCATTGAGAATATTTTCTAATTTAGCACGGGTAGCCTTTGAAGGAGCCCAACACAAGGAGTATTATACATGAGTGGCATCCAACACTTTAGAATAGATTTGGAATTTCCCTGCAAGAGATAAAGGTTTGGTGATCCAGTAGGAATTTTTTTAAACCATGTGGACAACATATGACCAAAGCACACTTTGAAAGTCCATAAAAGTAAAATGAATGCTAAGAAACTTGAATTTTACACTTAGATCCATTACACTTGAAATATTTTCAAACAAGAAGGCTTGGGAAACAAATTTATCTATAACCTTGAGTATTTTTCCATTGGATAGAGGTCCTAATGTTAGGACAAATATATCTAAGAATGACATGGAATTATTGAGTTAATCTTCTTCTTCCAAAAGAGTAAGAAAAATTCATCTGCAAAATGATCATTAATGAGTTGTTGATTTGATTGGGGGAGGGAGATGCCTCTCACTAAACCTTGAGAAGAATAAATCATGACTAGATGACTGAAACCTTATACCACAAGCACATAGAGGGAGTTAATGGGAATCCTTGTCTAATATATCTTAATTACCCAACCCATGTAGATTGAGCACCATTGATAGTAATACAAACTCCAAGATTTTGAAATAACATAATAACAATATGAACAAAACAAGATCCAAATCGTAGAGCTTGCATCATAGAAATGTTAAAATGTCATTCAATCATGTCATAAGCTTTTTAAAAATCAATCTTTAAGAATAGGGATTTTTCCGAAGAAGAGCCAAACCCATTCCATACCTTCCTAAATAGTAGTGACATTATCAATAATGTATCTATTTTGAATTAACCCATTTCACTCATTTATGATAATGAGGGGAGGACGATGCTTGATTTTTATAGCTAAACTTTAGTGATGATTTTTTAGGGGACATTACGTAGATAATGGATCGGTGAAATTGTAATAAGTAGGATACGTGTTCAAAGCTCAACCCCGCGAAATCTAAAACATGTTCATTTTATTTCACACTAGAAAATTAAAACAAGTCCAATTAAAAAAATACTCTATCTTTGGAAATTTGAATGACTTTGTCAATTCTTCCTTTGCAAGAATGGATTCATAGATCAAGATTATTTTTTTAATTTTTTAAAAATGTTTTCAATGACTTTATTTTCATAATAAAGTTTCCTTTTCTAAGATTGGGAGCATAAAATGGTGACAAATATAATACATCCGAGGGAAAAAATCAATTTGCAACGGTTATCACATATTTAATCAATTTCTTTGTCAATAAATATTGTTGCTTAAAAACTATTCAATTTTAGAAAGTCATTCCATCTACAAATTCTTCTCAAAAAAATTAATCCCGCATAAGGGCCATTAAAAATTTTCATGTGTCACAAAGGGGTGACATCAATAAATTTCGTGTGTCACAAAGGGATGAAATCAACAAGAGCAAGCGCAGGGGCATCTCGGGAACTTGACTTGTCGGATGCAAAATGGTTGTTGGATATCCCACTCTAATGAGAGCATTATGAACAACGAGATGGTTTGGCAACATCTCTAGATGTCATGCATCCTAAAGGTATTTCTTGAGTCCTAATTTTTATAAGACTCTTTTCATACATGTTACTAGACTCTCAATATAAAATTGGTGAACATATAATACAAAAGCATCTCTAGAATCCTAACAAGCCTCTTGCTACATCCTCCATCTCTATAATCATTTATTGTTACATAATCATTTGCGTTGGTTAAAAAATTATTATGCATATCCCATTCACTTCCTTTTATCTCCATGGAGTCTCTATCGGTGAGCTCGTTGATGTCAATTGATATCTTTTAGACATGTCTTCTTTCTTGTACTAAGGGAATATAAGCACCCCTCCATGTTTTAGTTGGATCAGCTTAATTGTCCCAGGATGATCTCATAGGATTCAAATTCCAACCTTTCATTTTTCACCTTAGCACTATGGGGAGTGTATCCATAAGTCCCCACTTGGTTTGAGTTGTTCTCATCGCAACTAGAGATGAACGACACCAAAATCCCCCAACTTTGTAGCAAGATAGTATCCAAAAAAACCATTACTTAATTTGACATCTTTGTGAGCCACTTTATGTGCCATATTATTGTGAAGATACTCTATAGCTGAGACTAAAGGCATTTGGAAAGATCCCATTAGTACTCTTTCCTAAAAATATTCTTTCGTTTATAAATTCACTTTATCTTCATACTAAGAATAAGATATTTTAACATCCATAAGGCTACCAAAGACAACCTATGGGACAACAGATCTTGCTAAAGATATTTCTGACATTTAGATATCCTGTTGGAGAGTTTGATGATCAAATCCCCTATTTTTCAACCATATTCTCATTGAAAATATCTTGAAAGGAGGCACTAACCACCATGCTAGCAAATTGGGCCCTAATGTTATTATAAGCATTACATTTCAACATGAAATGTTTCTCTCGATTCCACACACTGGGCGTCTGAAAAGACGCAGCTTTATCTCTTCACATGCCTCTTTAGGTCTTTTCCATCTTCATGTTTCACACTGAAGACAATGTGAATTAGTTCTTAATTGAGCTATGAAGATCTTTTCTTTCCACTATTAACCCTTATAAAAACATTTTGTTGATGATCACATGTAGAGTTAAATTCCACCAAATAGTACCTCTTCTTTCTCCCTAACGGATTTCCCACACAACTTGGTGGAATTTGTCTATAAATTTTTTTATCTCTTGATTATTATTAGGAGATGCATTCAAGTAAATGTTCCATTTTTAAATCCATTTTTGTTTTGGTTCATCCATAACTTTTTTCTTTTCTCCAAAAATCATTGAAGACAACCTTAGGTCATCTACTACCTTACATTTGCTCAATATTTTTTAAATATGTTATGAGATGAACCATAACAATAAATTCTAGAGGTACAGCCCACATTTCAGCTAGAAGAATCTCATATGGGACCGAGATCTTTAATTTGAACTTGCTACTAATCATGCTTTTTTGATTCCTCTCAAATTATTTCCATCTTGAGCTTGAAATGTTGCTAGCCCAAACCTCGCATCTGTAAAGCACCACTTTGAGTCACTAAAATCCCAAATAAAGTTTGAATAGTTTTCCAATCTCATAATTTCACCTCTCTGCATTTATTTTGGAAATCGTAAAAAGCTTTCCACCCCTAAATTTCTCTTTTTTCTACAAATCTCCCAATTAAGCTTGTTTTTTTATTAGAGGTAAAAAAGGGTTGAGGGGACCCTACCCCATACAAAGTGTTACCAGTTCCTTACAAAGAGGCCAAGGGATTACCATTGAAGCCCAACCAAACACCCATAGCATCACAAAACAAACAACAAAGAGATACAACCATAAAGGAAAGTATCCAAACAAAAGTAGAAAAACAGTGAAATAACTAACAAAAAATAGCATAGAACTAACAACAACAAACCAATATCCCATTTTCTTCATCACTCTTTTATCATGTCCCCCACTGAATTCATACACCATCCCATTCTTTGATAAGGGAGTCGATGGTAGCTTTCCAATACTTATAGTTAGGCTCAGGAATCTCCACTTTGGGGCCTTTTCCTTCTTTTTCCTTTCCTTAGCAAGTTCCATAGAATGAATCATCTCAACTAATAGCTTGAGATGGTGGATGGTGCTTTTACATTGAGGAGATGGACATCATGAATCTAGAAAACAACTTCTTTCATCTTCAGCATATCCTTTGCCATCTCCAGGATTCTCTCATTTGCATTCTTGAGTTGTTCACTAAGGACCAAAGAAGATAACTTTTCCACTTTATCAGTTAGTTCCTTCATATCCATGGAAACCATACTAATCTTATGTCTATTGATATTAGTATCAAGCCTGCAGTGCTCAAATTCCTGCATAAAAGTATGAGACTTGACAGATTCTCTTGGGCGGTGAACAATTTCGTTTGGGCAATTTTAAGAGCATGCAAGACTCTCAATGGCCTCCTCTAAGTTCTTTGAACGCTTATCTTCTGAAGTGTCTGGAGCTTTCTCGCTCGCCATCTCCTCACTATTATCCCCTTAGTCACTTCCTTATCCTTACTAGAAACCGAAAAGTCTAGGTTCCCTTCTTGGTTCTCACCCGAATCTAAGATAGTCTCCACTTCCTCAACCATCTTAGGAGTCTTCTCGTTACTTATTTTCTTAGCTAAGCTTGTTATTAAATTCTAACCCAAGATATTTATACTCCATTACTTCCTCTAAAATGTTTCCATTAAAATAGAAATCATCTTGAGTTCTTTTCTTTCTATTAAAGAAGATCATAATATTAGTCTTATTGGTGTTGACTTGCATCCCCACTTCTTTGAAAATGTTCTCAAGTGCACATAAATGCTTTTAAAGGCCTTGAGCAAACCTAGTAATCAAGATAAAATTATCAGCATAGAGGAGAAGTCTTACAACATACTCTCCTAGGAGAACACCATCTTCACTTTGAATATTTAACCATTCCTCAAGTTTGTCGATATATAGGCCAAATAAAGTAGGTGATAATGGGCATCCTTGTTTAACCCCAATATCACTCCTGAAACTTTCTGAGATACCAGTTTGAGTTCTAATTTTGACTCGTACCTTTTCATAAAGTCTATGAATAATTGCTCTGTGATGCATTAGAATACCAAGCTCCTTCATTCTATCCCATAACTTGTTCTAGGAACTATGTCAAAAGCCTTCTTGAAGTCAACAAAATAGCAGATAAGCTTCCTCTTTATCATTCCAAACTTTTTCAATAATGTTCCTTAAAGTGATACCATGATCTATTGTTGAATACTTAGGTCTAAACCCTGCTTTCCCTTTTTCTCTCTTGCCTTTTTCTTCTACCCACTTATTAATTTTGCATTCCACCATGCTACCAAAAAAATTTGCAAACAAAGGGTTGATCATGATGGTTCTATAATTAGAAGGATTGTTAACATATCCACTCTTAAAAAGAGGTATTGCAAGACTAGTAGTCCAATCTCTAGGAAAATCTTGTTAAATGATGTTGTTGAATATGTCAACAATGTGAGGAGCGAGAAATTATTTCCCCATTTTAAATATTTTTCCTGAAATTCATCTAAGTCTTTGGCTTTTCCAACCCCCAATTTCATAATACCCTCTTCAACTTCTTGCATAATAAAAATCTTTATTGTTGTGTTAACCAAAGGGGGCCTTCAACTTCTAGATCTTGTTCTTAAAGTTGTTTTGAAAACTCAAACCACTAATTGGTTGTGATATTGTTGTCATTTGTATGTTTTTCTTTAATTGAATCTCCTTCCAAAATGCTTTTGGGTTATGTTTCCCTAAGTGTATAAGCTCTTCCCTCCTTATGATCATGAACTCATTTTTTTCTTCTTTATGATCTGTTTGTACAACTTTATGTTCAACTTCTCTTTTCATATTTCTTTAAAAGCTATCCTTATCACTTTACAATCCTCATCAAACCATCTATTTACCGGAAAACAATATGTTTGCTTCTTCTTTTTTTTCCTTTTACAACCTAGAAGGTCCTTTTAATTATGTTTGTTAACTCATAGCTTTTTAAGGCATTGTGATCTTACTTACCCTTCTTGTATTAAGCGACTCAACACCATTATGAAGATATCACAATTTTCTTGTGTTACAAGGATCCTTCCTTTTTCTAGAAGATGTTGAGATTGTTCTTTCCTTGTGAGTTGATTCTTGCTCGACCAATCTACCACTATGGAAATTAGATTATGATCTGACTTTAGGTCCCTGATAGAATCATCAATCTCCACTTCTTTTATCATGTCGATTAAACTTTGTGAGAAAATTGCATAGTCAACAACACTTGCCCCATTGTAGGTTTTACAAGTAAAATTTCCATATTTATGCCATCTTTCCATACCATTACAAATAATCAAATTGATTAACTAAAAATGGGAATATCGGGATATCCTATAGTTAATATAAGCTACGAATAGTTGTAAATAAATTAAATAGATGTTGTAAATAAATATAAAAATGACTCAAACAACTATGTAAAAGGAAATGCTAACCCTAATGTGCAAGAGGGAAAAGGAAATAACTCAGTTGAATAGAATATGCTTGCAAGATTGTGTCACAGTGGTGACTAGAAAATTTAGGAAGCAGGAACAATTGGGAAGAAACCCTAAAAACTATGGATCTAGATTGATTCCCTAGATTGGAGTGCCTGAAGAGGGACTGGGGCACCTACGGGCACTTTAGTCTACAAAATGGGTGCCTTGGTCTCGTGTTAAAACTCAAATTGATCTTCACGGAGTTCGGTATATGGTGAAACCCTCTCCATCTATCACATTAACTTCACTCCACCGCTCTGGATATTGATGATATTCCAAGATGAATGAAAATACATGTAAGAGACCAAAAAAGTATTAAAACCCTAAAAAGAAAAATGCAAATGAATGGGTCGGACTGACCTCAATTTGCCACAACATTGGGCTTACTAACTAAGCATTGCACTACATTTCGGACCCAAATGTAGTTCTAGTGAGTGTGTGCATAATGTGCCTTAGGTTCTCTTATGTCAGTCGCACTTTGTGAAGTAGCGAGCAATAACTAGATGTAGAAAATGTAATAGAATGTGTGCATGGAATAGAATAGAATCCCCCCCCATGAAGTGTGATGCAAATGACCTAGCCTTGTGCCTTGTGATGGAGCTATGTGGATGCAAGTGATCTCCAATGTAATAGATGGATGCAACTCTAGATGGATGATAATAGTGACTAGTGCTTAGTCCCTCATTATGGTCTCATAACTTTATATTTATAGGGTTATCTTGATCTAATTTTGTAATTAACCCGAAATGGTCAACCACCAAAAATATAAAAGCTAAAATGGCTAGAAAGAGCCCAAAAAGCATGGGGAAAGTTCAAGAAGGATCGGGCGCCCATGGTGGGACCAGGGTGCCCATGGGCGCCCCAATCGAGACTAAAATAATGACAAACGATTGAAACAGACTGGTCATATGGATGTAAAATGTCGGGAATGATGAAATAAAATAAAATAATATGGCCAAAAGATGGGGTTAATTAATACTTTCTTCACTTAAGAACCTTCTAAATAGTAGTATGAAACCAGGATAAATAATATCTAAAGTGCATGATTTTGTGACTACATTTTTCCCCACTTTATGTTGGTGAGTGGAAAGCTCAATAACATAAAGTAGATAGAGATGTATACCTGATGTCCATGAAGATTGTAGTAGAAAATGCGTTGATGGACTAGATAAAGCGTGGAATGAAAAAAATAATGGATTGTGGAAACTAAAGATGAAAAATGCAAAAAAAAAAGTGATGAGAGTGAACCTAGGGTGGAAACATGTGTAGTTGCTTGATGTATGTGATGTACCTACATGGTTAGTATAGTGTGTGTTGTCATGAAGTGTTGTTTGATTGTTGTTGTTTGTTTCCCCCATTTGACTTCTTATTTCTCATACGGTTGGACCTACAAGGAGAAAATGATCAAGTAGTCAAATATGTATGTATGTATGTGTAAAATGCAATGTAAAAGACACATGTAAAAGTATGTATGTAAATGTAAATACACAAATGAAAAAGTGTAAATGGAACATGTGCACCTGATCCATGTCGAGAAAGAGAGTGTAAAAGGATATCATGTATTGTTGAGGTTTTTTTGGGCGATCTAACGCCATAGGCCAAGAAGTGTGTAGGGAGGAATTCTGTTGTATCCTCCAAGCTCTAACTACTTCCCTGAATGTGTGTGAAGAGATCTTTGTATGTCTTGGTTTTTGGGTGATCCAACGCCACTAGCCGAAGTAGTGTAGGAAGGCACACCCACTTGTAACCTCCAAGCCTGTAACTACTTTCCCAGAATGCTAAGGACACCATGTCTATAAAATCACTTTATGGGGTTCGTAGACTGGTCTAAACCCACTCGTTGTATGTAAACCACAATGCTAAGGGCATAAAGTGCATTGAAACTGAACCGGTGTAAATGCGTTGTGTTAATATGTAAACCCCAAATGATGCCCCCTCTTTAGGGGTGCATGCGACATCACTAATAGGAGAATGCGGCCCCAAAAGAGGACCAACCACATGAATTGTACCTAGAAAATTGCTTGGTAGAAACCAAGGCATGCACAAACAAGAGGCTAGCCAAAGACAAGTGTTAGTACGAACAAACATGCATATAGAAAATAATGTGTAAGCTACGCAAACAATGTAAAAGCTACCAAGCAAAGCAATAATGTAAACACACAAGAAGAAAATTAAGCCACACAAAGCGGGATCTGCAAACATGGGACATCACTCACGATGTCACAAGACACAAGGCCATCATGGATGCAAACAAAAAAAAGTGTGCACACAAAAAAGGGCAAGGCCCACAAACAAGAGAAAACAATAGCAGAGACAATGTAACAAACAAGTATGGAAGAAAATATCCACATAACAAATGTTGCACATGAAGCACTTGTTAGCATGTTAGAAATATAACTAGTATGTCAAAAGCTGTGTATAACCAAGTAATGTAAAGTGCTAAGTACAAAATGAAATAATAGCACACCTATGAGAGATGAATGTGGATGCCCCCAACGACCAGTGTAGGAAGGGTAGAAGGTGAGCATCCATGTTACATGTAAGATACATGTATATTGCGATCACAACTAGAAAAATACATGAACACACATGTGTGGATGATATAGATAAATGACATATAAGTAATCTAACTAGCATGTGTAATAAAGTGACCATGAACAAGAAAAAGTAAGCAAGAGTAAAAGTAACCATAATATGTAATATGTTGTGGATGGATGGAATGGAATGCAAGATGGAGTGATAGGATCCACGTGCCCCCAAGTGAATGGAAATGTATGCAGTGAGGTTCATTTTTTTTCCCCTCAGCAGTCAAGAATGAACCGTAAACAAGAGTGCATCATCGGGAAATGGTCGAATAGTGTGTGTTGTGTCTAGTGTACATGATGTGAGTATATATATGTGTAGTGATGATGATATGCGACATATAGAAGAGATGTATGCATGAACCTTATAGCCTAAGCATATCAGAAAAATGAATGTATGAGTGATGATTTATCCCTAAGCATATATCACTACATGATGAATAGTAAGGAGTGGTGATGTAGCCTAAAGTGTATACCACTACAAGATGATAGAGTAAGTGATGATTTAGCCTATAATGTGTGTCATTATCCTAGAAATGTCACATGATGAAAGGTGAAATGATATAAATGCATGATGAATGTAAGGTCCATTTGATTTGTAAACCCTCGAAGTCGAGTATGGACTAAGGAACTAAAGTGCATCATCGGGTAGTGAGTGCAATGCATAGAAGAGGATATAATATGTGTGATAATAAGATGACCATATGATGAGTAGAATGTGTAAATATGCGATGTGTAGAATGTGTAAAAAGTGGCATGTAAATATGTGATGGACTAGTAATGTAGTATGTAGGATGATTAGTAATGTGATGTATGTAGAAGAATGAGTAGTATATGATGTTAGATGCATAGATAATGATGTATGCATAATGATGACTAGTATGATGTATGGTGTATGACATGTGTAACGATATGTGAATAGATGTGGTGTGTAAAACCTAGTGTGTACGATGTGTGGGGTTCAAAGTGTAGTAAGCCCTCAATGCATCAAAGTGTGAACCGAAGCACAAGAGTGTGTCATCGGGTAATGAGTCGAGACTAAAGTATGAATGAATATTAGTAGGTTATAAAAACGGTTTGTATGAGGATGCAAAGATGATGTTTGATATAGATGTTATGATGTTGTATGTGTAAATGCTAATAGTGTGATGTAGTATTATGTAAGGATGTGAATGAATGATAATGCAAAGATGAATGTGTCATGATGATGATATGATGATATGATGATGAGAGAGAGGGGGATGTATGAGATGTGATGCCCCCAAGTGTATGATATAGAAGAGGACTATGTGTCACTATCAAGGAGATCATCATTGTCATGATCAAAACCTACTAGGGGTAAGCATCAAAACTGATAAGCTATAGAATAAGGAGGGTCATATAAGGACCCATTGTGGTGGAGTGTGTATACATTCATTGCATATTCTTCATCAGTAAAGGTGATTGGTGGACAACCGTGAGCATGCCAACGAGAGATATTTGGAGCATAAGCGGGAGAAGAATCATTATGAATAGAAATATTGCCAAAAGGCATAAGAAATGTAAGCAAAGAGTGATGAGCATCTATTATACCACCAATATAGTCAAGCCAAGACTATCCAAGTGTGAGTGGAGAGTCACAAGAGGGAACAAAAAATACCGTCAAATGAAAGACATGCAATCCATAAGCTGTCGTAATGTAAAAATAGCCATGATAAAGATGTGGTGAATGAAGAGGTGGTAAGATGTCATTAAGCATCATGCCAAACCTAACCAAACTATCACGTGTACAAATAGTGTCTAAGAAAGTAGAATCGATAGGGATGTGTTTCCAAAAGGACCTGTTGATGAATAATGTGCATGTAAAGGAGGCAGCGGAGCTGTGAACCCATGGAGGAGAAGATGAAATAACATCTACACTATTTACAGACCCTCGATATAGTACCATAGCATTAGTGGAGGGAGGGGTCTTGAACCTATATTCACCTAGGCCATCGGCCACAAAGGTTTCTTCAAAATAAGATTTGTTTACGCCAAGAGGAGTAAAATCAAGTTGTCTAATGCTTCATCCGTAAGTTTGATAGCATTAACTTCATCATCAGAATCCTCAAAATCATCGGTGTGAGCATCATCATGTTGTGTAACACTATCAAGTATGTTGGTAGGTGCCACCATAGGTGGAGTAATAGAGGTGTTGTGACGGGTGGAGAAGGGACATTAGTATGAGATGATATCGTAGGTGAGATAATAGTCGTAGTGTGAGTGGATATAGTTAGAGCGTTGAGAGTGGTAGAAGGAGACTATGAAGCGCTAGATTGACCAATGTCATATGTGTCAAGGTTGCTTATATGGAATGTGTTGCAAAGGTGGTATGGGCATAGAAGTAATGGGATCTATGCGACAATATTTGAATGGCTCAAGATCGATCGGGTGATGGTATGTTCATAACCATCATGTAAGAACTTGACACATTGATGAAGATTAGATGGAACTACGCGTGCATTACATGAATCCAAGGCCTTCCTAACAAGAGATTAAACTAAAAGGAGGCGTCGATAACATAAAATTTAGTGAGAATAGTCTTAGGCCCAACACGAATATGTAATGAGATAGTCCCTAGACATGAGCGAGTGGTAGAATCATAACCACGAATGAGGGTAGAATTCTTAGAAATTAAATTATCGCTAATACCCAATTTATTTAAAAGAGAGTGAGTGCATAAATTGATGGTTGATCCATTATCAATGAGGAATCGTTTAATGCAAGTAGTGCTAATAACAACAATGATAATAACAAAGGAGCACACATATTACTTTTAGCAAAAGGTGATAGATCCTCATCAATGAAATATATAACATGTGGTAAATTACAAAGAGATTGTATAAGATGTGCAAAGGCCACTATGGAATTATCACTTTCAATGTGAATGGCATAAAGGGAATCTTCGAGCGTGTTACAAAAATTCGGTGCATTACGCAATAATTCATAAAGAGAGATCTTAGTAGGTGTATTTTTAAGTTTCTTAATGATGTCATATCCCTTAGAAGTAGTAGAAGGAGGTGTCGAAGTAATGGGTGGAGGAATAGATGCGGGTGGAGCCATAGGCGGATTGGGACGAGTACGATAAGTAGTAACTACATTGATGGATGGATCAGCCCTAGGTGTGACAAAGTGAGGAGGATGTTGGGTACGTACATGCATGAAATCAACAACAATAATAACTATTCCTGAGACCTTAGTTGGTGCAAAGGTAGGATAAGAAGATTGAGCCATAACTTGATAAGGAGATGACATTGTCAAAAGGTAGTGTTGAAACAATCGGGTTCACCAAAATGATTAACTAAAAATGGGAATATGGGGATATACTATAGTTAATCTAAGCTATGAACAACTGTAAATAAAGTAAATAGATGTTGTAAATAAATATAAAAATGACCCAAGAAACTATGTAAAATAAAATGATAAGCCTAATGTGCAAGAGGAAAGAGAAAGAACTTAGCTGAATAGAAGATGCTCGCGGACTATGTCGCAAGAGGTGACTAGAAAATCTGGAAGCATGAATGACTAAGCAGAAGCCTCGAAAAGGATGGATTTGGGCTGATTCCTTGACCGGAGCACCTAGAGAGGGATTGTGGCACCTACGGGCACTTTGGTCTACAAAATGGTGCCTAGTTTGTACAAAATATCTAAAATTGATCTTCACATGTTTAGGTGATGGTCGAAACCCTTGTTGTCTACCGCATTAACTTTGATGCACTACTCGGATGTCGCTGATATTCCAAGATGAATGAAAAGACCAAAATACCAAAAAGTATCAAAACCCTAAAAAAAAAAAAATGCAAATGAATGGGTCGAACTGACCTCAGTTTGCCATAACAATGGGCTTACTAACTGAGCATTGCACTATATTTCGAACCCAAATGTAGTTTTGGTGAGTGTGTGCATAATGTTCCCTAGGTTCTCTTGTGTCAGTCACACTTTGTGAAGTAGCAAACAATAACTAGATGTAGAAAATGTAATAGAATGTGTGCATGGAATATAATAGAATCCCTTCCCCTATGAAGTGTGATGTAGATGTCCTATCCTTGTGCTTTGTGATGGAGTTATGTGGATGCAAGTGATCTCCAATGCAATAGATGGATGCAACTCTAGATGGATGATAGTAGTGACTAGTGCTTGGTCCCTCATTATGGCCTCATAAATTTATATTTATAGGGTTATCTTGATCTAATTTTGTAATTAACCCCAAAATGGTCAACCACCAAAAAGATAAGAAGCTAAAATGGCTAGAAAGAGCCCAAAAAGTGGTGGGAATTGTCAAAATGATTGATTTCCTGGTTGTCTTCCAACCATCTTGCCCACTATTGATTATCTTCTTCCATGAGCCATAGTGGATTATGGTTCTCCTTACTACTCCAAGTGTTAGCTTGCTCATTTGCAATCCTCACATTGAAATCACCTAAAAGAAGAACTTCCCCTTGTTGTGAAAACTCTGAAATATCTTTCTTTAGGGCTGCATAAGGATCTTTCCCATCTAGCCCACCTTTTTTGTATGTTTTTGAGACCTGAGGTGCAAAGTAACAAGCTGCTATTCTAATGTTACTCCCATTTTTTGATATTCTAAACCAAATGAACTGCTTGTTTGTGTCCTCTCTTACTTGTTGAATCTTTCTACCCTCCACTTCTCTAACTAAAACCATTATACCTCCAAAACCTTTCCCATGTTAGGTAAAACATTTTTACCTAGGTTAGTTTAGCATATGTAATTTAATTATTAATGTGGTAAGTTGTTTTAGTTTGTTTATAAACCATATTTCATTTGTATCCGGGAATAGTATTCATGTATCATGTTTTTTGTTATTATTTGTCTAATAGTGGGTTGTTTTCCTTCCCGTATGTATTTTTTTACACACATGTGAACATCCTATTTATCTGCGTATGGCTATGCAATATCTATAAATATTTCAACCATCACTATTATAGAACGAGTTGATTGAATATCAATATAATTGTGAGGCTTCTTCTGTCCCTCTTCTATATTTGGTATTATACTAGGTTAGGAGAGCTGTGGAAGTAAATCAAGTTGGAGAGAGGTTCCAAAAGGTTGAAATTTTTGGAGAAGAAATATGTGTTCCAGGAGATCCTGTGTTACCTCTAGAAGCTTCCCAGAATGACCCTGCATTCCCATAACCTCCAGTTTAATCTCCAAGTATTTGAAAAGATTTTTTTTTGTTTGGTGCCTCCTCCACCAGGTAAAATTTGTTTGCTGGAAAATTCCAATTAAAAAAATCAGATTCATAGAAAAGAAATAAAAAAATTAAAAAATATATCTTTCTCCATTAGGAGTTTCTCCACTAAATTTAGTTGATACTTTAATCTCTGCTTTAGAATTAGCGTCAAATTGGAGCCCTACACAACGAGTTGGATAACTCCTCATGAGTGAATTAAAGGAAGAGTTGAAGGGTTTCATTGCAAATAAATGAGGCCAAGTCGAGCTCACAATCCTTTTTGCATTGGCTAAGGGAGAGTTCTTTGTGGAGTTGCATCTCTTTCACAAGTTGGCTTTTGGAAAGGACCGCACCGAGGTTGCATTGGAAGATCATCGGTGACCTAGGGATCCAACTCTACCTATCCAACAAGGTGAAAGGTCATTGTATCTCCCACCGAGCCACGTGCATTGATATACATCGAGTTGTGTAAGTAAAGACTTGCATTGACAAACCGACCCCATATTCGTTGAAGTAGAGCTAGTATATGCACCCTTGTGCCGAGATAGGCAAGCTATTCAAAGCGGCCCCAAGTAGGCCGAGTCACATCGAGCAATCCTTGAACCGAACCCCTACAAACAAAGCAAATGTGAAGGTTAATAGATCGACCTACAAAACAACACAATGACGAAAGTGAATCAAAAACAATAAACAAAGAAAAAGAGGAGATAAAACGAAAAACAACAAAAATGGTAGACCCGCCTTGAGCGGAATCCCTAATCTACATTCCTCCACAACAACAATATGTGGACATCTCCTCTAGACGACACGTCGCTTTTTTGAAAAGGTTAGCCAATTTTTTTAGTGTTTAAATTAAATAATTTCCAATTCATATTATATGTGCTACTGGCGCTTTTGTGGACAATTGGAAAGTCTTGGGAGAGTGAGGTGAAGAGTTCAAACCCCTAACCATTTCTATTTTAGAATTTTTAAACTGGAGGGTAATATTGAATTTAGTGGGTTATTTAGCAAAACCGCCCTATATAGTGGTCGAAACCATGGCTAAACCCTCTTGTTAAAGATAAACCCCCTACTAAATTAAGCGGAGAAAACCCTATTGAAGGGATAATTTTTTTCTTCCACTTTGCTTAACAAACCATTACGAGTATTTTTTGTAAAGGGAGGGTTATCTAAAAGTGCATTTTTCATCTTTTTGTGGGTTATAGCACCGAGAGTCATTTTTGAGCTCAGGAGGCCACTAGAGCCTCATGAAAACAAAAAAATGTCTATCATTCAATTTTTTTGTAATCATATATTTTCAGTATATATTTTAGTGGATTGTACTAATTTTCAAGTTTCCATATTCAACCACAAACATTGTAACTAAAAAAATGGTAGAGATTTGAAAACAAAAATAGTGAAATTTGGTTCTATAACACTCACCAAATATTTGGATCTCTTTCACAACGTTTGATATATACAATGCCTCTGGGAAGCGCTTACGGGTAAAGTTGTTGTGACTACTACTGCACTTAATGCCTAATATAGCTACAACAACATCATTTGGGCATCGTCCCTATAAATCGACGGGAGAAATAAGGACATAGTGCACACACTTTGAGCCCTCACATCTGTCTATGAACGATTGCATGACATAAATCCAAACATTGAAATCATCCGAGTATATAGCAAAGTTACGTGCACATATGAGGATATTTCTTTGATCCGGTGTCAATAATCACACAAACCCCTTTCAGTATTGTCTTAGTACCATATATCGAATTCTTTCACATATGTTAATGCATCTTTCATGTACCACCGAGTATATCGAGAGGCGAGCTTTTTCCACGTACGAATTATATAGAGTATATCAAAATGACAGTATATAGATTGGGAGACCTTATACCTGGAGTGATAATAAACTTACCCTTTGTTAGTTGATTCAAAAAATGGGCACTAATGCCCCTAAATTATTTCTTCCAAACTCACATCTCTAAGAGGAGATAATTATGTCAGTATGGAAGACTAAGATCAAAACACAACTTGAGTTTGAAGAGATTTGGCTTGTTGTGAATGGTTCCGCAACCAAATCACTAGATGATGCAGCCCAACAGAGACAATTTGACAAGGCCAATCAAAGGCCAAATTCATAATCTTGTTCGCAATGTCTAATGAAGTGCAACCCCACATTCGAGATGCCAAAAAGTCAAAGAAGTGTGGGATAAGTTGAGCACCGTGTACGAGGCCAAAAACAAGAACACAATATTGAATTTGCAGAGTCAGTTACATACACTAAAATTCAAACGAACGAGAAAGTGGAAGCTTTCTTACGGAGAGTTGCAAAATTGAGGGCTTCACTTTTAGCCTTAGGAGAGGAGGTTATTGATACAACTCTAGTGCCCATAGTTTTGAGAGCACTTCCTCCTTAGCACATTCTTGAAACGACACTAAACTTGTCAGATCAAACAGTTACTTTTGAAAAGTTAGTGAATCTACTGCAACAAGAAGAAACAATGTACAACAAAGATGATGAAGAGGACCAGGAACCATCTTCTCATCAGAAATGAAAAGGCAAAGAAAAATCTTCTCAAAAGTCCCCAAAACATCATCATAAGGTGATAAACAAAATAATAAATGTCTATCTGTAAAGAGGACATGAGTTGAAAAGATTGTTGGTTGATGCATATAATAAAAGTTCATCAAGCAATTTTGGACCTCAGAATCAACAGTCTCATCAGGGACAATCATACTACAAGCAAGGGAAGAAGAAGGGGAACTGGCGAAGAAAACCCCATCAACAAGGTAATGTAGCTGAGCAAGAAGATCATTCAAAAATGAGGACTTCTTGTACACTACTCATTCTAGTGAACCATCCACGTCATCTAGTGTTATTTGGTATGTTGATTTAGGAGCCACTCGACACATGACCAGGCATAGAGACTGGTTTACTACCATGAGGGACACACCTTCGAAAAATCATGTTTCGTTAGGTGATGATTCTTTGTACACTATACAGGGTATTGGGAACATTTCTCTACCTCTTGGTTCACAAAATTGTAGATTAACAAGATGTATTATATGTCCCTGGGTTAACAAAGAATCTGCTATCAATGAGTCAACTTCTAGATCATAATCTGAAGATTGACTTTGATAGTCATTCTAGTAAGAAAGTGTGTTTGATTCGAGACAAATCTAAAGGCTTGATTTTTTTGCAAAAGCCTCCAATGTGGGACGTATGTTCCAACTTGACTTTGTCCACAGGGATGATTAGACACTTGTGGCTAAGAATTTTCCTCTGCCTAATAGATAAACAACATAGAGCTTCATTCCAGAAAAGTACTTATCAAGCTCCAAGTAAGCTTGATTTGGTTTATATCGATCTTTTCGGTCCGATATGGCCTATTCATTCTGGATTTCAATAATTCATGTTATGTGTTGATGATTCAATAAAAATGTGGATATTTTGTCTTCGTAAGAAAGTTATGCTTTTGAGAACTTCAAAAAGTTCAAAGTGGTTATAGAGAATGAGACTGGTCGTCATATCAGATCTCTCTGCTCAGATCGAGGGGGAATTCACCAGTAATGAGTTCAAAGCCTACCTTTAAGTTCACGAGATTTGTCGATAGATGCCTCCTCCACACACACCACAACAAAATGGTGTTGTTGGGAGAAGGAACCGTACTATCACAGAGATGGTGCGTTGTATGATTGATGATTCTATACTAGCGAGGACATTCTCGGTAGAAGCAACAAAGACAACAATATATTTGTTGAACAAACTACCCACAATTGCTCTTGACATGGAGTAATGCCACATGAAACATGGTTGAAGAAGAAGCCATCCGTTGCACACCTCAGAGTATTCGGGTGCAAAGCTAACATGCACATACCCAAACAAAACAAAAAGAAGTTGGATATGAAATCTCAAAACTCATCTTCATTGGCTATAGTGAAGAGGCTCTTGGGTACATATTGATGGATCCAAAGACCAAAAAAGTCTACACCAATAGAGATGTTGAGTTCTTTGAGAAGAAGGAAGCTAAGACTCGTCCTCCGACTAGCTTTGATGTAGATATTTCACTTATTGTGAAAACATAATTTGATGTTCCCACTTGATGACGACAATGATGATGGTGATGATCGATCGAGACATGACCACGACTCACGAGAACAAAGCATAACGTATGCCCAAGTGGTATACTAATATGATTCGAGATGCAAAATTGGATGCTCCACTAGATACATCCACCACTGGACCACAAACTTACAATAAAGCACGAGAAGAGGTAAAATTTTCTTTGATGAGTAGAGTTGTTGAATTTGTTGAGCCCTCTATTGTTTAGGAAGCCCTATAGTCAAAAGCTTAGAAATATGTCATGGATATTGAGTATCAGTTAGTGATGAAGAACAACACTGACAACTTGTCGATCTTCCACCAGGGAAGAAACCCATTGGTTGCAAATGGATATTCAAAACAAAGTACAAAGTAGATGGGACCATAGACAAGTACAAAGTGAGACTGGTAGCAAAGGGGTATGCATAAAAGGAAGGCATAGACTATGAGGAGACATTTTCTCCCATAGCTAAGATCAAAATGATCAGGATGATCTTTGCTCTAGTTGCTTAGTTTGGTTGGAAAGTCCATTAGATGGACGTGAAAAGTGCCTTTCTGAATGAAGATCTATAGGAAGAAGTCTACATGACTCAACTTGAGGGATTTTTCATACCTGGTGAAGAAACAAAGGTATGCAGACTCAGGAAATCTCTGTATGGCCTTAAACAGGCACCCCAGATTAGTACATCAAAATTGATGAACATCTCATTCAACATGGATTCGTCAGAAATCCATATGATCCCAATCTCTACCTCAAGAGGCAAGGAGGAGAGATTGTGATAGTTGTTTATGTCGAATGATCTAGTCATCACTGGCAGCACAATGAAGATGATCGATGCTATGAAGAAAGATCTTAATTGATCGTTCAACATGAAAAATCTTGAGCTTAGGCACTATTGTCTTAGATTGGAAGTATGACATAAATAGAATCACATCTTTGTTTCTCAATTGAAGTATACCAAGACAACGCTCGAGAAATTCAAGATGATGGATTGCACACCTATTGCTACACCTATGGAGACGGGACTTCAGTTATCCCATTCAGATCTATCTCCTATGGTAAATAAAACTCCCTATCGACAATTGATTGGGAGTCTCATTTACCTAACATATACTAGACCATGTATCAAATTTACAGTGAACTATCTTTTCAGGTTCATGCAGGGTCACAGAGTTTGTCATTGGAAAGCAGCAAGGCAGATCTTGAGGTATCTCAAGGGAACTATGGATCTTGGTCTAGAGTACAAGAAGAACTATAACTTCTTGATTGGATATTCATATTTAGATCATGTAGGTAACATTAATGACATGAAATCCACTACGGATTTGTATTCCTTTTTGGGATCTCGAATGATATCATGGGAAGCAAGAATTTTTTTTTTGTTTCTCGCTCATCTACAAATATCGTCGAATATCGTGCTACAGGTGGAGCCGTCTGCAAACGATATGCTACGTCACATATTTAAAGGAATTAGAGTACCACAAGCAAAACCTACCACCTTGTATGTTGACAATGAGGGTGTTCTCAAACTTGTTCCCAATTCAGTGTTTCATGAGAGAACCAAGCACACCGAGGTATAAGTTCATTTCATACGCGAGTATGTCTTGAAACACAACATACAACTTCTGTTTTCCAACTAAACAATGAGCAAATATCTTCACAAAGTCACTTGCACATGACAAATTCGAGATGTTCGAGAGTTCCTCTCCACCTCATTCGAGACAATGCAAAATTAAGGGGGTGAATGTTAGGTAAAACATAGTTTACCTAGGTTAATTTAGCATAGGTAATTTAATTATTAATGTGGTAAGTTGTTATAGTTTGGTTATAAACCATATTTCGTTTGTATTTGGGAATAGTATTCCCATATCATGTTTTTGTTATTATTTGTCTAATAGTGGGTTGTTTTACTTCCCACATGTATTTTGTTGCACCAGTGCAATATCTTGTTTGTCTGCATATGGTTATGCAATATCTATAAATATTGCAACCATCACTATTGTAAATGAGTTGATTGAATATCAATATAATTGTGGGGCTTCCGTCCTTCTTCTATATCCCATTACTAGCTACCTCATTCCAGACTGTAAACTTCCTATAGCCTTCAAAATGAGTCTTGCAACCATCATGCTCATGAGTTTCCGTGAGACAAATTACATCTCTTCCTTCTACTACAGGCCCTAACCCAGTCCTCTTCTCCAAGGATAACCTCTACAATTCCAACATGCAAGTTTTAACAATACATGGGAGGGCCCTGATTCCTATTTATTGTGGTGTTGAGAACTCGAAGCATGGTTCTCACAACTTTTCATCCACGATTGACCTAACTCATTTCTTGTTAACATCGATACTATTAGTACTATAAAACTATTAATGTTTTCTTTGCATGATAGCTTTTTTCTAATTTCCATATATATTTAGTAATTTTAGTTTCTTTTTATTAATGTAAAATAGGGGAGAGGAGCCACTAGTTGTGCACCCAAGTTGAGGGGTGTACAACACACATATAAATACATGAAACTTTGAAAAAAAAAAACCCTTAAATAGATTTTTTTCTTAATCTAAATATTTTTTTTTGAGCTTTTTTATTTTATGGAAAGTGGTTTTAAAGGGATTTAAATCAAGTAGTTTTCCATAAAAAAAAAAAAGGGTGGACCATTAGTAGGGCATTATTTCATGCATTCTTTTCCACTTATGTGGCATCATGTAATTAGGTGATTTTTGATGTGACACATTTTATTAGCTATTTTTTCAAATGTTGAATGACAAATGTACATGTACTAGTCACTCACTTTACAAATACACTCACCATTATTAATCCATGCTTCACTATAGAAATCACTCATTCACCCCACCCAAAAAAAAAAAAAAAAAAAAAAAAAAAAAGGTGTAAACTGAATTTATTTTTATCTTTAAAACATAAATATTTACGTCATTACTTTTCATCATGAAAAAGTTAGTAGAAAATATATCCTTCCCATTGAAATTTGGACTAGCCTTCAAATTTGTTGACTGCCCCCACCCCTTAAAAGTTAAAGTTAGTAGGCCAAAAAAATGGTACCTCCCGTGTTCACTTCAACCACTTTTTGAGTCCCGTCATTTGCCTTAGACAGTAGCAATAAGTACGTCAATTAACATACTAGTGCCACAGGAACAGAATATACCAGACTCGGGTTTACCGTTGAACTCAAAATATCAGCTTCACCTCAAAAATCCTACATACTTGAAAGCTGCAATTAAATAAATATAGCAGCATTTGAAATTGAAACCTTCTCTGAACGCTTGTTGATCCAAGCAAATCGACAAATTTGATCCTACAATGACCAGATTGTCGTATAAGTATTAAGCCCGGGAGGAGGAGCTCATGGAGGCCAGACACATTGAACCCCACCTGAAAAATCCTTACACTTGTTTAAACCACAGTAAAATACGACCCACCCAATCGATTTCAGTGGGTGGAGGCATAAAATCCATCATTTCATTGAAAAATTAGTGGGCAAGCTGTGGACTGGTGGAAGACATGGAGTTATGAGCAAAAAGGGTCATTTGGGGATTGTAAATACTAGTTCCAGATGTTCTAGTTTGAAGGGTGATGCCAACACTTACACTGCGTTGCCCACTTCGCCTTCAACTGAATTAGTTTCTGATGATCGAACTGCATCATTGCCTGCATCCAGGCTTCTGCCTGGATCCCACCTTGTTGAAGAAAACATTGAGAAGGTCAGCTTTTTCCTTTTCCCTTCTCGCCTTTGTTTGTTTGCTTGCTGCACACTCTAATGATCTGTAGATATTGTAAAACATTTCTGAAAATTTGCAAATCTTATGGATCATGCTTGAATGTAAACTTGGGTTACACTTGCGGGTCCTGCTAAAATGTACTCCGCTGGGGTTACATCATAACCTCACCACATGTCCCCTCCAGTCATGGGTTCGGGTAGGGATTCTGACATTTAATACGTCCTTTTCCATATTTCTTTTTTTTGATGAGTAGTGCACACTCATTGGACAATAGATTATATAGATTGTCGGCACCTCAGCTCATGCTTTGGAGGAAGCATAAAACAGATTTACAATAACGAGTTTTTGATATTTCTTGAATTCAAATCGTTTGAGAACTTTTATGTTAGAAGAGGGTATCGATCTTTTTCAAATTTCTTCCCATTCATCCACATATATCTAAAACATCCACCACTGTGTTAGATAGCATCTTAGTCACATCGTGCACTCTTGGACTTGGGAATGGCGGAAGAGTAATAGCTCTGTAAAATAAAAATAAAAAGTAAAAATTGGATGGAGGATTGAATTTTTTATCTGGTCTCGATTTAATTAGGAGAGAGGGCCCAATAACTGAGCATGTCCAGTCGCTGAAGGACCCCACACATGAGCAACAAACAAGAAGAAATGTGTGCTCGAGGGGGCCCTCCTACAACAATTGTGTGCTATTGCAGCAGTACTTGCTGCTGCGGAGGCTGCTGGAAAAGTCAGGGAGGGGCGCTGACAGATCTGTCAGAAATGTACAGTATATAATATTTGATAAAACGTTTCAACCTTATACAGATTTCCACCTGTTCTTTATATTTATTTTTTCATTCTAATATTTTTAAAAATGGGGAGACTCTGAATAGGGCATTGCAATTGCATGTGTGCAAAACCATGATTTTATCCCTCCCACGTTAGCATCGGGCGCCCTTCTACAGCTGTGCAATTTTGCTCATGTGCAGGGGTGATAGTCTCCGCACATGAGCTTAATTTTAAGCAGCTAGAGGGGCGCCCTTATGTAATGTCATTGGGATAATTTGCCTTGTTTGCACAAATTATCCTATTTTTTAAAATAATGGGTTTTTTTTTGTGTTTGATTGCCTGAAGTTGTCTCATTACGTTAAGATATTCCTAGTGAATCATATGAGCCAATTTTGACAAATACCTAGATGCTAAAACTCATTTTATCCCTCCGCTAGGTTTTGTCTGCAGAATTTTATTTAATTATTTATTAAATAAATAAAGTTCATTTAATGTGAATTGTGCTTTGCAGTTGAACCCTATTGAAGTTTTTCATGCCAGTATTCTCACATCTCAATAGGGTTTTCACCAGGAATGAATTCAGAGCAATTGTCTGCAACTTCTGGCAACATTTTTCATTTTTATTTATTTCTTTTTGCTTTTGTTTTCGGTTTTCTCCGTAGTCTGTCTGTTAAATTCCCCTTGATCCGTTCTTTGTTCTGTATAGCTTGTTTAATTGCCTGGAACATCTGGAAGTCATTTATGGCCTCAACAATGGAAGAAATTAATCACGGAGTGCTGACTTCGACCAAAAAAAGAAGAATTTAAGCAGAAAAAGCCTCTCCTAAGCAAGTCGCACTTTTTGGGATAATAGATCTGGTGTCACCCAGATTTCATCCTGAAATCTGCGACTACTCTATCCGAAATTTTTTCGTACTTTTAAAATAATGGGTCATTTTGTGTTTTTATTGCCTGAAAGTTCTTGTATTGTGTCAAGATATTCCCAAAGAGCCATATTAGTCTTTTTCGCCAAATATCCGGATGTCCAAAATTGTTATATTCTCGTCGCCGGGATTTGTCTGCGGGAAATTTGTATTTAATTATTTTGAGCCCCGTATGAGGCTATTTGCGCTCTGTTTTAACTCTGTTATGATCGAATATGTCATTACTCTTATGTACCAAAAGGGTTTTAACTTGGAATAAGTTTTGGGCTTTATTTGTAACTTTCGCAATTTTTGTGTTTTTGTGTTGTCCCATTTCGTTTTCTGTGAAATTTCTCTAGAACAATTCCTTTGCCGGGTAAGCCCGATTTTTGGCTTGGAGCTGCTGGAAAACATATACGCACATTATGCCCGAAGGAAGTCGCCATCGGAGGTCTAGATCATTGGAAAAAGTGAAGTGCACGGAAAAGCCCCTGTGGGGTTGGGCGCATTTTTGAAAACAAAGGATTTACGCTGCAATGAGAAAAATACAAGCAGCAGGCAAGGTGGGAATTTTATACTTGCTGCAGGTACTTTTTTCCGTGTTATAAAATTAACTTAAGCTACGGTGGGAAAGTTAGAGGCATGAGAGACAAAGGGAATTTATTACCTACCTTGCAGGTGAAAATTCCCATGATAAAATAAAAGGAAAGTGACTTAAGTGAAATCATGAGATTTTAGTGTCTACCTTGCAGGGTAAATAATCCCATTGTCAAAGTCAAATCACTTAAGTGGATCATGGGATTTTAGTGCCTGCCTTGCAGGGTAAAGAATTCCATTGTGAAAATTCTTAAAAATAGAATTATATGTGCAAAAAGTGCGCCCCCTTTGGTGAGATGATGGCAGCCTTGAAATGATTATTTTAATTAATCTATTTTTAAAAAAGTGCACCCAAGCTTGGAAGAAGTCAACAAGTCAAAGAGGGAATAAAAGAAATGGATTAAATGTATTAAATTTAATTTATTTAGTGGCTGCCCCCTCTCTTTCAAAAAGCGCCCCATTTGGGAGTTATTTAATGATTTTTAAGGCATTAAATCATTAAATTAATTTCTATTTTCAGTGGCTATGGTCAAGGCACACTGTGAAGCTTAAGTGAAGTGATGTGTGAAGGATTAAATTGGATTAATTTAATTTATTGGATGGCTGTCTTTAAACATGCTATTTTTAAAAGAGAAGAACATGATTTTTAATTAATTAATTGCCTTTTATTGTTAGGGGAAATTATTAATTATAGAATTGTGAAGGTTATATAAGCATGGGCAGCCATATGGGTGAATTATTTAATTCACAGGTAAAGAATTGCAGCCAAGAGGAAAAGTGCGCCCCCATTTGAAGAAGGATTTTGCTTAGGCACGGTGGCAACAAGGCTAAAAGCTTCCAAATTTGGCGCATGTTTTGAAGGAGGTGGATCTTTGTCTCATAATTGTTTGCATAGGTGTTACAGTGCTTAGGTGTTGTTAAAAGGATTTATGCTCTTTTTATGTACAAATGAAACACCAATTTTTGGGGCAGCGGGCTTGAAAAGTGCAGATTTTTACATTAAAATTCACTGCTCATGCTCTGGTGGCCATTTTTGTTTGAATAAATTGCAGAATTCATTACAGTGCTTTACAAAGGAAAAAAACTTTTATCAATGTCCAATACATTGCATATATCCTCAAAATCAAGAATTGTTCGATCTACACCGTATTGAAGAAATCCGGCCAAGTAAGAAGCAAAAGAATTATTCGACAAAGATTGACAAAGCCATGGCGAAGAGAGACGAAAAGAAAGCACGATAGAGTCATGCATCGCTTCCAAACTTCAGAGACATAGGAGACACAGATCTAGGCCCTAACCTCTTTCGATTTGATTGATAGATCCGGCGGGAAAGACTTCACTCATGCATGCGGTTAAAAGCAAGGAATTATCCGAGCTACGACTTTTCCATGTACAACCCATTGCTTAATTTGTTATGGAGTGCGCTAGATCTTACCATCCTTCATCCAGATCAATGCGTGATGCTACGGGAAAGACAATAATTCGTTTGGACGCCGAGTTCATCAATTATTGTTTGAAGATTCCAGTGCGAAAGGTGGTGACTTCCATTAGTCTTCAGGATGTCGGCAGCAGTGGGAGAAGCATAGAGTTGATTGCGTGAGCATAATGAATGGTCGATACATGAAGAAGCCTAGATCTCCTTTAAAGTTCCCGAGAACTCTTCCACGGTCCAATTTGGTGCGGGAGGTAGATGATGTCGTCAAAGTGCTATGCAGGGATGAATGGCGGCGAATGCCTACACTTTCCGTACATGGATGTATGCTTTCATCAGACCATTGAAATCAACAAGGTTGATTCTATAATCAATTGGTTGGAAATTATTAGCAATAACATTGGTGAGCAACTCCGGGCGTGAAGTGTACTTTCACCTTCAAGATGACTTCATACTTGGTGTATCTTTGCCGCAGCCTTCACAAGGCGTCTTTTCCAAGTTTGGATAGATGTGGTGTTCTTTCTAAGGACCCCATTTTCGAGTGCTACCCACAGCTTATTGTACCTGCGTGCGATAAAGATTTCAAAGTGATTAACGATGAATTCTTCTTTGATTTCATCTATAGGCTAGACAAAGACTTGAAGGCCAACAGGGGTAGCAAGAAGCGTGGGAAGTTGTGTCCAAGATTGGCAGTCTATTCATTCAATTTGTAAATTTCACATACCTCAGGGTTACGGGTTTTTCTGGAGAACCAATAAAGATGCCCAGGTATCCGAATGATAAATTGATCGCCATGGAGTTGAGCAGGCAACTTGTGGAGTTACACGACCTTCAGTCAAAGCGACACAAGTCTACGGGCTTCTTCCCAATCACTGTAGGATATTACAGCTGCATTAGCATTCATAGAGCTCGGGAATGGAGGCGCAAATGTTATCCGAGTATGAGCAAGAGTTCTTCCCTGCACGGCTGAATTTCGATCCGTTTGGAGTAGCCAGGAAGACAATCTCCCAGGAGTACACACATGTGCCTTCATTAGAAGATTTCTGGATGAGTGCAAAAGTGAATACGAGGTTAGAAAGAGAGATTTCAACAAAGCAAGAAAGCAAGTGTTCGACTTTGGACTAGCGTGGATACTGCGCAGATCTTAAAGATGATGGGAATGTGGTACTTGACACTTACCATCAAATGGGAGGAGATAAAGCCATACTGCAGAATAACATAGGAGGCTGCAACACAATTGAAGAAAGGTTGGGAGCTGTGTTGGTGAATACTTCAAACTGGTTGCTGACGAAGGGATATTGCCTTGATGAAGCATTGATGAATCAAGTCACGGGCAACTTCGGCGCAGGAGATTCCCTCAAGCGAAAGCACGGAGGAGAAAGCAGCAGGAAAGTCGAGAAGTTGAAAGTGCATAGAAGATCTCAATCCAAGGAGAGGATCACTTCTACGACCATGACTTTAACTCCGGTTTCTCCAGTACCCAATACTTCACCAACTATTGCACCGCAACAGCAGGACACTTCCATGCCTCCACTGAATCCAACGACATTCATCTTCTCCCCTCAGCCACTTCGTTCAGCGCCTGTTCCAGAGGATACGTTGAAGCTGCAGATGGCGGAATTCAAAAAATCTGTCCTTGGATGATTCAGATGATGGCAGCCATAACACTATGGCACTTTCTGACGGAGAGGATGCAGAGCGGAAGATGGTAGTACACTCAGCGACTTCAACGACTTCTTATTCTCCGAGAAGTAACTTCTCGAATGGTTGGCTTTGCAGTTGGTTCCAGAAACGAGAATGGAGATGAACTTAGAGGAGCACGACTTGCAGCTACTCCAAAATCTGGGCGGAAGAGACAGAAGGCCTAAAGTTGCCAAAGCAACTTCTAGGTTGATCATCGAAGATTTGGGAGAGAAGTTTGCTGAGATATCAATTTCGGCAGAAAGAAAGATAGACGAGCTCACGGCAGTGGATGTGACAGTAACCAAAGTACCCCTCGGTCAAGCCACCACTGAAGGATTGAAGCAGGACACGCAGACATTGATGGATGCTTTATTCCTTAGGCTTGAAAGTGAAAAGGCGGAGAAAGAAGAGTTGCAGAAGCAAGTATCTCAATTATGTGAGATCATAGCCAAGGTTGCTAAACCTTCCATTCAGCCCATTTCAGAGCAGATGAGTGTTCATCTTATGCAGGAAATGGAGGACGCAAGCAATCAAGTAAAGGCTATTGACGAATGGAAGGATTTGATTATTCGTCAAGCTTTTGTACAATTTGGAGAAGTGCCAGCCCGCCTAAAGGTTATGGATGATGCAGCAAATCAACTGAAGCAATTGATGGCAAACATAGAAGGCATGAATACAGTTGCAGAGAGTAACCTGAGTATTTTGGCCGAGATCAACAAGCTGCCGGGAGATGTATTGATTGTGGAACAGATTGTACCGGACGGATCAGTCGAGAAGGGGAAGCAGCTAGAGTTTGCAGTATCTTTCCGTTTGGAAATCTGCAGAGTTTTGCTAAAGAGGATGCAGGCACTTGAGAGTAGGACATCAGACTTACCAGATAGTGTCATTTCTTTCACTGAGGAGAGAGTGGACGGGAATGTTACTTCACACGTGCGGATCGTCTCAACTAAGGTGCCTAATTCCTTGGAAGGTTCTCTTCTGATGGTACAAAAGAGAATTGATAAAGTTACCAAGCCTTTCACGATGAATTCTATCAGTAGACTGGTGACGCTGCGCAGGTAGACATTGCGAGGTTTGGGCCAAACTTGGAAGATGTGGAAGCGTGCATCAAAGTGTTGAATGAAGGGTTCTTTAATTCGGACAAAGAAAGAAGCAGTGGCTAAAACAGATGGAAGGATGCTGAATTACATCTTCGACAAGTATATCCGATATCAGAATAAGAAAAAGACAAACATTACAGCTGACATGACTTCTATTCTTTCTTCTTCTATTTTCTATGTTCCTGGATGAAATTGTAAAATTTCTAAGTTATTGGTTTTACTGACCATTACTTAAAGTCATGTGGAACTATTCTATTAGTTAAGTGATACATGTGTCACTTAAGGAGAAGATAGTTGAGAATGATTGCCAAATGTCATATTTACTTGTTGTTTATGTTTCAGTTCAGTTTGAGTTTTCCATTTGTACTTTCCCTCCTACATTCTATAAGTAGGAGAAGAACCTCCGGTTAAGAATGGATCGAAATTTGTAAAGCAACAATCTTGTGTTCTAGACTTTGTCTTTGGACCGCTTTTGAGAGTAACTTGGAGCAAAGGAATACAAAGAAGCAGGTTTCCGGAGAACTTTGTGTCACGGTGTACTTTGTTTCTTGCTTTTAATCTTAGATCTCTTAGTAAACTTTGTGTTATTTTAGATCTGGATCTAGAGCTGCCTTTGTTTTATAATTCTGTGTGTTCATATTTATTAAGTTTCTTCTATGTGTATGCAATTAGCTTTGCTATCTATTAATTGAGATGCACATCTTCCCCATTTCTTCTCTGTATTTCCTTTACTTCCTTCTTCTATAAAATATTTCCTTTCTTGAGCAATTTCTTGCTTACTTGTGCAAATTTCTTAGTTATGGTTCATGAACTAAGTGGTTAAAGTAAAACCCCTGATAGATAATAACACATTTTTATTGACAAATCTGACACGGGAGCCTCACCGGTTAAATGAGGGAGATTTATCTCATGACTGCCTAGGTTTGATGCTATGTAGAAAATCTAGCCAACAAGATCTAAGTCATTAGTGGGAATTTTGGCGGTGGTAGGCGGTGGGAATTTTTCCCCACTGGCAGGTTACTTTTTCCCATCAAGTCAAAATCACTTAAGCTGCAATGAGAATTTCAAAGGTGGCAGGAAGGCGGGAATTTCTTACCTGCAATGTAGGGTGAAAATTCTCATTATAAAGAAAAATCACTTAAAGCACCGGCGAGAATTTCTTGCCTGCCTAGAAGGTGACTTTTCCCATCAAAGAAGTTTATTCACCCATGCAAGTCGCATTTTTGAGAAGAAGGCTATTTTCCATGCAAGTCGCACTTTTTGGAAGGAAGGATTTAAGCTGCTAATGAGAATTTTGGCAGTGGAGACAAGTGGGAATTTCTTACCTGCAGTGCAAGGGGTGGAAATTCCCATTGCTTCCTATTTTTAGAAACTTCCCTTGCCAAAAAGTGCAACCCACCTTGACATTAATACATGTAATTAATGATATTTATTAATGGTATTTCTAGCTAAGTTTGGTGCCATAAATAGAAGGAAAGTCAATGAAAGTGGATGAGCTAAAGAGAAGTCAAGGATGCATGCTAAAAATAAATAAAATAAATTCATTAAAAAGCAATCAGAAGCATGCAGAATTGGGTGCCCAAATTGAAGAAGAAGCATGGCTTTTAATTAATTAAATTGCCAAAAATAGGGAAAGACAATTATTAAAATTAGCATGCAGATGGCTATATAAGCATGGGATGCCATAAGGGAGAAGCAATTAATTCTTTTTGATGAAGTTTGCAGCCCGAATAGGTTTTGGCGCCAAGGGAAGGAGGATTTTGCATTAAAGAGTGTTTTCCATTGCCGAGAAGCTTCCAGTTTTGGCGCATAGGGTTGGAATAACCTGATTTTTGTTATTTTGATTGTCTGCATGTTGGTATAAGTGCCTAGGCGAATTAAATAATATTTTTGCTTGCTTTGCATGCAAGCAAAGTCTCAAATTTTAGGGCAACAGACTTTATATGCAGATTCTGGTGATAAAAATCAAGTATTCATGCCATGGACTCCATCTTTGTCTGAATTAATTGTAAGTATTCAACACAGGTGCTCATATTAGTGAAAGGAAGTTCAAATCAATGTCGGATACGTTGAATATCTCTTCCGAATTAGAAGTTGTCGGATCTATACAAATTGATCCAATTACAAGGGATTCTAGAAGAATTAAAAGAAAAAGAGCTTAGACAAATATTGTTCCAGGCATGATGAAAGAGAAGGATCAATAGATTCATGCATATCTACTAGATTTGCTAACATCAATGATACAGACATAGGCCCTGAACCCATCACTGATTTAATTGATAGATCCAGAGCCGAAAGGACATCTCTCATGCGGCAATTAAAAGTAGTGGGATTATTCAAGCCTCAGTATTTTTAGTCACAACTTAATTGCGTAAAGATCCCTTAGCGACAAGTGGTGATTGTAATCAACATGCGGGATCTTTGTGAATAGATGAGAAAATGCCGAATTACATGTTCGACAAGTATATTCAATAACAGAACAAAAAGAAAGCGTAGGGTGTTACATCCGACAAATCTTCTTTCTTCACTTCTTTCTCCTCTTATTTCCTATGTTCCCGGATGAAAATTATAAGTGTAAAGTTAATTGTTTAAAAGCCATTATTTTAAGTTATTTGAAAAGGTTCTCTAAGATAAGTGGCAGATGTGCACAATTTTGACTTAATCTTCTAGATGCATGTCACTTAGAGAGGAATTCTAGGAGAAAGTTTGCCAGATGTTCCCTTTATAACTTCCACATGTTCTAGTTTCCTATTTGTAATTTCCCCTCTATACACTATAAATAGAGGAAGGGCCTACGGGTAAAAGGGATCAGAATTTGTAATCAACATTCTTGTGTTCCAGACTTTGAGCTGAAACCCTTGATATTTTTCTGAAAGCTAAGGAATTGAAAGGAGGCAGATTTCCGGAGAACTTTGTGTCAACGGTGCATTTGTTTCTTATTTCTGTGTAGATCTTTGCATAAACTTTGTGTTATCTCAGATCTAGATTTGAAACTTTCCTTTTCTTTAAATTTTGTATTGTGAGATCTGTTTATTTCATCTATGTGCATGAGACCAACTCTGCGAACTATTGGTTGGATTGCACATCTTCTTTGCTCTCTTCCCGGATTCAATTATTTCCCCTTTTGCAAATATTTCTTTATACTTGTTGCAGAATTGCCTAGCTATGGCTCATGAGCTTTGCAATTAAAGTAAAACCCACGAACAGTTACTCAGATCCACAATTGATAGAAATCTTACATGGGAGTCTTACCAGGTAAATGAGAGAGATTTATCTCATGATCGCCTAGGTTTACTGACCATGCAAAAATCTAGCCAACATGGTACCATTCTCAAATAAAAGCCTTCATTTTCCATTGAATATATATATCCTAAAACACTTCTTTGTTACAAAAAATTTCTACATCTTTTTGCAAAACTAGAATATATGTTTGCGAATATACTTATTTATTAGTATGCATAATGTTCATAACTAGTTGACCAAATATCTTAAATAAATATCACCGGCATTAATTTCTTCCTTTATCTTTGCAATTTGACAAGTCTGATTGGGAGGCATTAGTTTTTGGAAAAAGGGTAAAAGTGGGGGTTTTGAAAGGACCCTCATCCTTGTACAAAAAAGCCCATAAGGCAAAATATGTCAATGAAGCAAGAAGAGAGAAAGCTCGTAGGCAACAAAAACAAAAAGGCCCCAAGGCACGAACCGAACATAACCAATTACATTTTGTGAATATTTTTAAGGATAGGCTCACGCTTTCTGCAATTGCAGTAATATAGAGCTTCTATTAACCAACACATCCACCAATTTAATGAGATCCAAGCAGTCTTTGTTGATGTTCTTCTAGGTCATGTCTGTGTGAATTTTCCATTCTTTAATAGCAAAGGTGAAGGCCCTATTTAGTCTTCGAGACTACTGAGGATAATATCTTCATCATTAGGCTCTGCT
Source organism: Taxus wallichiana var. yunnanensis (assembly GCA_018340775.1). Taxonomy (NCBI): domain Eukaryota; kingdom Viridiplantae; phylum Streptophyta; class Pinopsida; order Cupressales; family Taxaceae; genus Taxus; species Taxus wallichiana. The sequence continues at coordinate 11,606,301 of CM031244.1, forward strand.
GGTAGGAGTGATATTCTCCAAGGGCTCTTGATGCTCGAAGTTGCAGCTTTAGTGTAATCGCTTTGAAGCAAGGATACTTGGGAGCCCAAATTCTCGATTGCAGGGGAATCAGGGTATAGCGTGGAAAGGCCCAACAAAACATTGGAAATATCCGAGTCAATGCAAACATCCATGGAATCAAGGCGGGGGCAAACAACAGGGGCATCCATGTCCGGAGGAGCAGAGTTGGAATTGGGAGGCATTAGTTGGATGAAGAATTGATTAGGAATTGTAGAAATTTAAGATGAAGATGTTAATAGTCACCGCCAATGGGATTCCCTTGGTTTACCCATAGAAAACAAAATTACACCGATCTCCAATTGGAAAGATTTTTTCATTATCGTGGTTTGGGAGGCTGCCTCGGTATCATACCATGCCTTAGAGAAATGATTGACACCACCAATGAGGTCAAATAGCACTTGCAGCATCCTTCCTTTGGGTTTGCATATTGAGGCTATCTCTTCATAGAACCGCACATAGAGTATTCACCGAGTTAGTCATTGGATATGAGTAAAAATACGATAAAAAAATGAATGTGGAATTATACACGCGTCATCCCAGTAGAGACACAAAGATATGCAGCAAGAATTATACAGAGCTACCATATTAAATAAAAACCGTGAACATTTTGTCCAACAAAGGAATGCTAATAATGGAAATCTGGTACCTGCAAGATCAAACAGACCATTCTCCTCATAGACTTCACTCTTGCATTTGAAATGGACGGAGATGACTAAAATTACTATGTTCCATGGGGACGCGTCCCCTACATTTTTCAGCTCGTCCCCGTACCGGGACGTTTCGGAACCTCGGGGACGGGTAGGAAACGTCCCCTTCCCGTCCCCAAACTCTTCGAAAAATCGAAACGTCCCGGGGACGTCAAAAAGCAACAGGGGACGGCAGGGGACGGCTGGATGTCCCCGGTATGTTTAGGGGACTTCTAGAAGTCCCTCGACCGTACCGGGGACGTCCACCGTCCCCTACACATAAAGCCTTAAAAACATTTTTTTAAAACACACTTTTAATTAAAAGTAAAGCAATGTGGGGGCCCACAAGGACCCCCACTTGCATTTCTAAGTGCCCTAAACCTAAAACAAACATCAAAACAAAAAAAAGAAACTCATTTGACTCATTTTTCATTTTGTGAAGGAGAAGACAAAGAAAGAAAAGAGCATAGAGAAGAATAGAGAGCAGCAGTGAGAAGAAGGCAAGAGAGCAATATTCTACTCCATTAGAGGTATGTTTATCATCCTTTGTTCATTTTACAAATTTGCACAAACTATTTCTTCATTGTTTCATTTTTTATTTTATTTTTATCATAGTTTCAAGCTTCACAAACTTAGGGAAGTTTATTTTTTGTTTTCACTTGCAGTTGCAGGGTTGTTGCATTTCCAATACAAAACAATGAGCAGCAGTGAGGGTAGTGAGGGTGAAGAGATTCAATTGGCAATGCAACATAGAGGTAGAACCAGAAATAGGGTTTCTTCAGGGAGTGAGAGTGTTGCACCAACAATGGGTTCAAATAATCCGTTTGATTGCCCTTCACAACTCCTCAAAATCTATGCAAAGGGGCCATTCAATGCTAAAAAGCCTCTTTCACAATTTGTAACAATCATTGACAAGGAAAAAAAAATTTAGGGGGAGTAGAGTGTGGTTATGCCATATTTGCAACAAAGAATTTAGGGGCAACTACATGCGGGTTATTCACATCTTTTGGGCATAACTGGACAAGGGGTAAAAGGTTGTGAAAGAATATCATTAGCGGAGAAGACCGAGGTGACTAGGTTGCACATGGAGGGTGAGACAACGAAAAAAGGGATGCCATTGGAGACTACACAAGTGCCTACCCAATGCGTGGATGTTGAAAGTCAACGAGGAGGGGATTATGCAAAGGGAAAGAGAAAGACTTCTACTGTTACGGGTATGTTTAATGTGCAATCAAGGGAAGTAGCTGACTCTTCTATTGCCAAATTCTTCTTTGCCAATGCTATACCATTTCATGTGTCACGTTCCCCTTTCTTCAAACAAATGTTCAAAGATGTAATTGCTGTTGGTTCCTCATATGTCCCTCTTGGAGAACACAAACTACGAACCAGCCTCCTTGATAAAGAATATTCTAAGGTGAGTGTGGTGATGGAGGAGATGAGGCAAACTTGGATACGGGTGGGTTGTTCTATCATCATGGATGGGTGGACCGATATTAAACATCGGCCACTCATCAATATCATTGTCACATGTCCTATTGGCTCTTATTTTCTTAGAGCTATTGATTGTACTGGGAAGAGGAAGGATGCAACCTTCCAATTTCAAATTTTGAAGGATGCCATAGAGGAGATTGGGCCCTCTAATGTTGTACAAGTAGTGACTGATTCAGCCCGCGTATGTAAGTTAGCTGGCATGATGGTTGAGGGTGCTTACAAGCACATTTTCTGGACTCCATGTTGTGTTCATGCGTTGAACAACGCATTGAAAGACATTGGAAAGATAGATTGGGTGAAGGCAGTGGTGGCAGAGGCTAGACACATACAAATGTTCATTTGCAACCATCACACCTCACTTGCTCTATTCAGGTCTTTTTCGAGGAAGGAATTCCTCAAGCCCGTGGACACTAGATATGCCAGCTATTTCATTTTGTTAGAGAGGATGCTTGAGGTGCAGGAGGCTTTGCAATTAATGATGGTTAATCAGGAGTGGGGTAGATGGCCAAAAGCAAACACTTCTGAAGGAAAAGGTGTGAAGCAAAAGATCCTCGATGATGATTGGTGGACCACAGTTAGGTAAGCTATTGCTGATTTTATATATGTAAGTTTAGTTTTTAATTTTTAAATATTTTTATCCATGTTTATAACTTGTAAATTAGTTTAGTTTTTCATTCTTGAATCTTAATGTTTTCTAATTTTTTTGTAAATTGTTTGCAGATATGTTTGCTCCTTCATCTCACCTGTAGTGGGGGTCATAAGATATGCTGATACAGACTCTCCTAGTCTTGGAGAGATTTATGAGACATTTGACAACATGCTTGGACAGATGAAGCAAGCCATTCATAGCAGGGATCCTACTTTGGGATTTTATGAGGAGCATATTAGGCCCATTGTGACACAACGGTGGAACACAATGAACACCCCACTTCATATGGCAGCCTATGCTCTAAATCCCAAATGGTATGCAACACGACCTAGGAGAGTGCTTCCATCTGATGATGAAGAGGTGAAAGAAGGGCTCATGAAGGCCTTTCGAAAGATGTACACTGATGAGGAGTCCACTTTATTGCGGACCCAATGGCTATCCTTTGTCAATCTTCGTGGACCAACATTTAGCAAGCCAGAGGCGAGGACAGATAGAGCTACATTAGCTCAAGTAGACCCTATTGGATGGTGGACATGGCATGGCAAGGATGCACCAGACTTGAGGATTCTTGCCACTCGCCTCCTTTCACAGGTTGCTAGTTCCTCTGCTGCAGAGAGGAATTGGTCCACATATGGCCTCATCCACATAGTTAAGAGGAACCACCTTACCTCTCGACGAGCAGAGAAGTTAGTAGCCGTGCATAGTGCCTTGAGACTTCAGGATCGACAGACTCCTGAGTATCGTCAGACTCCAGCCACACGTTGGGATGTTGATCCCGAAGATGTTTCACAGATTGATGAGGAGGCACAGGTGGGATTGGTTGGGGTTCCATTGGATGAGGCAGCCCCTCATAGTTCCAGTGACTCAAAGTCTGATTTTGATGCCACTTTAGCGGAGTTTGATTAGGGGCAGCTATATATTTTCATTTTGATTTTCTATGTTTCAGACATTTTGTTGCCCTTGGGCATTTCATTGTAATTGAAACTTGAATCTTATGTGCAATCTCAATTCAGCTCCAGTTTTATGTATTAAAGTCTAAAGTTTTATGATGTGTGTGATGAATGTTTTATTAAGTTTATCAATGTGTTATACTTATCATTATATGATTATTCATATGAATATTTGAAATTTCCTATATTTTAAAGGTTAAATCTTATGTGAAATCTCAATTCAACTCTAATTTTATTTATTAAGGTTCTATATTGTGTGTGATGAATGCTTTAGCAATGTTATCATATGAATATTAGAAATTTCCTATATTTTTAAAATTTTCCCTTATTTTTTAATAGCCGTCCCCTAAAAAAGGCCTAAAAAAATCTGTCCTGAAACACGTCCCCGTCCCCCCATGCCGTCCCGTCCCGAAACTTGGTGGAACATAGCTAAAATACACTTGGCTGGGTAGGTGACGAGAACTTTTCGAACAATGGGAACATTCACCATCTAAAACTCCTTGTGAAAATAAAAATTCAATACATGATGTTGAATCATGAATCCTTTTTCCAGATATTGCATCTCCAACAAATAATCTAATTTATTGAGACCAAGAAATACTCCATCAGGTCAACAATCATTTCTTCTGAATCCTGCAAACCTATAAAACCATTAAACCCAATAACATTACAGAATTTATATGCATACCAAAATCCAAATATAAACTTTCTGCCCCAAATCGTAGCCTCAGACCTAAATAACATTCAGACGAGGTGTAGATCGTGCAGAGCAGAGGAAGTAATCTATTATAGTGATCAAGCGTTGAAATGTACTCTGCCATGAAGGCTGTCACAATTAAGAGTATATAGATTGTTTTGTTCTGGATAGACAAGTAATTATCCCCTACATGATTTCTTCTTACATTCCATGTTGATTAGTCTGCAATCTTAGAATTAGCAATGAACACCCTTCTTGCTACCTTTCTGCAGGGAGGATGGTCAATCCACTCACTTAGTTCACTAGTGTGTATGATGTCATAGAGCTTTTCCCAGTTCTCTTGTAGAAATTTGATTTTCCTCAGAAATGCAGAGGCAAAAGCAGCCCCCACTTCTGGTACTTCATCCTTCTGAATTCATCCAAAGAGAAATTGGAAAAACATACTTCTTATCCTGTCTGGGCATAGTATAGTGTAGTGTTTTAATGCATAATTTTTGGTGAACTGTAGTGTTTTACTGCGTAATTTTTGGTGAACTGTAGTGTTTTAATGCGTAATTTTTGGTGAACTGTATCGTTTTAATGCAACAAGATGTACAGCTTTTGGTCCACATCAATGGACCATTCAGATAGTGGGTGCAGTGGTAGTGTACTTCACCTAATAATTTATCATTCGGGTAGAGTGTAAATGGGTGAAAATGTGGACAGTGAAAAGTATGAAACGTGTTAAGTTGTTGCCAAGACCATCGGGCAACCATTATTTTCTAACAATTTTGACATCTTGGGAGTCTAAGCTATGCACGTGGCACATAAATGGTTTATATATATATAAAATATATATGTGTGTGTAGATAAACTTATAAGCTTTCAAACTGCATTAATTTGGCAGTTTGATGTGGCATCTACGTGGCTGCAGCCACCCCCAAAGTTATGGTACTCAGCCATTGGGCCCTCTCCCCTGAATGATATCTGTTATAGGTTTTGCAAATTTGCACTGACATATGACTTTTATATGGTCTTGGACTCTCAGCCTGTTCAAGCATAGTTTTGCATATGCTTTCTATTAATTTTAAAAGAAACAAAAGAGAACTCATTCAGAAAAAAATGGTGAAAAGCACTGCAATAACTCAGCTCACTCAGGACTAACAAGGTTTTGAAAAATTGCATAGTTCAACTAAGTTTGAGTAATGTGAGTTGACTCTGCTGCAAGCTAAATCAAAATCACAAGTTCTCCGCCACTCTGAAAGAGTCTGATTTTCACGATGCTGGCCGTATGGAAAATTCCAAAACAAAGAAAGAAAGGCATTATATCAATGTCCTGAAATGGAAAAAGTAGGTCAATAGGTATTAAAAGTACAACAAGAAAATAACAATAGAAAGAAGGAAATTATATCAATGTCCAGGAATGGAAAAAATAGGTCAATGGGGCTTAAAAGTATAGCTAGTTACAATAGCAAGGAGTGTTAGATAATTCCATGAAATATAAAAGTAACACTAAAACAATGAAAAAAACCCATTTTTCATGGGGATGTGTCCACACCCCATTCCCCATCCCCATCCCCATCCCCATCCCCATCCCTACCCCTTGCTATTTTTCTATTCAAATAGCAATTCTAAGATTTGGGGGTAGTTCTAGGCATAGTTGGAAAACTTGGCGAGTACTCACCTAGTTGGAAAACTTGGCGAGTACTCGCCTAGTTGGCAAGTACTCTCTCAAAACCTGCAAAAACGAATATTCACCGTTAAAAATTTGTGAATCGGGACTTGGGGAATGTTTGCCAAGAATATTTGGTGAATATTTGTCAATAGTTAGCGAGTCCAAGCCCTCTATTCGTTTGACGCAGACAAATGCGAATACACACGAAAAAAATGCTGAAAAAACACAGCAATTTCTCTTTTAAGGCAACTCTCCCTTTCATTTTTGATCACACAACCATTGAGCATCCTTTGCATGAGTTGAAGGGATTTTACAACGAATTTGAAGAGCAAATTTTAAGAATTTCATTTGGAGGTAAGTTTTTTTTTCTTTTCAAAAATTCGTTGTATATTATTTATATATTCATATTGTATCCGGATATGATTTGCAATTTTAAATGCATTCAATAATTGAGCATCCTTTACATGAGTTGAGGGATTTATATCGGATTTTAAGAGCAAATTTGAAGAATTTCATTTGGAGGCAAGTTTTTTTTTTCTTTCTTTTCACAAAATTCATTTTATATTATTTATATATTCATATTGTATCCGAATATGATTTGCAATTTTAAATGCATTCAATTCAATTGCGAATGATTTTAACTTTTAATAGTTATTAATTTATTCATGTTTGTTTATCATCGTTAATGAATGAAATTGCCAGAATGTATTGTTGTAAATGTTATTTTAATTTTAATTTTAGAATTTATTCTTGTTCGTAGGATTTACAATTATAAATTTGAAATTATGGTTATAAAACTAATTTTTATAATTTATAATTTATAATTTAGTTTACATTTTTTTAATTTTTAAATGTACATTGTGTTGCAGATTAGAGTTTACCAATGGCATCACGTTCGACATCTAGGTTAAGATGACTAGTAGAACCGTTCTTCGCTAATGCCGTCGTACTATTGCTTGAGAAATATGGTGTACGTGGAGCGGTTCGAGGACCCGTGGTTTGCAATTTCTACGGGAAAACATTTTTGGAGGCATCAATCCTCAAGTATCATCTTGCATGTATTGTTTTTTTGAGATGTTTGTGGTATGTTCCAATGTTACAAAAGAGGCAAAACGAGAGATGAAGAGTTGGAGGAGAAGAAACTAGAGAGGGAAAGGGTGCATGCAGCCATAGCAAAAACCATTAGACCTGGAATGGTAGAGGATATAGAGGATGATGCGACAACGGTTGTGGGTCTATTCGCGGTCCACGCTATGAAGTGGAAGAGGCACATCTGATTCATCGAGTACGAGCAAAGGGATACATAGTTTTTTTGTACTAAGAAACATACCTGGGGCACAACCTTTCTTTGTAAGGTACATGCTAGAACAAAGATGCACACGGAAGCAAATAAAGCATGTGTGAATTTTTGGTACTACAACAACCTTCCCTTCAATGTGGCGAAGAGCCCGTAACGAGAGTACTTGGTGACAACATTGGCAATTGTAGGGAAAAGGTACAAGGCACCCTTTCAAAAGACTTGAGTGAGAAATTGCTCAAGAGTGTAGTTGTAGATGCGATAACAATCCTAAAAGATCAAAAGAAGCAATGACAAAATATGGATGCATCATTCTTTCAGATGGGTGGACGGATGGAAAGAACCACACCCTCATCAATTTTTAGTGGCTTCAAATGGTGAGATGGTATTTTTGAAGTCAATTGATGCCTCTAACATAGTTAAAAATGTAGACAATTTGAGTCTTATGTTGGAGAAGGTCGTATTAGAGGTGGGTATTCGAGAATGTTGTGCAAGTTGTCATAAACAATGCAACAACATATGTGGCGGTTGAGAGACTACTACAGAGAGAGACATCCATCACTCTTTTAAACTTCTTGTGTGGCCCATTGCCTTAACCTTCTTTTGGAGGACATAGGCAAATTGATTGGGTGAGGCCGGTTTTATAAGATGCAAGAAATATGACCAAGTACATATATACTCACCTTTGGGTTCTCAATTTGATGAAAAAACATACGAAGAGGAAAGAGCTTGTGCGAGCTCGTGTCACAAGTTTCAGCACTAACTTCTTGACGTTGTAAAGTATTTCTAGTTTGTTGTCATCATTGAAACAAATGTTTGTGAGTCAAACATGGCTAGACTCACAATATTCAAAGAAAGTCGATGGAGAGAGGACTGCAAAGATAGTTTTTGATGATGTCTTTGCAAAGAGAGCTATAGAGATCATCAAGGTAATTTCAAACTTCAATTTATATTTCAAGTCGATTGTTTTATTTTAATTTATTAAATTATAAATATATTGTTATTTACTTATTTACTTTATTTGTAAGTTTGTAAGTTTGTAACTTTAAATTTTAATTTGTGTGTAGGTGTCTAGAGCCGTTGGTGAGGGTTTGTGCTTGGTTGATGGGGAGCAAAACCCGATGGGGTACATTTATGAGGCCATGGATAGGGCCAAAGAGGCCATCCAAAACTATTATAGGGGATATCGCTAGATTTGGTCCCTTTTGGGAGATAATTGATCGGAGGTGGAACAATCAACTCCACCAACCTATTCATGCAACAGGGTACTACCTCAACCCCAAGTTTTTCTTCTTCGATGGCTTCACAGATGTGAACGGGAGGTTATGGAGGGCCTTTCAACATGCATTGAGAGGATGATACCAAAGGTTGAGACGAGGGACCTCATTATTTTAGAGTTGCAGAATTACAAGCATGTTAGGGGGAGACTCTTTTCTTCGGTGTTAGCTATCCGAGGGAGAACCACACACCAGGTAATAAAAATTAGAATGTTTACTAAGTTACTTATATGTTACAAGTTACAAATTTAATTTTATTAATTACTTATAAACTTTTGATTATCTTGTTTGTAGGTTCTTTGTGGAAGGATTGGGGAGGAAATATCCCATATCTTCAAAAGCTAGCTCTCAAAATTTTATTTCAACCTTGTAGCAGACTTCTGGATGTGAGTGCAACTAGAGTTTTTGAGGCCATTTACACGAAGAAGCACAAGTCGATTAAAAAACGCTTCAATGACTTGCTTTTTGTGCAATATAATCTTCGGCTTCACACAAGAAAGGTGAAGGCCGCATCGTAGGAGCTTATTGATTTGGATGAGATCGATCCATACAATGGACTCGGATGGGCAAAAAGAGGAAATCTTTGTGTTCACGAGAGGACATGATTGTTTCTTTTTTCGAGAGGGAAGCTATGGAGGGAGAAACACTAATAAGAGATATATTGGATTGGATGACATATTTGGAGGTGATGTCGAACATGCAACAGAGGAGCCACCGCCATCTACTACCATGGTGGAGTCATAATCGAGCCTTCTAGAGGAGCGAGTAGCCGCAACCGAGTGTGGGGACTAGTAGAGGCAATAAACCCTCTCCCCAATATTTCTCTAGAATGGGGAAGAGAAAAATGTAAATTATTGTAAATTGTAACTTGCATAGATATGAAATTTATGATGATAATTTTCAATGACAATCATCATAAATTCATAGCACTTATCAACCGGTTGTTGTATTTGCATGATGATGCGATTTTGTATTGTATTTGTATTCAAATCTAATAGAAAATACTTCTCCAACATTTTACAGATTCATTTGATACATTTTGCATAAAATTTATGTTTTTTAAATAAATTTGTTTATTTTTGAAGTTGTCGAATATTCTGAATATTTGCTTGAGTTTTTACTAGTCAATTTTTTTAGATTTGTTGAATATTTACCGAATATGAGTATGCGAACTATGGTTCTAGCACCCTCAAGGCCCCACATTTCCCCATGCACCTTGGACAAGTCGAAAAATAGAGCCATATGATCCAAATATAAATAACCATATGAAAAGGAGGATCCTCAATGAACACAAGAAAGGGGTTGATGGAGATTGAGTTTGAGATCAATTCTAGAGATCGAATCTAGTTCTATTCTGTCTCAAATTCTCAAGCACATGGCGTACTACCAACTTCATCAACTATCATCACAAAAAGGACCAATACAAGATCTAATGATTTATATAGAAGAATAGACGGAGCTAAAAGGGTTTGGTTGACAATCATAGGATGTAGCAGGTAATTTCCTAGAATATCTCCTAACATCCAAAACTATCAAACACTCAAATATGTAGAGAGAACTAGCGATGCATGTTTTTCCCTCTAGCATGGATTATGAGGGGAATTGATGACTTTTCGGCATCAAGAATAGCTGATTCTCAATGCATGATGCAAGCTAGGTTCTTTAGGGAATGGTTATAGTGCACATGTACAAGTCCGAAATGTGGAAATGCCAATTTTCAAAAAACCCTTTTATACAAAACAACACGGAAATTTTGGTACAAATATATTATAAACATATACAAAAATGCATAATACTCATTTTTAGTCCATAAAAGATAAAACACTTTAAATATTTTGTATTCATGAGAGTTCAAAATATTTAACATGCTTAATTTTTCCTACGTACATGATTATAATCTAGATTCTAGATTATATCATCTAGATTTTCCTCAAAATCAGCTCCATGAATGCCACTAGCAGCTCCACTCCCACTGGCACTAGCTTCACTCCCACCGGCACTAGCTCCACTATCCAACCCTCTTAAAGAAGTCTCGGGGTTTTCATCATCGATACCAAGTAGTTAAAGTCAGAGTGGAAGCATCAAAGTCAATAGTCTCGAATAAATATCCCAAAGCTTGTTAGGACCTCTAGTATAGTCTTCAATCTTGTGTGATACGAGGCGCAAATTTGGAATGTACAAATACCGAATCCTTAGCCTTCTTGGATGCCAACTTGTTTTGTTTAGCTAAGTGGATGAAGGCATATGTACTTCAATATTACTCTGAAAATTACTAGCCACCTATTACAAAAAAAGGTTGTTGGAAGTTTCAAATTAGTTAGGATACTGACTCAACAAAATACAAGGTTGGATATGGATGCGGTAGAGAAACGGCCTTGGATGCGGCCCAAAAATGGTCAGGATATGGCTTGCACAGTTCGGATATGGCTGGATACATTTGCGGATGTATATGACCATATGTAGACCGTCAAGTTGTCTTGGACATATCCATGGAAAAAACAGGCTTTTTAATTTTTTACTATTTTTCAACATTAAAACCAAAATGGCCCAATTTTTTTTAAAAACACAATGAAACCCTAAAAAATAGCATGGTTTGATCTTGGGAACAAATCTGACTTAGAAGGGACAAACACAATTGACCCAAATACTATTTATTTGATCACTTATAAGCAAATTCAATTCTAGACAAGGAACAATTGTGACGGTAAATCTAAATCCCACCACAAATTTGACTTTAAATTTCGTGCTGTTATAAAACCAGAAAATAAGATCAGTAGCTCTTGATATACACTCATCTTCTCGTTTTAATGATCATGTGAAGATTAAGTCCCTATTGCATTTTTATGTAGTAATAAAAATTAATATTTATTATGACGTTTGTGACATTTCATTTGGAATTTAGTTGACATTATATAGATTATCAATAGTGTTTTGTGGTTATTTTGTTTTTCATGTGCACAATTTTTGGTTAATTCCTATTTATTAGGTTGGAATTTATATATTTTTTGTATGGCCTATCCAAAGCCGTATCTGGAGCCAATTTCTTTTCGTATCCCCGTATTGAATACTTCATATCCATATCAATATCCAAGATGTATTGTAAACTTATCAAATTAGTAATAATATACGTAAACGTGTTAATATATTAAATTTTAATTGATGAACACATTTTTGTTTAAATTGTATACTTGTGAGATAAGTTTAATGACAATAAGTCATAGGTATCTTGCATAATGACCATGTACATACCACCACTTGACTAGAGTCATGTTGTACTTGTCACAAAGAGCCTCTATTTCTCTCATGCTACCTTCTAAAAATAAAAACGTTCTCGTTTCATTATAGAGCACACTAGCTATTAATGGATAAAGAAACAATGTCTCTGAATGTTGCCCTAGTTCCATCTGCAACTTTTTGGTCATCATATGGTGGTTGCCTATCAAGTAACCCAAGTATTTCATTGGTATAATATTTAGGATTCAAGATATAGGCAAGGAGATGCAACGAGGTTCTCATTTTATTCCACCTCCTCATGACCATATACTTAACTTCATTATAAAGGTTTTTTTCAGTGGTCTTGCTATTTGTTTTGTATTATCTCTCTAATTTTTCAAGCATGGAGCCAATTCTATTACAAATTTCATCTATGCAAACATTATATGTGTGTACATATATGATGATAGAAAGACTAGGCACGTTTGAATTAATAATAGACACCCTTGAATTCTTTTAGGAATCTCTAATCGGCTGCAAAAAAATTGTATATGCTCCACTTCTTTTGCCAAGAGTGATGTGTGAACCTTCTCATAGTTAGGGCCTTTGTACCCTTGTGGCACCTCATTAAATGCCCTTCACTATTTGTTGTTAATATGGTTATCTCAACACATCAAGGGTAACCCACATGCATAAATTCATCACGCAACCAATTCATCAACAATGTCTCTTCTCCATGTTGAATGGTTGTTATAAGGGTCTTTTTGCTCTCTTTCAATAGGCGACCTCTTCATCCAAGGAGTTTCAAGTGGTTGAGTTTCAATTTGAATGAAAGGATGATTTGAGTGTGTGGGTTGTTTTCCTAAACCCCTCTTTGCAAAGGAACTGTTCTAGATCAAGCTTTTGTAGCTTACAAGTTAGCTTTCTTTTGCTTTTTCAAATATGCCATCATTTGTGGCTTTTCAACCTTGTTACACTTTCTAATCCCCATTCAAGTTGCCTTGTTTAAATAAGCTTTGAGTCGGGTGTATGAGTACTTAATTGTCATGTTGCAATGGTTGTATACCCAAGATCGAATGCCACCACCAACAATGTTCTCCAACACTTGTACATGTCTCCATAGAGGAGAAGAAGGATCATGTTTTACATTCATGGGACCCAAAATGTTTCCTCAGGGCCTCCTCCCAACTTGTTTCCTCGTGCCCTCCACCCAAAGTGAAATTCGATGCCATTTATACTTTTTAATCTCAAACTTATGATGAGAAAGATAAAATTTACAAACAACAAAGAAAACTAAACAATCATTGTATTCTTTTTTGCTTCGATCAACAAGTTTTCCATAAAGGCGAGAGGTGAGTAGAATTTAAAAACAACAAAACATAACTAAACCTTAGGCATCATTTTTGCTTTGTTTAGACCCTTCGTCTTACCCTTCTTTTGCATTATTAATGTAATAGATGGTATGGATGCGTATGAGAGGTGAGATTATACATAGAGTTCAGATTTTTTAAAACAACAAAAAATACACTTTAAAAACAACAAAACATAACTAAACCTTATGCATCATTTTTGCTTTGTTAAGACCCTTCGTCTTACCCTTCTTTTTGCATTATTATTGTAATAGATGTTACAAATGTGTATGCTTTGTAAGTCATCCCGTGAGCTATTAAGAATAATCCCATATGCATGGGTAGTAGTAGTTTCTAGAATAGAACTAGTATATTAGGGAGTGCTTAGGCCAAGAAATGCATCCATGAATATTATTAGCATTGAGCTTGCTTCAAAGGAAGTTGCTCCTTTGAAGTGGCCTCGCGATCCGGTAATGCGATTTCCATCTTTTCCGTTTAATAAACTAATTTGTACCGCATTGTGTTGTTCGGCTTAATCATCACAGGAGGTTCATTACATCTGGTATCAGAGCTCTTTCCAAGACTGCTTAACCGCAATGATTTTTTCCAAACCTCTAGGAATCGCAGCAACAAGTTTGGCGGAGTTCGTATCTTGTTTCGCAATCTTGAAAACCCGACTGTTTCCCGAATTATTTTCCCGCTCATTTCCCAACTGCTTTTTTTTGATGTGTTCCCCCGACTTGAAAACCCGACTTGCAACCCCGACTTGCAAACTCGACTTTTTTTTCCGAATTGCGAATCCGACTTGTTTTTCCGAATCAAACCCGATTTGCTTCCCCCGACTTGAAAATGCGACTCTAGTAAAAAAAATACAAAATTGTTTTTTCCACTTGTTGACACCCACACCATTTTGAGTTTTAGGTGGGTGATCATTTTGACACCAACTTATTTTTTTCAAAATTTTTTCCCATACAAATTACTATTTTTAGCTCCCTTGACAACCTCCATTTTTTTTTGAGTTATCGAGACATTATACCATTGCAACCATCTTGTCGAATTGATCAATTTAACATATACCTCCAACCAGCTTTTTGGACCCCTAAAATCCCTCTTGGTCATAGTTGTCACACTGTGTAGGCACAAAAACATGTAGGAAGAAATCACCGCCTTGAAGGCGTAAATGTCTGAACTCACACAAATGATGCAAGGACTCAATCAACAAAATGCTGCCGTCACTCGAAGCTCCATCACGAGTCCACTTCTAAACATAGTTTCTCTTCGCCAAATATGCCACGTGGCTCCAAGTTGGATTTTCCTCGCTAAAGGGACAAACCCCAATCGGGTGGATATAGAGGGTAGAACAATTCTTCAACCTCCACAATACCTACTGTGTGAACAAGGTTCCCATTGCTTCTTTTCACTTGGAACAAGAAGCCCTACAATGGTACCGTTGGTATTTAAAAGCTCATGATGAACTAGACCGGATGCGGGTCACATATCTCATTCTAGAGAGGTTTGGCCCGAGTGCTTATGATGACTTAACAGAGCACTCACTAAACTCGACAAACATATTCAATCCGTGATTACCAGACAAAATTCAAGAGATTGGCCAATCACACGAAGGCTTGTCAGATGACTTTTTCAAGAGTTGTTTCATTAGTGGACTCAAGCAGCAATACGCTCGAAGTCAAAATATTTAAACCTAATTCCATGATATAAGCATTGGGCTTGGCCAAATTAGTGGAGGACAAAATCACGGCACAACGCAGACCTTCCGGTTTCACTTCATTCAAAAATCCAATCACTCAACGTGCTCCCATGGTGCCTTCTCTAAAGTCAGCCACAATCAAACGCTTTTACTAAAGTAGAAATGCAAGAGCGTAATCAACTACAATTGTGATGACAAGTTCACTAAGGGGCATCAGTGCGTAGAACAAAAATTGTACCTCCCGACGCCGAGTCACCTCCCGAATTAGACAACTACGAAGATGTCTAGAAAGTCCAAGAAGAAGATTTTCCATCGACGAATCCCCTCCTCAGATTCTCAACCGGAGATCTTGCTTCACGCCCGGCCGGATTCACCACCCCTCAAACCATGAGGGTAAAAGGGTATTTCAAAAAGATTCCTCTCACCATCTTAATTGATTCAGGTAGCACACATAACTTTATTGATCCACGGCTGGCCAAACAAGCAAACTACTTTGTTTATCCTTGTTCTAGCTTTGAAGTTATGATTGCTAATGGTGGTACATTACCTTGTAAGGGAAAGTGTCGTAATGTTCGTATTACAATGGGAGATTATAATCTTTGCTCCGACATGTTTGTCCTACCCCTGGGTGGATGTGATGTCGTTTTGGGAGCTCAATGGTCATAACACTGGACCCATCTTATGGGATTTCTTTGAACTATGGATGCAATTCTTTGACAATGGGAGAAAACACACCTTAAGGTCTTTCTCCGTGCTCTACTAGGCTTCAAAGAAAGGATCACATGGGGTCATTGCTAAGTTATATTCTATCTAGCTAGACCCACCTACCTCTTCCAACACCCTTGTAGATTTACAAGCCATTTTGGACAAACATGCTCTTGTCTTTGCGAGCCCAAGGGATTGCCACCTTCACACCCAAAAGATCATCGTATCTAGCTCCTCCCACAAAGAGCTCCTATCGGGAAGTGCTCCTCCCAACATTCGGCCCTACAGGTATCCATTTTTACAAAAGACAGAATTGAAAAGCTCGTTCAGGAACTTCTCAAGGCGGGAGTCATTCGCCCTAGCACTAGCCCATATTCCTCCCCGTTTTACTTGTCTACAAAAAGGACGACTCGTGGTGTCTTTGCATTGATTTTAGAGAACTAAACAAGATCACTATCAAGGACAAGTTCCCTATTTCAGTAATCGATGGGCTTCTCGATGAACTTCATGACACTTAGTTTTTCTCCAAATTAGATCTTTGTTCGTGATACCACCAAATTCGCCTTCATGAGGAAGATATTCCAAAGACAACCTTCCGCACTCATGATGGTCACTATGAATTTTTAGTCATGCCCTTTGGGCTTACAAATGCCCCATCTACATTCCAAGGCTTGATGAATAAGATATTTCGCCCTTCGTCGCTTCATCTTGGTATTCTTTGATTGATCTTGATCTATAGTAAAACTTGGGCCGAACATCTACAACACATTGACAAGGCATTACAGCTTTCTCACGGACAATCAATCAGGCGCCAAACACTCCAAGTGCTCCTTTGGCCAAACAAAAGTTGAATATCCTAACATATTGTCTTTGCGGAGGGTGTCCGCGTGGACCTAGATAAAATCAGTGCCATGGAAAATTGGCCACTTCCCAAAACACTTCAAGCCTTCGTGGATTCTTGGGTCTCATATCGAAAGTTTGTTCGGGATTATGGTAAAATAACAACCCCATTGACAACCATGTTAAAAAAGGACTCATTTGTATGGAATGAGGTGCCCGAACAGGCATTTAGGCCTTAAAACAAGCTATGTGCATACACATGTCTTAGCCATGCCAAATTTCATCAAGACTTTCGTCATCGAAAGTGATGGCCATGACCTTGGTGTTGCCTTCCTAAATCTGGTGGAAAGTCAATAATCCTGGTCGTTGTGGACTACCTCTCTACGTATGTCCATTTCTGTTCCTTAGCCCACCCATATACAACCTCAACCATTGCCCAAATTTTCATTGACCAAATCTTCCGCCTTCATGGTATCCCAACCTCCATTGTCGCAGATTGTGATGCCGCTTTCACCAGCCATTTTTGGACAAAATTATTCCATAGGATAGGTACCCAATTGTGGATGAGTTCAGGATATCACCCACAAATAGATGGTCAAACTGAAATTGTTAACAAATGTTTGGAAACATTCCTTCGATGTTTTACCTCTGAGCACCAACAATAGTGGGTCAAGTGGTTACCTCTTGTTGAATGGTGGTATAACACCTCATATCACACCACCAAAATGACTCCGTATGAAGCAATCTATGGCCAACCTCCACCACCTCTCCTCCCTTACACTCTTAGTAGTTCTCTAGTTCATGCCATCAACACCACCCTCAGTCAACGGGACCAAATTCTCCGCACTCTTCGGGACAATCTTCATATGGCTCAAAATCGTATGAAACAACAGGTAGAACAACATCGCTCAAAGCATAACTTCCATCCTGGGATATGGTTTTTCTGCGCGTACAACCATACAAACATGCTTCCTTGAAACTCAAAGGGCGTCAAAAGCTTGCCCCTAAGTTATAGGACCCTACAAAGTTCTCCAAAAGATTGGTGCAACTGCATACAAGCTCGAGCTTCCACCCGACTCGCGAGTTCATCCTGTATTTCATGTCTCTTGTTTGAAGAAAGTTCTGGGCCAACACATCACTACACAAACAATACTACCTGAAATTGACAACGAAGGATCCATCCTTCTTGAACCTGCCACAATTCTCGATAGACACTCCCGCCAACTTCACAATTGCTCGATCACAAGAGGTCTTGATCCAGTGGCATGGCATGCAACTAGAAGATGCAACTTGGGAACCCCTTCCCTAGATTCAATTATAGTTCCCACAATTGCAGCTTTGAGGACAAAGCTTTTTTAAGGGGGAGGGGATGTTAAGACCCTTCGTCTTACCCTTCTCTTTGCATTATTAATGTAATAGATGCTACGGACGCGTATGCTTGTAAGTCGTCCCGTGAGCTATTAAGTATAATCCCACATGCATGGGTAGTAGTAGTTTCTAGAATAAAACTAGTATATTAGGGAGTGCTTAGGCCAAGAAATGCATCCATGAATATTATTGTATTGAGCTTGTTCAAAGGAGGCTGTCCCCTCGAAGTGGTTTGTGGTTTGGTAATTCGATTTCCATATTTTCCGTTTAATAAACTAATTTGTATGGTATTGTGCTGTTCAGCTTAATTAGTCACGGAGGTTCATCACATGCTTCTAATCACCAAGCTTGCCATAAAAGTTTGAGATGAGAGAATACATAGAGTTTGGATTTTTTTTAAACAACAAAATAGACTGTAAAAAACAACAAACATAACTAAACCCTAGGCATCCTTCTTTGCTTTTGATCACCAAGCTTGCCATAAAAGGTGCGAGGTGAGAGCATACATAGAGTTTAGATGTTTAAAACTTAAAAAAGCAACACAAAATAACTATTTTAAATTTTTTACCCTAATAAGTACACAAAAGTACAACCAAAAGAAATGGAACATTTTCATTAAATAGAATTTAAAAATAATATTGTAATCATTGATCATGAATGAATGATGCACACATCATTCATGATCATTGATGACATTAACAATTTTGTTAGAAAAAATGGAAAAAAGTGAATGAAGAGAAAACCTGATTTTTCTCCTTCAAGTTGCTCCTTCCTCCTTGCTCTTTGAAGCTCCTAACTTCCTCTTTCAAGCTGCTCTTGTTCTTCCTCCAAAATCCAATCTTCCTCCTTCAAGGTCCTAACTTCCTTTTTCAAACTCCTAAATTTACAAAAACTGAAAACCGGAAAGTGTGTTTTGAAATGGAGCAAAGATGTGCTTATATAGCTTTTGGATAGTGTCTTTAAGAAGTTGAGGTAGGTATATTAGGTTAGGGTTTTTTCTTTTGAGTGTGTTAAAAAGCAAGTATCGCTGAAATGGTATGGAAACATCTTGGGACTGTGCAGTGTTTTGGGCATGGTTTGCCTGTGTTTCAGTATCCATACCCATTTTCGGTACATCCGTACGCGGATATGGTGCCCTAGGTGGTGTTTTTGGGTATCCTAGGCATGCAAGGCTACAAAGACTAGGGAGTGATGTAGCTGATTATAAATTGTTGTAGTGTGCTAAATAGGATTCTAATTATGAGTTGTTTAAGAGTCTTTTTAAAAGTTTGTTTCAAATAATTTCTTTGACTACCCTGTTCTTGTGTAGTCAAAGAAATAGTTGGAGTTGCATTTGCTATTTTTAGAATTAGTAAAGTCCAAATAGGTGTCTACTTCTTTTGTAAGATTTAAGACCAATGGATGTTTGGTGTAGAGGGGCAAAGAAGATTGGAACGGGAGCGGATGTAATTTGTTTTTGATGAATAAATAAGACTTTATATTGTGTACACAGTTTTAATGAAGAAACTTATTAACTATTGTCATCCCACTTACTGCTGCGCTTAAATTCTTTGTATGTAGAAGGTGTGTTTTGAAAATTGCAGGAACAGAGGTTTGTCTGCATCATTTTGGTTTCAGAGGAAACAATGATGACCTAGAGGGGAATCTGTATGCATTGGGGAGGACAAAACAGGAGGAATACTGGTATTTAGAGTAATATTGTTGATGAGTGGCTTAGAAGATTAGAAGTCATTGAAGATAGATTGGGTTTGGATGATTTAGAAGAGGAATAAAAGCACCTGGAAAATGCAGATAAGGCAGCAGACCCTATGGAGAGGCTCATTGAAGCCATATCCAAACAAGGCTCCAAGGTGAAAGTTGATATTTCAGAATTTAAAGGTGAACTCAACCCAGATTTGTTCCTAGATTGGATCCAAGAGTTGGAGTGTTATTTTGAGATGGAAAGCATTGAGGAAAATGATCATAAAAGGGTGAAAATTGCAGCATCCAAATTGAAGTCTCATGCTGCTCTATGGTGGGAAAATTTGTAGAGCTCCCGGAGAAGACAAGGAAAGGACCAAATCAAGTTGTGGCCCAAGATGTTGAAACATCTATGAGCTCGATTCTTGCCTTCTGATTATCAACAAAAATGTTTAGAGAATTTCAGAACCTAAGACAAAGAGATCAGTCTGTCAAGCTTATACTGAGCAATTTATGAGGCTCCAAATTTGAACTGATATTCAAGAGGATGAAGGACAGGCATCGGCTAGGTATCCTAATGGATCAAGGTTTCAGCTTCAAGATGAGCTAGCCTTAGTCAAGGTACCTACTGTGGATGAGGCATATGAATATGCCTTATAAGCAGAGGAGAAATTGCATCGGAAGAGCAAGATGGCGAGTAAAAGGGGTGATAGTAACTTGGATAGAGAAAAAGGGAGTTCCTCCAAACGTGCTTAAGGAGAAGAACCAGAGGGAAATGTGAAGCCCGAATTCCGAGGAAATGGAAGTTTTAGAGGTAGGGGACAAGGACGGAACATTTTTTGGAGATTGGAAGCCCTTAAGATGTTTCATATGCAGTGATGCTCATAAAGCTCAAGACTGCCCACTAAATCCTAAAGCTGCAAATCAGGCTATGCTGATAGAGGAAGAGATTCAAGCCATGGAACTAGAAGTTGAAACCAGAGAGAACTTAATGATGTGAAAGACCTTGGTGGCAGGAGACAAACAATCTGCAGATAAGGATTGGTGGAGGATTAATGTATTTTGAACCAGATGCAAGTGTCAAGGAAAGGTATGCAAAGTGATTGTAGATAGTGGTTCAACAGACAACCTTGTAAGTACTGAAATGGTGCAAAGATTAAACCTTTCTTGTATTCCCAAATCTGAACCGTATAGGATTTCTTGGTTGAAGAAAGATTGAAGTGTGCATGTGGATAAATCTTGTTTTGTTGCCTTTAATATTGGGCCCTATGAAGATAAGGTATCGTGTGATGTTGTACCTATGGATGCGTGCCATTTATTATTAGGTGGTTTTTGGCAATATGATAGGAATATAGTTCACTGTGGTAGGGAAAATACTTATGAGATACAACATGAGGGAAAACTCCATGTTTTGAAGCCTTTTTAAAGACAAAAGATCAATTGAATAGCAGCTCTATCATTGTTTATAGTGGGTTGGAAAGAGTTTTTCAAGGAGTCCAAGAGTGAGATTTGCTATCTATTCTACCCTAGAGAAAAGGAGAAATCTAATCAGCAAATTGTCCCATTGGAGGTGCAGGAAATGTTAAACCAACATTCAGACTTGCTACCATTTGATCTACTAGTTGGCTTGCCTCCTAGAGGCATCACATATCAAACTGTCCCATTGGAGGTGCAGGAAATGCTAAACTAACATTCAGACTTGCTACCATTTGATCTACTAGCTGGCTTGCCTCCTAGAGGCATCACACATCAAATTGATCTTATTCCTGGTGCTAGACTCCCAAATTAGGCTCCTTATAGGTTAACTCCCTAGAAATTGAGGAAATGAAAAATCAGATTGCTGAATTATTGGAAAAGGGATTTGTAAGGGAAAGCATGAGCCCGTGTGCCACACATGCTCTATTCTCTCCCAAAAAGGGGGGAAATAGAGATTATGTATGGATTCTAGAGCCATTAACAAAATCATTGTGAAGTACCGATATCCGCTGCCAAGAATGGATGACTTGTTAGATTGCTTATCAGGCGTCAAGATCTTCTCCAAGATTGACCTCAGAAGCAAATACCATCAAATTTGGATTCGTGAAGGTGATGAGTGGAAGACCACCTTCAAAACCAAGGATGGTTTGTATGAGTGGGTGGTGATGCTGTTTGGCTTGTCAAATGCCTTGGCTACCTTCATGCGAACAATGAATCAAGTATTTAGACATGCATTGGAAAATTTGTTATAGTTTATTTTGATGATATCTTGATTTTTAGTAGAAATATGGAGGAGCATGTAGAACATTTGAGAATGGTGCTTGACACACTTAGAGCAGAAAGGTTGTTTATCAACCTTGAAAAGAGTAAGTTTTGCAAGAATGAGTTGGTCTTCTTGGGTAGTGTTATTTCAGCTGATGGATTAAGCATGGATATTGAGAAAGTTAAGGCCATTCTTGAGTGGCCTACTCCTCAAAGTATCATGGAGGTGAGGAGCTTCCATGGGATGATGAATTTTTAAAGAGATTCATAGGCATTTCAGTGGGATAAGTGCACCTATGACTGATTCCACAAGAGGGAAGGTCATTACTTGGACCAAGGCAACTGACATGAGTTTTGAGTAGCTCAAAAGAAGGATAACTGAAGCTCTGATTCTTGCTATACCGGATTTTGAGAATTTTTGTACAATTGAGTGTGATGCTTCAAGGTTAGCTATTAGAGGAGTGTTAAGTAAGGAAGTTAAACCTGTAGCCTTTTTCAGTGAGAAATTAAATGAAGCCAAGAAGAAGTATACTACTTATAAGGAATTCTATGCGGTTGTACAAGCATTAAAATATTGGAGGCATTATCTTCTACATAGGGAATTCATTTTGATGACTGACAATGAGGCCTTGAAATACATTAATTCCCAAGGAAAACTGTCCCACAAACATGCCAAATGGGCTTCATTTTTGCAGGCATATAGCTTTGTTGTTCAACATATGAGTGGTAGAACTAAGTTGGTGGTTGATGCTTTAAGTAGAAGTCATCATTTGCTGGTTGTAATCAGCGATGAATTGGCTGGTTTTGAAGAAACAAAATTTGAATATGTAGTTGATCCATATTGTGGAAAAATATATGCAGTTCTAAATAGTCCAAGCCATACATGTATGGTTTCATGTGAATACTTTTATTAGTAGATGGCTTTTTGTTTAAGGGGCCTCAACTTTGTATTCCCTTTGGATCGAGGAGAGAAAACTGGTAAGAGAAATGCACTCAAGTGAACTGGGCGGACACTTCGGAAGAGATAAGACCTTTGGATTGATGAATGAAACATTCTTTTGGCCAAATATTCAAAGAGATGTGAATAGATTTGTTGACTGCTTTTCTAAATGGCCCTCTTTATACCTTGCAAGAAGACAAATGATGCAAGTCAAGTGGCACATTTGTTCTTTAGGGAAATAGTGTGGTTACGTGGTATTCCAAAAACCATAATCTGTCATAGGGACACAAAATTCTTAACCAATTTTGGAGAACCTTGTGGAAGAAATTGGACAGCAGAGGCTGCAATACAGTTTTGCGTACCACCCCCAAACCGATGGTCAAACAGAGGTGGCAAATAGGAGCCTGGGCAATCTATTGAGGTGCTTAGTTGGTGACAGCCGTAGGCAATGGGATTTGGTACTAATTAAAGCTGAATTTCCTTGTAACTCCAACATAAACAGATCTACTGGTAAGTTTGCATTTCAAATTGTGTATGGCACCAATCCTAAAGGAATTGTGGATTTAATCGATTTGCCCATAAACCCACAAATCAGCCAAGATGCTACTGATTTTGTAGAAAGCATTCAAGAGATACATCAACAGGTTAGGCACAAATTGCAGACGATGAATGAACATTATAAAAAAAATGTTGATATGCATAGGAGAAAAAAATCTTCCAGGAAGAGGAAATGGTCATGGTACATTTGCGCAAGGAGAGGTATCCTCAAGGTGCCTACAACAAGTTGAAGCCCAAGAAAATTGGTCCGTGCAAAATTCAAAAGAGGATAAATGACAATGCTTATGTGATTGATCTTCCTGAGGACTTGGACTATTTTATTAATGTCACCAACCTTTACTCACACTCCGCTAGGACAAATGAAGATCAAATGAATGATGAACATATTGCCAAGGAAAACAACGATTGGACCAAGCACATGCCAAAGAAGAAAAGAGAGCAGATCGAATGAGTGTTGGATACTAAATTGGTTGCTACACGGTCCAATGCATATAAGCTATATTTTGTTAAGTGGAAAGGCACGCTGATTCATATAATACCTGAATCATGAAGGCTAACTTGCTTAAGTACAACAAAACAACTCCATTAAATGGCTCTGAACTAGGAGGCTTAGATTTTATAAAAGATGGGGAGGATGATGTAACCAACCATTAATTGTTGTAGTGTGCCAATCAGGAGTCTAATTATGAGTCCTTGTTTAAGAGTCTTTTTAGGAGTTTGTTTCAAATAATAACTTCTTTGACTGCCCTGTTCTTGTGGAGTCAAAGAAACAGTTGGAGTTTCATTTGCTATTTTTAGAATTAGTAAGTCCACATAGGAGTGTATTTCTTTCAAAAGATTTAAGACCAATGCATGTTTGGTGTAGAGGGGTAGAGAAGATTGGAACAGGGAGTCTATGTACTTTGTTTTTGATAAATAAATAAGAGTATATATTGTGTATGCAGTTTTAATGAAGAAACTTATTAACTGTTGTCTTCACACTCACTGCTGCGCTTAAATTATTTGTATGTCGAAGGTGTGTTTTGAAACTTGCAAGAACGACCAAGGTTTTTTTGCATCAGGGAGCCTTGGTGACAACACAAAAGGGGGAGTGGGATGTAGTCTCCTTGACGCATATCCCTCTACGTGTGAAATTGTAGTATCCAATGGGCTTGACACTTCCAATGGCTAGACTGGGTTGAAAGGGGGCAATCAACCTAGTAGTTCTAGGAGTCCCTTGTAAGGCTCAATATCTCAGAGCGACAACCCTCTGAAGGTAAAGGCCAAGCACCTCTGATCGAGATAATGGAAGAGGCTGTTTAAGGAACCTTCCGGGTGTCTGCACCAACAATAATATCTCTCACATATTTCATAATAGATGACACCTGAAAATGAAGTGCTCCTCAATCTCCAGTTCCTGGAGAAAACAAAGAAACTGGATCCTATTACCTTGTGAAATAAGGCGACCTATCTCAGATCATATCTAATGGGAACAAACACCCAACTGACCAACAATTTGTAAGATATGCTCGAGTAATATCACATTATTCTATTGTATTTGTTTCAACACGAGCTAGGGAGCATTTACAGATCTAATACAAATTGTTCATTATGTACCTTTAGATAACATCAAAGTTTCTCTTATAGATTTCAATTTACTGTCATTTATTGGTAGACGAGAGGGGCCAGTAGTTGATGGGATTCCATCAGTTCTATTGGTGTTTGAAAAGTTGAGGACCATATATTATTTGAAAAGGAGCCATTTGATGGGACTGTACCAAAATTAGATGTCTTAATGTACAAAGTATGGACCAACCATATTTTCTTTACATTTGAAACCTTCCGTTGTAAATGAATTTCAAAATCACTGTTGTAGTTGAGTTGGGAGTTTAGTTGGGGTGGGCCAATATCAATATCTGGGAACCCCAACCTCATCTATGGAGTAGAGGGGTCCCACGGACATGGATGGATACTCCCGCCTGCCCTATATAGATAGACTGCCATAGGACTATATGGCGATAAGATGAGGCGAGGGCCAATTAAACTATATATACCACGCTCCCTCCTCAACATGTATGTATGTATGCTCTCTATCTCTCTCTCTATATCTCACTCTTCACTCTGTATCTCTCTCTCTCTCTCTATCTGTCTATCTTCATCTCTATCTACTTCTCTATCTGAACTCTGAACTCTGAAGTCCAAAGTTGGGTCCCATCAGTCGGTATGTCAGGTCAGGTCAGGTCTATTATATACTTATACTATACGTGATACAACTGCCGTGAGTACTTCCTCGTATCACGTATAAAATAGAAAGAGAGGGCACTGCTGCGAGCATATGAAAATAAATTCCTAGCTTCAACCTATTCTAGTCTTACTAATGTGTGAATTTGGTTGGTTGACATGGCTCTAAATAAGCATGGTGGACCCATCAGCATAAGGCGCCCAACTTTTGACATTCCTCCCCAAAATGCATTCACCACAAGTGGCATGGATTAACTCTAGATTAGCCTCTTTCTTTCATTCTTTGAGCCTTTTTTTTACATTGCATATATCTCTTTGGATTTGTACATCCATAGACTTGCCAACTACAATGTATTAATGTAAAAGAGATCATTCCTTGAACTTTTCTTTGTTTTAACTGCTCTATTGAAATCCATTTGATTCAGAATCAATTGGCTCATTTATAAATCAAGTTCTTAACAAATTAAATTTGACAATCACCTTATTTTATGCTTTCTTATCGTACTTTTTTCACTCAAATTTCAAAATACTAAACTGCACGTGTGGACGCACACAAAACTTTGCTTAAATATTTTTTTAAATTCCATCTCAATAAGTGTACTATATCTGTATAAATAGTTTGTGTGTTAGTTTTAGATTGGAAGTTGGAAAAGGTATATTAGTTGGTGAATATTAGCATGGAAAGGCCTGACATCAACTATAAACTATAAGCTCCTACAACTTGGAGCATTCCTCAACAGAAAATGATGGTAGTTAGATGCAGTAGCCATTAGCTAGCGACTAGCATGGAAGTTTAGAGAAATATTCACCACCCTTAAGGCATGACAGAGTCTTTAGGCAGCAAGCCACATATTAAACGAACTGGCCTGCCAAAGCTTCTCAATGACTCAGCATCTCTGCAGTCTGATCAGGGTTGTAATGTCTGTGCACAGTCCTGCTGGGAACTTCCTTCCTCTCTGACTTTTTCTGGCTGGCCCATTTGGCCCAATCTGAGGGAGAACTGCCATTTTGAGACTTTTGTTTGTGGTCCCTCTGATTGTTTTGGGCACCATTGTAGTTGATGCAATCTGTTTTTGTGTTCCTAGCACGGCCCTGTTTTTTTCTGTATAGGAGCACTTTGCTTTTACACTTATACAGTTTGTCAGTTTGAGATTCAGCAGTCAGTCTAGGGGATGCCATCTTCTTAAACTACTTCTAGGATCCTGGTAAAACTCTGGACGCTCATAGCTTCTGTTACCAATTGTCTACGCTTAAATTCTCCTCCATCATATTCTCACATGGAAAGAAATCAGAATCGAAGCACCTCTCCAACAGAAAGAACCTCATCTTTCAATATTAATATTTATCTTTTACTTTTAGTAAAGAAATAAGTTGAATGTCTAAAATATTTGGTGGTTCTGGGAAACACGTTTTGTTTTTTTCCCTCAAGAGAATTGTATTTAACTTTTTTTTGCGAAATCGCTCAAATTTTTGTGTTTAGATATTAGGAAAAGTTAGTCTATCGCTTTGCATTCTTTCAGCAATTATGGAAAATTTTGTCATTGTTTGGATATGGGAAATTTCCTTTTATATATAGAATAGAAACTATGAAATTGAAGCCAGTTTATCTTAATGAATTAACACACATGATGGCTAACTTTTTCTTAATAATGAAAAGAATAACTGGCGAATCAAATTCTTTATTAGTGCAAAAGTGTGTCTGATGTTATCTGGGATTAAGATTTCTATAGCCGTTTTGTAAATAAGACCTATTAGCTGTAGAATGTTTCTAGTATTGTATGGGAACAGGAATCCATAAGAATCGTTGAAAAACATCTGATATTATTTAGGAGTTCACTTCCCTGTCTGACTAGTTGGATGGTGTAGGCTACATTTCCTTGGGGAGTGGAAATTAGACTTTTGTAGAAAACATTGGAAGGATAAATGACTATTTATTGTTCATAGTGAAACTTTCTTCTTTTCAATGGCATGTCTTCGGATCTCGTCTTTTCTGCAAAGCTTTATAGGATTCCCAAACTATTTGGTTCAGGTAAACCTTAAAATCTTTTGGGATTATCATGAAAATGTTCAAAAATTCTGGATGCACGACTTAAATATTCAAGTGGAGTGTAAATGATTTTGCCGCCACCTTCCATCTTTGCAGAATCTCATAGCTAAAGATCCCTTTCTCATATAACTTCCTGACTTTCATGCAATTCATGTAAAGAGCGTGTTATGTATCTTCTGGATGTGAAAATTTAACCATTCTCTTTGGAAATTAATTGAAGAGTGGAGTTACCTGTGTTACTAATATTTGACTGTAGTAATTCAACGACTGATTTTAAAAATAGTTATTGGCACTGTTTTATAATGAATGTGAGTAATAATTGAATTTAGAAATTTCTTGCAGGGGATAAGATCACCATTTTAGATAAGGATTGGTTGGCTTGCTGATGGTCAGAGTGAGTTAGCTGTTCTTAATTGCAGAACGTTACTGAGAGTTGTTTCTTACAACTATTGTTATACTTCATTTGCAGACAATTTTCAACTGCCGTTTTTTTACATTAATGGGAATAGCAGGTTCACTAGCAGGTTCAGCTTTATGCTTCCTTAAGGTAGGTTAGCATGCCAATAAAAAGTATATGGAAACCTGGAAGATTTAGAAATGTCTTTTCTTCCTGGCATGTAGTTGCATTTTTAAAGATTTCTTATAGTCGTCGCACTCATTTGCTTTACTTTCTAAGACAAGATTGTGTTTGGAAGCAATATGATCAGATGGTACATAGCAACTAACCAAATTGCAAAGATAAACTTTTTGTATGATGGCAAGCTCTCCTTATGCAGGGATGCTCTTTTGTGTTTGATTCCTTCAAGGAGTATTGTCAATCATGGTTGTATGGTCATGGATCTGGACAAGGAATTTTGCATCTTGTGGAAGCAATAGGTGAGTTTGAGCATCTCCATTTGCCTGGTGCAGGTTATCAATAATGCTTGCTTATAGTCTTTTTTTCTCTCTTTTTTTCTTTTAGTATGACATCAATAATGTCTGCATATAAAGTCTTTCTTTGTTATCAGGCTTGCTTAAAACCACTTTAAAACTTTAAAGTGGAACCCAATCTATATTTTACTTTGGGCATGACCTGTGATATGAGGGAATCTTATCTTGAGCTACAAAAATTTACGTATTCATTTGAGGAGAAGGGCCTCTAATATTTCTTTCAACTCTCTATGACAATTTACATCGCCAGGACAATTTGGTTTGCGTGTGTATTTAAGTTTCATGCATGCCAATAAAATGGAATGTACAATCATGCTTCTGACTAAAGTTTTGTTTCTCTCAGATGTTTATCTGATGGGTACTGTAATGCTCCTCCTTGGAATGGGTCTATATGAACTTTTTGTAAGTAGTCTTCAAGTCCGAGATCAAACTTCTGCTTCACAGTCTTCAAGAGCCACCGTGTATGGTTCGAACCTTTTTGGCCTCTTTGCACTTCAGGTATTCATCTTGCACAAGTTTCACCTTGATTTTTTTATAACTTGTGTTATCCACATGGCAACCATTTGCAGTGTTTTGGAGCTTTTGGGACGCACTGATTCCTACCAAGTGCAATTGTTTTTGACTGGATTTTTAGCTTTGAATTTTTGCCCCTAACAGATTTCTGACTTGCACAGGAACGACCAAAGTGGTTGGAGATACAATCTCTTGATGAACTTAAAACAAAGTTGGGCCATGTGATAGTAATGGTCCTTCTGGTGGGGATGTTTGAAAAGAGTAAAAGTTCCTATTAACTCTGGTCTGGACTTGCTATGCTTCGCAGGCTGTGTGTTATTATTATCTGGTTGTCTTTTCCTCCTCTCAAAGCTCAAGTCAAGAGAAAAAAAAAAAACACCATAAGGCTGGGTCGCACCCAACACATTTACCATGTACAGAAGTACCTGGTTATAAACTGTAACAGGCCAAATCGATTTGATATGAATGTTGAATAATATGTTATACAGATAACTTTGCCAGATACACATTTGCTGATTTCTTTATTGAGCTTCAGAGCTCAATGGAGCAGAGGATAAGGGCTATATCTATGTACAATGTAAATAAAAAGTGTTTCTTGATAAAGATTATTGTGTTTTTACAATTACCATTAAATTATAGCATTTGCTTGAAACAATTAATGAGAAGACTTTTCACAACACTTCTTGGATGCTCGATAAACCTAATTCTTCAATTTCCACTAAATGAAATAGGCCCAGTGCTGATAAGATACTTGATCACAAATGACTCTTTGAGGTTTTGTCATGGGGACATGATATGATGCTCGAACATAGATGAGTTTGGGAGATTTTATTATCGAGGAGGCAATATTCAACTTGATGTTAATATGATGGACAACAATGGCTGGGAGGCTGCATTGGCATAGGCGCAATGCTCAACTTGTTTTACAGTTATACATTAAATACTAGGCTTGACAAGGAGGTTGCATTGTTGTTAAGGCAATGCTTATGTTCTGTGCCACTTAGAAATAATATGAATACAAGGATATGATGCTGATTGTGGACAAATTATGATGCTTGTTTTAGAGGCATGATGATTGTTGTCAAAACAGCATTGTAATACGGATAGGTGCGACAAAGAATTAACAAGAAATAGTTCCAATTACAATGGTGCTGATGTAGTGAGTACAAACCACGGGTCACAAAAGGATGATTACTCTCGAGGGGAAGAGATGTGATATACCCTTGACATGACCCCAAACAGATACTTAGCATAAGCATTGCTTGTTTCTGCATTTGATGGATAGATTGCACTAGTTATGTTTGTTAGGAATGCTTTGATTTCTCGTGTGAAGGAACTCCATCAATATTTATGAGACTACATCGATTGTACAATTGCACTAGAGCAAAGTGGATGAAATCATGCTTCTAGAGGGACAATGTGTGTAGAGCAAGAAGCATGGAGAATGCTAGAAGGCATGTTACTTGACCAAGAAGGCTTGCCAACATTGAAATTAGTGGATTATTTTTGGCATTGATGTCAAAACAAACCCGATAGTGCAATGACAAGCTATGATTATGATTTTATGATGATTGGGCTATTGTAATACAAAAGTTAGGTTTTGTTCCTAATAACATATTGTGTATTAATGATAATTTAGAACCATAATAAATAATCCATATAGTCCTAAATTATGTTACTCTTCCATTTTCCAACATGTTTGCCCATGATAATAAATGAAAGCACGCTTAGGCTTTTAGGGTTGGAGAAAGGAACCAAACTTCTGCAATTAGATCGTGTGACAAAGTGCTCATAATGCATATACAAGCAAATCAAGACACATTCAAGATGTCTATAAAATATGAGGAGTTGGAACTCAATGTATGATGGGTTTGTGGGTGCCATATTGCATCGTGACCAAACCTATCCCTACGGCTATGAACCTATATCCTTTGTACCGCACACCGGATTTGGATTTTGGGTTCTTGTTTGCTTGTATCTTGAGGTTTGATTTTTGGCTCTAGATCTCGTGTGATGAGTGTGTTGTGTTGAGATATGGCTTCTTCTTACTTGAAACCCTAGCTATTGTTTTTGAGAGCTTAAAAGGGGTTAGTAATGACTATGTTGGATTGCCTCACACCACAAATCCACTCATGTGATGATCTTTGCACTATATACCACTACTCGAAAGAGGGATCAAACCAAATGTAGTTCTTCTAACCCTATGATAAGAAACATGTGATATAGAATAAAACAATAAAAGATGGAGCTTTTGATTCGGTCCTCAATAAGCAATACACACACTTGATACTACAATTTTGGCTTGTAGTTGAACTCTAGGAACAATATAGATGGCTTCAAAATTTTAGTAGCTTGCTATTGTGAGAGTGCTCTAAAGAATAGGATGCTTCAATGTTCATTCTTGACCTTCTTAGAATGAGTGAGATAAAGGATCCTTGATGCCCCTAATAGCCTAGGTTGGATATGTATTTATATGTGACCATTTGTACGATTTCCCCTCAAACGACGCTAAAGTATGATGTATTTTGATTGATCTAAACTAGCCTAAAGAAAAAGTGACTATTAGAAGTGTAAGGAACAGGTTCGTGGGGGCTTGGACGTGTTCATCGACGAACATGTCTTGGACCTATGAGCTTGTCCAAGGTGTGAAAAAAATTAGTTATGAGGTAAGTGGAAGTCTATATGTGTTATGTGGTATGTGCAAGTGATTCCAAAGAAGTTGAGCTAGAAAATTATTGTCTTTTAATGGGATTAGAATGTAGAATAGAGCAGGGGGGTGCCTTAAATTGATCATTTGTATCTAAATGGAAAAAATGTCAAAATAAGTGCCAAATTTCGTACTATCAAGTGCTTAAACCAAATTTCGATATTGCAATTGCCCTCCTTTTATCTAGTGTTGACAAATGCTTGATTAAATGAAAATACAAACCTCAAGTCTTGATCATAGGATGGTGGTGTAAGCTCTAAGCACTAATGCACTAATCCACATGAAACTCCGCAAATCATATGGCAAAGATATGTAGATCAATGCTCAATAATGATGCATAATAACCTATAACTTGAATTTTCAAAACTATAGTTTTGAAATGCTTGAAATAAAGTGAAATATGCACAAGAACAACTACCCTTGATTGATTACACCGAACCATGTCCCCAATTTGCATAATGTGACTAGTGCCACCCCGATATAAGGTGAGTGCTATTATCTTGTTGATAATCTTGCCTTGTTGGTAGTGTGAAACATTTCCTAATTTAATAGCCTTGCCTCTAGGTTGAAACTCTTGCTAACAACCTTGCATGTAGCTTGAAAATCGTGCAAGTTAAAAACCTTTCCTATAGCATGAAACTCTTGCTAATTTAATTGCCTTGTTTATAGCATAATCTAGCCTTATTGGTAGTTTATTATCCATATTTTGCCCCCGACAAAATATTGGATCAGCCACGACCCCACACAGAAAGAACTAGAGAAATCATGTTCGAATCTTGCAACAGTTGCAGGGAGACTCTACAATGGAAGTGGCGGGGCCTGCGAAAGATCAAACGACCCTGCACAGAGAAATTCAAAAAATGGCTCTGTCGAGAAAATCCATGCCTTAAATCCATTAAATAGATTATAGGCAGGCTCGGAAATGGAACAATAGGGTCGGGAAGGAGGAGCGGTGTCAAAAGAGCCAAGAGCGAGAAGGAAAAGAAACGACAAAGATTCAAGTCTTCGGGCTTTGAAAATTGTTCAGAATAGGCCCAAAAATGACTAAGTATAGAGATCCAACGGAAGCCTCCACGTGTTCGAACGACGCACCTCCAAAGATTAAAATCAAAGGGTAGACCCAAACAAGCGCCAGGCTTCCACGCGTCTAGAGCCCCAAAAAGTTGCACGACCGTTGAAAAAGTCTTTGACTAGGCGAAGGTGCCAAGTGTCAGCTCAACGCAATTCCAAAATGGGAGCCCAAGGCGGAGGCTCAAACTTGCGCCAACCCTCCACGTAGCCAATGGTCAACAGAGGTCAAAAGGAGAACGGGCCCAAAACAGCTAAGTAATGAATGCAGCGGAAGGCGCCAAGTGTCCAAACAACGCACATTCAAAAGCGAGACCCTAGGCGAAGAATCAAACGAGCGCGGCTCGCCATGTGTCCCAGGATTTTAAAAAGGGGGACAAAGTCACAGTTTGAATAGTCAAAGCAGAGGCGGGCTAGTAGCGAAGGTGCCAAGTGTCAACATGACGCCATTTCAAAGGCACAGTCCAAAAGAAAATCTCAAACGAGCGCCAGCTCGCCACGTGTCCCAGAGCCTGAAAAGGTGAGGGCGACCGTTGAAAAGTCCAAAGGCCCATAGAGGTCTCCACGTGTCATATCCGTGCTACTCCAAAGGTAAAGTCTGGGGGCGTTTTTCTAAACATGCACAAAGCCTCCACGTGTCTTGGGTCGATACAGTGCCTCCGCTCGCGGAAAAGACTCGAGAAGAATACAAAGGAAATAGGGAACTTGCATGGATGCCGCCACGTGTCACATGGGTGCTATTCCAAGAGCGAAGGAAGGAGTCAAATCTCAAATGAGCGTAGAGCTGCCACGTGGACTGGTATAGATAGACTCATTTAAATATTACGCACCCGCGACCCAAAAATTCAAATGACCATATCTTTTGACTGAGAACTCAGATTTGGGCGGGAGAAGATTTTTTGGAAACATCTCGACGCCCTCTATGCCTTGGAAACATAAAATATCATTTTTGTAGGTGTTGGTGGGTGAAAATTGGAAAACGTCTTCCAGGCCATTAATACAGAGCCCAATTTCTCTAACTACTAGATCTGATTCGATTCGATTTGTCGTTCTTCTTCAATATGTTGGACAGACAAAGGGAGCCAAAATCGACAGATTTGGGGTGGATTTGAAAAAGGCATTGATTGATAGCGGTTGAGTCTTCAAGGCAAGATTCAATGCATATCCCATGGTAGTTGAAACAGGATTTGACTTTTCCCTCTTCTCTCTCTTATTCTTTCTATATATTGTAACACTTCTCATTTGAGAAGGGAGATTATTCTGGGCATAGGGAAACTCTATCAAATTTGTTTCCCGACTCCATTTTGAGTTGAAAACCTTCTCCTATGTCTGACAAGCATTTTGTGTCTCTAAGCAGAAATGTAATGGTCTCCAGCACCCATATACAACCCTTTGCATTGTTTTGTTGTCTCTCTTTATGCCTCTCCTTTTTCAAATATGTTTTCTCAGGCATGTATTTCACATTTGCAGTGCATAGCATTGTGTTTCATGGAGTTTTGATCATGGATTAGGGTCCGGGTTTGTGTCACTTTTGTTTGACCTTCCTATCTTACTTTCTCCCTGTTTCACCCTCCCTCAACAGAGCATCTCACCCCTTTCCTTCTCGGTGTATCACCGCTTTAGTGTAGGATTTTCTTTTACCCTCTCTTTCTCTCTCCGGTTCCTTGGAATGGTTAGATTAGGATAGTTTAGTTTTTCCTCCATTAGAGTAGCTTGTGGCGGTAGTTTAGAACAAGAACCAACTTTCTCTAGAGGATCATCTCAGGTTTGCAAGTCCCACAGCTTGAGAGATGATCCAATGTTATGCTATCACACCGAATGCCCCATTTTAACCACTTCACATCTTTGGCCATTCGGGGTGTTATGATTTTGCACTAACAATTTTGGCACGCTCGGTGGGACTCTGAGGTTAGATCTTCTATCTTTCTGAGGTGTCTCATTACAACAACAAATCATAAGCCACCGTGTGACCACACTAACAGTTTTGGCACGCCTCGATGGGACAAGAGGTTTTCACTTAATTCCATCAAGTTGATGTGTTCTTGGTGGGATTTATCCTTTTGAGGCACATGCAAGCACATCTGGTGATTCCATCTGGTCAAAAACCCATTCTCTAAGTTGCAAACCTTTTCCATCTATTTCCACTCATTTTCATCCATTTTCTTCTTCCATCTCTTTCATTTTCTCCCATTCCATGAGGTTGTGCAATCATGACTTCATTCCCTTCATAGAACTCACACTTATAACAATGCATTCCACCTCCAACGCATTTCCAAACTCCTCCAAATCAACATTATAATCAGATCCAAGACCATTACGCTTACCCATATGAGCGGGTCAAAGTCAGTTTGGCCATGGAGCTTATCAAGAACAAGGGGACACATACAATGGTGACAACTATGTGGAGAATGCTTGGTTTATTGGAAAAAATTCAAAAAATGGAGTTTGACATGGTTCAGTCAAGGGGCATAGCACAAATGAAGACATTCAAGATTGGTTATAGGGCACCTTGTCCATGGGAAGGCCCTTTTCCAAGACATTACAACCCTTAGGAGAAGCTAGACTTCATGGTTGAAATGCTGCCCCAACTTGCACAATGGATCGAAGAGATCGAGGCTTATGAGTTGGAGTCAAGACAACCTTGTCAATGGGTAAGTCCACCATCTCATAGCTTTTCTTTTTCTTTTTCTCAAGCAGCACCATCTCAACCCAAGTTCCAATTTCCAAGCTTCCCGATTCTTGCCCCCAGTGTTGATTCCATTTCTCCATTCCCTAGTCTTCCACCCCATTTCAGTTCCTCTTCCCCTTCCCTTCCAAACAGTCATCCCCTCCAAACAAACAAGAACTTCCACCTCCTCCCCACCACAAACAATTGCAATGCTAGTTGAACCCCAACCTGTCACTCCTCTTGCTTTCCCAAGTCCATGTTGGGAAGAGACTCAAGAATCCAGTCAAGGAAAACAACAAGAAGGGGAGCCCAACAGAGAAGAAATGATAGAGAATCTGAAGAGTTGGGCTGCCAAATTTGGGTTTATAAAGACCCCCTTGATGGTCAAGCCAATAAAGGAGGTCAAAGTTGAAGAGTCAGTGGTGGCTGAGACTAAGTTTGCAACAGAGAAGGAACAAAAACAACAAGAAGAAGATCAGCAGTTTGGCTGCTCTCGGATGCAGTGTCCATGATGGCACTTTGTCTGAAGAGGATGCTGAGCTAACCCAAGCTACACAACTAGTTGAAGAGGAAGAACAACTAGCTCCAAGTCCCATTGAAGAGGAGCAACTGGGAGAGATCGAATTAGAGTTGAGGCCACTCAATGAAGAAGACATCATTGAAGATTTTTTGCTTTCATTTCAAGGGCCTGATTTGATTGATGAACCCATGATGGAGGAGGACCATACAATTTCAAAGGTTCCAAGTGTGGAGTAGGCTACAGGAGAACCTTCAGTTCTTCCTTCCACTTCATCCCCTTCAAGCTTTGATGTTGAAGAAGAGTTTGATCTTTCAAACTTCATGTTTGAGGAAGAGGGAAACCATGGTGAGCAAGTTTTAGATCAGGAAGACACCATGGAGGAGGTTGAGCACATGCAACAGACAACAACGAGGCAGATTATCTGTCTGACTTGGAGGATTGCTTTGATGGAGAAAATCCCATGGAGATCACATCATTTTCTCTTCCATCATCCATCTTCCAAGCACATGAGCCTCCTGGCATAAAGGAGGGGTCTCAAAGACAACAACCCGTGTCTCACAACATCCCTCTGGAACCAGGGTTGGAAGATCATGGTCTTCCATGTTCTTTACAAGAGAAGGAAGAGAAAAAGCAAGGAGATGTCATCATCTCTCTCTCACCATCCATCCAAGAAGGTCCACAAAAAGACTCCATTTTTGGAGTTAGAGTTCAAAACCATGGGCAGATTCAAAGGACCATACCTTGCCCAATCAGATATTTGGCTTCATTGGAGCCAAGGGAGAAGCCAAAACCAGTCATGCCTACTTCAGGGCATGAGGATGAGCATCAAAGTACCAAGGGTCATCATCAACACCTCTAGGAGTCCAATGCCAATCAGCTTGAGGAGGTATTTTTGGTTAATGTAGATACCTTGATGATTTGGGTGGAGGATAAGCTTAAAGTTAGTTTTTTATTCATCCAAGCAGCCATATTTAGTGTCAAATCATTTGCATGGCTGCCCCTTTTGAGAAAGGGAAGCTATTTCTCCCTGCCTGTAGCGGGCTTTGTTTAAGCTTTTCTTTCTTTCTAGTTAGTATAGGAGTAGGAGTAGATTTTGTTTTCAGCAAAAAAAGTGCTTGTGCACACTTTGCATGTCTCATTTGAGGCATGTATGATTTGATTCTTTGTACATAGTGTTGTTGTTGTGTTTTGTTGCTCCAAGGTTATGTCATTACGAAGTTCAATGTGCCTCGGGTAAACATTGTAACAGTCCATTTTGGGACAGACCAAGGCCAAGCTCTTCAGTATTCATGACAGAAAGATCCATAGTTGTCTATAGCAGTTTCTAGTCCCAAAAATGAAACAAATGCAGAGCAACCAAAGGACGTTTTTAAGTCAGTCCATTCAGGGAAAAATGAAAGCCCCATGTCAATACAATTTTCTACTCTCAGAAACTCCATTTCAAGATTTTCTTATGAAAATTGAGAGTGTAGACGCGCGGGTAGGCTCAGGGATAGGTAGAACATAGAAAGTGCAGGCAGTTGGGGAGTCCATTTTGAAGGAAGGTCAGTACCAAGCCATTAATTGTGACTCCATGCCCAATGGATGCTTCAAGGCTACTGGTCTCTTCATCTAGTAGGCAGATACCCCTGCGAGTCACCAAAACTATTATCCATATTTTGCCCCCGAAAAATATTGGATCAGCCATGACCCCACACAGAAATAACCAGAGAAATCACATTCGAATCTTGCAAACAGGTTCCAGGGAGACTCTATAATGGAAGTGGCGGGGCATGCGAAAGATCAAACGACCTTGCGTAGGAGAAATTCAAAAAACATCTCTATCGAGCAAATCCGTGCCTTAAATCCATTAAACAAATTACAGGTAGGCTCGGAAATGGAACAATAGGGTTAGGGAAGGAGGAGCGGTGTTAAAAGAGCCAGGAGCGAGAAGGAAAAGAAACGATGAAGATTCGAAGTCTTCGGGCTTCAAAAATTGTTCAGAATAGGTCCAAAAAATGACTAAGTATAGATATCTAAT
The DNA here is from genome assembly GCA_018340775.1 of Taxus wallichiana var. yunnanensis. NCBI lineage: Eukaryota > Viridiplantae > Streptophyta > Pinopsida > Cupressales > Taxaceae > Taxus > Taxus wallichiana. Next base: position 11,644,354 of record CM031244.1, read on the forward strand.
GGAAGCCTCCACGTGTTCGAACAATGCACCTCCAAAGATTAAAATCAAAGGGTAGACCCAAACAAGCGCTAGGCTTCCATGTGTCTAGAGCCCCAAAATTTGCATGATCGTTGAAAAATTCTTCGACTAGGCGAAGGTGCTAACTGTCGGCTCAACGCAATTCCAAAATGGGAGCCCAAGGCGGAGGCTCAAACTTGCGCCAACCCTCCATGTAGCCAATGGTCAACAGAGGTCAAAAGGAGAATGGGCCCAAAACGGCTAAGTAATGAATGTAGGCGGAAGGTGCCAAGTGTCCAAACAACACACATTCAAAAGTGAGACCCTAGGTGGAGAATCAAATGAGTGCGGGCTCGCCGTGTGTCCCAGGATTTAAAAAGGGGGACAGAGTCGCAGTTTGAATAGTCAAAGTAGAGGCGGGCCAGTAGCGGAAGGTGCCAAGTGTCAACACGACACCATTTTAAAGGCGCAGTCCAAAAAAAGAAAATCTCAAACGAGCACCACTCGTCACGTGTCCCAGAGCCCAAAAAGGTGAGGGTGACCGTTGAAAATTCTAAAGGCCCATGGAGGTCTCCACGTGTCATATCCGCTACTCCAAAGGTAAAGTCTGGGGCAATTTCTAAACATGCGCAAAGCCTCCACGTGTCTTAGGTCGATATACAGTGCCTCCGCCCGCGGAAAAGACTCAAGAAGAATACAAAGGAAATAGGGAAACTGTGATACCGCCACATGTCACATGGGTGCTATTCCAAGAGCAAAGGAAGGAGTCAAATCTCAAATGAGTGCAGAGCTGCCACGTGGACCCGATATAAATAGACTCATTTAAATATTATGCACCCACGACCCAAAAATTCAAATGACCATATCTTTTGACTGAGAACTTATATTTGGGCGGGAGAAGATTTTTTGGAAACGTCTCAACACCCTCTATGCCTTGGAAACATAAAATATCATTTTGTATAGGCGTTGGTGGGTGAAAAATGGGAAAACGTCTTCCAGGCCATTAATACAGAGCCCGATTTCTCCAACTACTAGATCTGATTTGATTTGATCCGTCGTTCTTCTTCAATACGCCGACAGACAGAGGGAGCTAGAATTGACAGATTTGGGGTGGATTTGAAAGGGGCATTGATTGATAGCGGTTGAGTCTTCAAGGTAGGATTCGATGCATATCTCGTGGTAGTTGAAGCAAGATTCGACTTTTCCCTATTCTCTCTCTTATTCTTTCTATATATTATAACACTTCTCGTTTGAGAAGGGAGATTATTCTGGGCATAGGGAAACTCTGTCAATTTTTTTCCCAACTCCATTTTTAGTTGAAAACCTTCTCGTATGCCTGACAAGCATTTTTGTGCCTTTAAGTAGAAACGTAATGGTCTGTGCACCCATATAGAGAAATAAAACATGTTTTTGTGGTGTTTCTTCAACCCTTTGCATTGTTTTGTTGTCTCTCTGTGCCTCTCCCTTTCAAATCTATTTTATGTGCATGTATTTCACATTTCAGTGCAGGGCATTGTGTTTCATGGAGTTTTGATCATGGATTAGGGTCTGGGTTTGTGTCACTTCTATCTGACCTTCCCATCTTCCTTTCTCCCCTGTTTCATCCTCCCTCAACAGAGCATCTCACCCCTTTCCTTCTCTAGTGTATCACCGCTTTAGTGTAGGCTTTTCTTTCACCCTCTCTTTCTCTCTGGTTCCTTGGAATGGTTAGATTAGGATAGTTTAGTTTTTGCTTGCATTAGAGTAGCTCATGGCAGGTAGTTTAGGAACAAGAACCAAATTTCTCTAGAGGATCATCTCAGTTTGCAAGTCCCACAACTTGAGAGATGATCCAATGTTATACAATCACATCGAATGTCTTGGGCTATGAGACATGTATCATTCTTGGGCTACTAAGGAAGCCAAATATCAGTCTTGAGCTACTAAGGGAGCCAAGTATCAACTCTACATATGAGATAAGACTATTAAAAATATGTGATTCTTGATATGAAGTGTGTGAAAAGTGACCAACTCGATTTGAATCATGTGAAAAGTGATTAACTATGATATGAGCTATATAACATGAATAACTCTAATATGAACCATGCGAAAAGTAATCAACTTTGATCTAAACCATGTAAAATGTGAATAACTCTAATAAGAACTGTGTGAAATGCCATCAATATTTTTGAATATGTATACTCTTAGTTAAAATTTGTATGAACTTTTGAATAAGCCTTTAATAAGGGGTTCATTGATCATGTATAACAGACATGATGTTAAAACATGTGTACTAAACATGGTAGCATAAATCACCATGCATTGCATTTGATCATTATTGAACAAACATTATATGCATCATCTCAAGAGTTAAGAATATTGTGACCTTTTTTAGAAATCCATATAAATTTGTAGCTAAAGTATATCGGTGAAAAATCAAAGAGGTATGTTAGCATACACATGACTTGACACCAAAGGATCCTTTGGGACATGACACAATGTATCACAATACTTTTGAAAATACATCGACATGACATTGCGATGGCACGACGACTCAACCAACAATAATGTTAGTAGTAATCATAGTATCATTGAAACATGGAGTAAGCATAGTATCATGAAACATGCGGTAAAACATCATCATATGTAAACCAAGAAACCTATAGCATAGAAATGCCATATAAGATAGATCAAACATGTGCCAAAAAATATGTCAAACAAGTATGTACCAAATAATACATGTCGACAAATTTGTGCCGATATAATATGTGTTAAACAAATGTCCACCAAACAAGCATGTGTCAAACAAGTATATGTCAAATATGTATGTGCCAAACAATATGAAATACAATAAAGAAATCATAGTGTAAACATGAAGTATATATGTGAGCCTATGGATTATAGCAATGAGACAAACATATCCAATAACATGTGATAAATCAAGTATCATGGAACATAAGCAATAATAATTACACACGGAGGATGCAATTTCAATACATTGAAATAATCAATGTAGTCATAATGTGAAGCACAATACAATATCCAAAATATAGAATATATCGTTGTTGTCAATATAGATATGCACCCATTTGCTAGTACTAATTCTAAATGTCTTTTGAATATTTACAATGGGAATGTCCTTGAGGTGTGGAGCTCAACTCCTTGGGACAAACCTCCGAGATAAAACAAACTTCCTTTCCTAGATTACTTTAATGCTACCACTAACCCACTCCAACTAAAAATTTGTAGAGGAAAGGGGGAAGAAAGATGATTGAAAACAACTAAGTATGGTGATACACCGAGAATAAGGGGCCACTCTCCCGAAAAAGAGCAAGAGGATGAATAAAGTGACAAAAGGAAAGGGATTAGTCGCTATCAACTCTGTATTAAATAAGACTCCCACTCTCTGTATTAGTGAAACAATGGACTGAAAGTATGCAAGTATAATCTACACACATCATACAACAACTAAACAAAGAGACAAGATAACATTAACATGAACCAAAGGACAAAAAAACCAAAATCAAGTCATATTAAAGTTTTAAAAGATACGAGAATCAATTACCATTATTGAGAAGGCACTAGATGCATCACACAAGTACAAAACAAATGTTTACAAATCATAATGTTCAAAAACAAATTGGGTAGACTAAATTTACATTTAAGAGAGGATCCCTTTACAATATATATTGATCTCTACTTATAGCCACATAAGAGAGAAGGAAGATGGAGAAGAAAGAGAAAGAGGACGATCATAATATGCTTGGAGTATCTCTTCTTCTCATGTATATCTTCTCCAAAGTGATCAAAAGCCTCCAAAATACGTCTAAGCGCATTGATTTTCCTAAAACCACATATTGACATATTTTTCAGATCATTGCAAGTGGAAATGATGATCCATAACTATGAATCATAGCTTTGGGAAATATCTTTCCATAAACCATAGTAAAACCCTCATGTGATGTCAAATTGATCTGATTCTAGTCCTTTTGGATGCCATTGTCTCCAAGGAATGATTAGATATTTGTTTTCAAGCTCATCTTTGAGTTAAACATCAAGGTAAGTCCATGAGATTAGGAAAATGAATGGAGATGAGCAACCAATTGTTAAAAAACCATGATTTCATCCTTGTGACTACGTAATAGCTCATCCCTTTTCTTAACAACCAATTATACCTCCTAACTGAGTTTTGGTGGGGCTAAGAGGGCATCTTTCAGGAAATAGAATCAAGTCATATGGGAAATGATTAGATCTAGTTTTGATAAGCAAAAGACACCTTACAACTCTGTCATGGACTCTCAAGTTTCTTTTCCATTCTCTTTGAAACTAAGCTTTGAGTGTAGCTTCATTCTATATACTTCTAATGGTGCTAGTGCTAGGTAAAATGGAGGCTCCAATCAAAATACATGACCCAAAAACCAAACCTTTGTTCATGTCCTTCGATGATGTCCCCGAGCTCAACTTTTCATTAGAGTAGACCGTGAATTTTAAGTTAGGAAACCAATATTGTAGCTAGTATCCAAGCTCTACCATGTGTACATTATTGCCAAGTATCCTCCATCTGCTCACTTATTTTACACAATCACTCTACCTTTAACCTTCGGTGACTCAACTTTAATAAAGTCAATTCCATGGGCTGACCTTTCTAAATCTCAAGGTCTTGAGGTTTTCTTGTTGTTGTACATTTTCTCGAATTTATGCCTTTGGAAACCGAGGACACATGGATTTGTCTATGTGGATTTTTGTCATGGTTTCATATTTTCACGATCTTGAAGTTCCTCACCGTCCTTTTAATTTTACTTTGTAAAACTCCCGGACCATGAGGCTCGAGGTGAAAAAAATGTGTGTCGATATTTAAATCTTGGGACATCGAACTCTCTCGAGCTCTCTGCCATTATTTATTCTTCATGAATACTATTAATTTTCACCATAACTTTGAAATCCTCAAATCCCTATTAAATGCTCATCTCAAGGTCTCGAGTTCCTAGGTTACTTGGTAAGACTTGGCTTCATAATCTCAAATAAGTGTCATGCCAATCTCTTCCACATGTCTTTCCTCACCACTTGTTATTAATCCAAGACCAAAGTGAATTTAGAAATTGAAAAGTGATTGAGTCCCAAAATTTAAAGGCACCATTTTCCAACACTTGTCCCATCATGTAGCTATTAGGTTAAATGACTTCATTCCAGTATAAGACCAAATGAGTTAGCCATTTTATAATGTTTTTACCTATCGTAAGGTGAAATGCCCGAATTTTACTAAATTCTACTTGGTTTAGTTTGCATGAGTCTAGAGTAGAAGGGGAAGCCATTTAAATAAGTTTTGTACACAAAGGAGGCTCCAAAATGCCTACATTACTCGATTTAAAAGCCTTTAAGTCTTTCATTTATAACCAATTTCCCAAAATGAAGCATGGTGCTCATTTTTACAACTTTTCGCGACTCATAGGGGTCATCTTCTTGATAGATGGATTGAATGGTAGCCTTGGAATTCATTGAGCATATAGTTTGATATACAAATTTAAAAACTACCCTACATTTTGCCATGCGAAGATCTCGAAAGATGGGGTTTACCTCCCTTGAGGTTTGAACTCAAACTGGTAAATTTTTTTAATCTATGAGGAACTCTCAAGGTATCCTTTATCTTAACTACTCTAGAGACTTAGAAAAATTACATTTATCTCTCTCTAAGTTTGAATTAAAAGCTTGTAACAATATTTGAAGACATCTTCTCATTTGAAATTGTTTTGAACCTTAGAACTTTGTGTTTGTAAGCGGTGCCCTTGAGAGAATTTTAATTACTCTTAGACATTCTAATGCTTCTTAAGTGTTAGCTTTAGTTCAATTGCTAGAAACTTTAAATTTTTCCTTCATTCCACCACGATTCTCTACCTCTAAACCGCACACCGATCGATTGGTTTGCATTTGGTTTTCTTTTCTTTTTGAGAAGGTATGCGAGCTTTGAAAAATGAGGACATGATAGACTCCTAAATTTTCAAGTTAAAGTTTCATATTTCTTATACGGGCTTCCATTATCATCTTTTCCAACTTCTATTTCATGGATGTATCCTCATGTCAACATCTCAAGTGCATTTGTTAAATAAACCAAGGCTAGCAAACAAAAAAATCCTCCAAAGTGATTGAAAAGTATACATTTAAGTGCTACTTGGAGTTTTACAAGTTGGATGACTAAATGGTAGGCTATAAAACACTCCTTCAACATGGTTGGGCTAATTGATCAAATTTTAACACCTCAAATTCGTAGGGTTGTGCAAAACACTTATTAAACAACAACAAAAACTTCTTAACAACCTTAGAATCAACAAAACTAGGCTAGACAATTGAATATGAAACTTTTGGGGCATGAGGCACCTATTGTTTAGTGCGAAAGTCAAGAAGAAAAAAAAAACAAGGAAAATAATAGACAAAAAGACAAAAATAGGACTATACAATTGTGTACATGGAAAACACAAAGTGCTTAAAGATATGGCTTGAGAAAGGTCCCATTGAATGGGATTGGAAATGGTTCACCATAAAGCTTTTCTTGTTCAAAGGCATTGCTCTCTTTGCATTCAGGTGATCTCGACAAGGTCCACTCTAAATGGCACCAAAATTCTTATGTCTACCATGATTTTCTCTATATTCATCCTATTTTAGGACTAGTTCTCCTCTCCTAAATTGCCGAGGATGAGACTTTTCTCAAACCACTTCTTTACAACCTATTAATGCTCTTTAAGAATTTTCATGGCTTACTCTTTGACCTCTTCTAACCTCACCATCTCTATAATTATGATAAATTTGGCATCTTGATCCTCTAATTCTATTTTATGAGCTAACTCAAGGCTTGGGAGTTCTAGGGAGATTGGCGGTTTGGCCTCTCTACCATACACAAACATAAAATATGAGTTTCAATAGAAATTTTAGGTGTAATTCTATTGGTACAAAGTGTTATTTTTTCCTTAGTGTGCCATTTCCTTTGGTTGTCTTTCATAGTCCTGTTCATGATCATGATCAATTTCTTATTAGAAGCTTCAACAAGGCCATTTCCTTGAGGGTAATAGTTTGATGAATTTTTCAAGTAAATGCCACACCTCAAATAAATCAAACTATTTTTCTTTGAGGTGTGGCATTTACTTGAAAAATTCATCAAACTATTACCCTCAAAGAAATGGCCTTATTGAATCTTTTAATAAGAAATTGATTTTTGGTTCATCTATTATAATGGGAAACACCAAAAAATTAGAAGACAACAAATTTTAACGATACCTGCACTGAAAATACAATGTCGGGATCCTCATTCCGGTGAATGAGGGAACTTGCATGCATAGACAACTGAATAAGATAGATATTAGATAGAGATTTGGCAAGTTCTCGACAAAGGCCGATCCCAATAATCAATGGGATTCCTCAAAGAGGATCAACTTATTTTCACAATTAAGTGATATGATATGAAAATATTTGACAATACAAGGAACGATTAGAATTCAAGAGGGATAGAGAGATCATGCTACACTTGATAGGTGGCCCAAGCGAGGGCTACGATGAGCTTGAAGTCCAAGAAGTAGTCAAACCAAAACTATTCAACATTGTCTCATTCTTCTTATATGATTTCGAATTGGTCTTTGATGTCTTCTATTTCAGGTGTCAAGGAAACAATGTAAATAATGAGTTCATGTACGATATTGAAGTGTTCCCAAATAAATGGCTCTTGCACGATTGGAAGATTACATATGCTTTGGTAATGAGATGTGATTCACTTGATAATGTCATCTACAGGGAGACACATCTTGAAAATAAGCTAATTAGACAGAAACAAATTGAAAAAATGACTAAAAGTATGTAAATGTGATTAAAATAATAGAGTGACATGGATATCTAGTGATTTGGGTTGAATCGTTTGGCGATTGTTGTGTAGAATATTGAATTCTTGATAAAATGTAAAATGAGTGTACATTTAATGATCTAAGGATGGATATGGTATTTTATATGATATGTTGATAAGTTAAAATAGAAAATAGGAGACATAGACTTACCTTGACTAAGAAACATTTGGAAATGATGTTGTAGGGGCGCTTCAATGTTTATAGAGCTTCCATGGGCTTGACATGGATGTTGAAGGTCTCTGGATGTTCGTAGTGGTGTTGTGTCGGGATTGAATGCAACATAGATCCTATAAGGATGGATGAGGATCCATTTCAAATAAGTTTTATGATCTATTTATAATCGCTAGTGATTCTATTAAAATCACCGGTGATCCAAGAAAAGTGGGGAAACCCATTTGGAAGTGGTTTCAACCACTTCCAAATAGGGTTTTCAGTTTTGATTCAATTGTAAATGGTTGGGGAGGTTTTGGGAGGTTAAGAGGTTGGATGGTGATGGTAAAAATGGGTTTAGATAGGTTAAGGGTGGTTAGGGAGGTTTAGGATAGGTAAATAGGTTTTATGGTGGGGTAAAACATGATTTTACGAGGTGGAGTGATGGTTTAGGATAATGAGATAGGTTTAGGGATTTTCAAATGAGGGTGTGAGGGGTGTAGCCAGGAAACATGTGTCTACATTTTCCCCCTTTTTCAAGTGGTTTATGATGAACAAGCTGTTGAACAAAATCGTGTGAAATGATTAGCTTTGTGTTGGATAGGTGTGCCCCCTCAAACTGGGGGTTATTACGAAAAAGTCCAATGATCACAAGTTTGAAAAGGTTGTTGGATGAGATAGGTGTTTATGATGGTGTGTTTCGATTTAAGATGCCCCCAGGACTAGGCATGAATATGAGTTACCACAAAGGTGGAATTTTGTAACCAGAGAGTCAAGTGATAGGGGAACCAATGGGTTCTCAACCTATAAACGTGTGACTCATAGGAATCGATTGTGGGAAAAGGGTTCCCAAAAAGCGTATGGTATCTACGGTGTATCGGAGACACAAACTTGATATAAGGATGTTGCCACAAAGGTGGGATTACGTGACCATGAAGTCAAGTGATAGGGGAACTAATGGGTTCATGTCCTATAGACATATGAATTAACGACGGTAAGGAAAAAATTTTCCCTGATGGTTACGAAATTCAAAATTGATTTGATAAAGGTAGGATTGTATAGATTGATTGATTTTAAAAAGGGTCTCGAGGCCCCAAAAGGAAGCACATATTTGAAAATGTGCAATTTTGGCAAGGAATGATGAAAATGATGGTTTGACGAGGCTTGGAGGCCATTTGATGATGTTTTGGATAAAAGGAGGGAATCACTAACAATTTGGTATATATCACTTTGGTGATTAGCTCAATCAAAAAAGATTGGGTGGGAGGCCAAAATTTGATATAAATAGTTTATTTGGAGGCTCATTTGGTCATTGTGACTTGAGAATCTTGAGAGCCCTAAGAACCCTAATTTGATATTCTTTTTCTAATTTGATTGAAATTGAGGAACTTGGAGGTGCACATAGGACAGGTGAGGTGACACATGCTTAGGTAGGTGATGTAATTAAGATGTTTGTTGTTTTTTTATTTTGCTTTTTATGAAAATTAGATGCACAAGGAGTGGTGGTAGGATATGAAAATTTCGAGGTGAATGCGGCTTATGTGGCATGGTGGCAAGGGCAAGCTGGAGCGGTTTGAGAGGCGGGTGCATGATTGTGTAGAGGATACAAATCGGGAGGATATTGGTGGTGTTGAGGGTAGAGATGGTGGTGGTAGAGATGAGGAGGATAAGATGGTAGTATTGGAGGCCGAGAAGGATGCATTGTCGGTGAGTGAGTGACATTGACTAGTGAGAGAGATGGGGTGAACTAGTAGCTCACTTGTTGTGAAGGTAGTGATCACACAAGTTAGAGCTAACGAGGATAGGTACAAGAGGGATATGGATGCCTTGTGAAAGACCTTTTGAGTGATAGGTCTATTGATTTAAGGGGATGAGCTACATGCTGCTCATACTTAGACTAGCAGAGACATGGGACCACATGGTAGTGTGGGTATGGACAACTACCAGACACTATGTAAGGAGTTGTGCTACTATGAGGAGATAGTGCGATAAAAGATTCTAGATGAGCCTCGTTATATAGTGTTTTTAGCGCGATGACATATGGATCCATCGAGTGTAGCACTTTGGGAGTGAGGGTCAACCATCGTGAGGTTAGGAGGGAGGACCAAACAGAGGGTCAAATGGAGCTCAAGGGAGAAGTGCATGAGGATTGTTCATTTGATGAACATTCATTTTACTCATTAGTTTTTGTAGATATGATTTTGATATATGAGGCTCATTTGAAGCCCTTTCTAACGATGTATATTGTTGATATACGAGGTTTTTCAGCCCTTGATAATTTACACACACATGATTTTGTGTTGAGTTATGTTTTGTGTTTTTTAATTATGATTGTAATGTGATGAATGTATATGTGGTTGATGATGTTTTAATTAACGATTTCTGTTATGATGGGAATATTTAAAATAAATGATTTATATTGTAGATGTATGTGATTATGAGATAATTTTGATGATTTTGTCATGACAAAGGGTAATCTTGTTGTGTGATCTACACACTTATATGATGGATAAGAAATTATTGTGAAATGTTTACTTTTTACTGTTTTGGACACATATAGTGTATGGTGGTAAACTAATTTAAACGTATGATACTACACATATGACCTTATACTAGATGTTAACGTATGACCCATAATGGTTAGTCATACTAGGATCATAGATAAATATGAGATAGTTAGATCTTGTCCTTTTCTGACACGGGAAAGGTTTTGTGTGTAGCAAGCACAGGGAAATGGGTTCTTCCTAATAGTTCCCATGGTTTTTCCTAACTTTATTGTATTTGATACAAGCTGATCGATGTGGGAAGCTTGCATTTGGGGAAAGATGATCAATGCAAGAAGCTTTCCTAGAGATGGTTACTTTTGTGATTTTTGTATGAGGGATGATTGATGTAGGAAACCCATTTTTGATATGAGGATTGATCAATGTGGGAAGTCCTTACTATGTATTTGATTGAGTAACCATCCTTCGAGGGAGTGGTCTATGATTTTATTGATTTTTATTTCATGGTAGCCATCCTTCGGGGAGTGGTCTACATCTTTATTGATTTTTTATTTCATGGTAGCCATCCTTCAGGGGAGTAGTCTATAAATTTTTTTGACAAGTTTCGTTGATCAAATTTCCTCTTTCTTGTTCAGATTAGTGGATTATAAACTAAAGAAAATTAAACAACTCCAAAATGCAAGGGTTTAAGGTACCTTAATGTATGATGGATGCAAATGGATGGGTGCAAAGTAGATGACCTCACTTTGTAAACTCGATGAACCTACAAAACAAAGGTAACTAGAAATAAAATGGATTAGATGGTAGATGAGGGGGTTACATGAAAAATTCAATTATAAGAAGCATTAAATTCCTTATGCGGATATCAACCCCTGTGTTTGATAAAAGAGGATGAAATCAATGAAAGGAATAAGTAACATGTAGAAACCAAAATTAAACAGAATCTAGAAATTACAGAAATGGATGAAAAGTACATATTTGATCTGAATCAACACAAAATAAATGGTACCTAACCGGGTCGATGTCGACCTAGGCTGCAGAGAAGCAGCGAGTTGATGGTGACTGAGTAGATGGAGAAAAAACGTGGATAAAATGTGGATCTGAAAAACACCGAATGCGGATCGATGATGCCAGAGACCATGTAAATACTGAAAGAAACCTGTAGAAGATAATCTAAGATAGGGAAACCAGAAGGATACAAGGAAACATAGATTTGGGTGGATTGGATGGAAATAGAGCTCGGTCGATAGCTACTTGGAAGGGTTGGCAACAGGTGGAGAAGTAGAAAAATTTGGACAGAAATAAAGACGATTGCCATATATGAGAGCTTGACACAATAAAAGATTAGAGAACACACTAACGAGGACTTAAAAGGTAGAATAAGTGACAAAATAGGGCTGGGTTGACGATGACATGGGAGGAGCGATGACGACCTAGGAAATGATTAACAAGAATAAAGGTAGATGAGTTGACTAAATAGCCTATAAAAAAGGATTGGAAGGAGAGGTTGGAGATGAAACTCGATGGCAAATTTGGACTTGTAAAACGTTAGTTCTGAAAGATAATAGCAATAATAAGCAATGATAGCATAAACCAACACAAAGTAAGGATAAACTTCCCAAAGTCTCCACAAGTGATGCAAGACAAGCTCAAATGGACTCCAAGAAGGTTGACATAGCTGTAAGGATGCTCAAGCTCGAAGATAAGTTCACACAACGCAAGAAAACTCTGATTATGCCTCATTTTGAAGGGGGTGAAACTAGCTTTATAGGTTCAAAAATGACTCGGGTGTGTCGTCGTCAATTGCAGGGGAACCGTCCCTTTGGGAGGTGGATAGGGATTTATTTGAGATATGGGGATTTTATGGATTAGGATGAGTGTTTTAAAGCATATAGGCGGGTTAGGGTTTCTAAGGAAGTGTCATGGGTAGGTGGGAGATAAAGATGGATTAAATAAAATCTAGAAAAGCATAGGGATATGGAACTAGGTAGTTAGGGATGATAAACAACCTAGGGAGGATAAATGAAAGCTAATTAGAGGTAATTAGCTAATGAGATGAGGATTATAAAATGATTAAATGAAGATTAATTAAAAATTAAAGTTGATAGGTTAATAGATAGGAAAGGTGAGAATTAAAATATGAACATGAATTAAAATAAAGGGGGTCTAGATAGGACCATGGTGAAAGAAGCGGACGTGGGAAAAAAGGGTAGTGATACCAAATTTTGGTGTCTACATTTTCCCATTTTTGTCGAGTGGTTTGCGCTAGCAAGCCATGAGACAAAAATGATAAGAGATAATGAGTAAGATGAAGGACGAAGATCTCCCCTAAAGCAGGGCGATTGATAACGCACAAGGGAATCGATTACAAGGTTGAAAGTGGTAGCTAAAGAAGGGAGGGTGGGAGAAGAAAGATGGGTAAAATGAGAGGGTCAGGAAAGATGCCCCAAAAAAAGGATTCAAATCAACAAATCAAAAATATGGTGGTGATTTTAGGAGTCACATTGACAAGAAACAAAATGGAGGGAATCACAACAAAATGGAGGGAATCCAATGGGAAACCACTCAAATGGATGCAAGTTGTGGGGACCAATGGGTCATATGAATACATCAAACTATGCGAAACCAAATGTGAAAAATAATGTGAAATCCTTCATGTGTGAGGAATCGATTGAAAAGGTATGCGTCTGCAATGGACGAGGATGGAAGTAATGGTACCCCTGTAAAAAGGGCACATAATTGGTAGAAAAGGAAAAATATATAAAAAGTGATGAAATAAAATGCCCCAAGGGGGAATAAATATGGCCAAAAAGGTGAAATTTGAGAGAAAATAGGGATAAATAAATGTGCCCTAGAAAAGGACACAAAAACGAAGATAGACAATCCGAAATAAGGGTTGCCAAGGTGAGTGGACGATGCCTAAGGCCGATCGGCGATGACCCAAGGGTTAACGGTGACTAGGTGTCGGTGGCTATATAATCTTGAAAGTTAGCCGATGATGCTCATTTTGAAGCCTGTAAGTGACGATTTAGAGTTGAGAGCTATAAAAGGAGATTGAGAGATGAAGGCCAAAGGAGCATCTAGGAAACACTAAAGGGTGCGCGGATGGTGAGTAGCGAAAATCATGCTTGTTTTTTTATTGATCTTATGTTTTATTTATTTTTTTGCATTTTTTTATTAAAATGTATGACACCATGGGTGGTCGGTGAAGAATTAGCAAGGTCGCCATCAAATTAGTCCTAAAAGGCGAGATCGGCCCTAGATGCATCGATCCAACACAGGTCGACATTGTTTTGGTATGATGGGTTAAATAGATGAATTATTTTGATCTTAGATGATGTTTAATGATGAAAAGGATATGATATTTAATTGTTTGATTGGTGATTGCAGGCCCACGAGACCACCTGTAGTTGAGAGGCCGAGTCTTGATCTTGTTTGATTAGATCGGAGGGGATGTGGCGACACTTTGAGTGGGATAACTTACCGGATGTGGGATTAGGAGGATTTATATGTTATTATATGATCCACTCGAGATGTGGGGTTGATGATTGCATTGGTTGAGAGGTGGGATATGCACACCAACATTTTCTGGTTTAGGACAGGTGAGATAATTATCACCTTGGAGGATGTATACCACATCTTGAGACCGCCTTTATACAGGGAGTAGATAGATAGTCCTCATTATAGTGAACAATGAGCACGGGGTACCACAGAGCCGATTGATTTGTTTGATTATGATGGTGATTTCTTGTTATGCATTGCTTGACTTGGGGAACCTAGATTCTGATGGACTCTAACAAGTGTCTTAGAAAACATAGGGGAGCATCGGATAATGTTTTCATTTGGTAGTGCTTTGCTAGCACATGTTTATCATGAGATAGCCACATACAAAGTGGGGTGGAGATCATGATTGGATTTGGGCTTCCATTTACAATTCTAGGCCTATGAGCACATCGTAGTTATCTGACCACCAGGGATACCATGGGTCACGGGGACCATATAGAGCTCACATTGGGGTTTTTGAGATGGTGAGCCGACTAACCTCATGGATATAATGGAGCTAGAGATGTGGATTGGTATATAGAAAAATTTTCAAAACTTGAGGGAGAGCATATTAGATGGTTTCCCTATAGATACTTCCCTGCGCATGGCACAGGGCGGATGCAAAGAAGTAGTTGGTATGCGGAGGACAAGATGGGTACAAGGTAGATGACCAAAGATGATCGAGGCCATATAGTTTGATAGAGTGCGACGATAGTTTGGAGTCGTACAGATCGTACCCAGGGAGCCTATCTCATATAGGCAAGAGGATATTGATAGGGAGCTACGAGCCCGACACGGCACAGATCCATTGGAGGAGGAAACAATGCCTTGGGATGAGGATGATGATGTGGGAGTTAGGGTAGGTTTTGCTGATTAGATGACCGTAACTTGGGCAGCTCGGGTAGATGGAGAGAGGGGAGATGAGGAGGAGGAGGATATGGAGATTGAGGTAGAGGTAGCTCTAGGAGGCGGTGGAGATGGGGGTAGGGGAGAGTCTACAGATATGGCATGATTACATGTGGAGTTAGAGAAGATGCGTGTGGAGAGGGACACCAAAATACAACAGAGAGATACATTGGCGTAGGAGAGAGAACGAATCACCCAGGGCAGGACCAAGTACCACAAGAAGAGGGAAGCCTATAGGGCCCATTTTTGATATCTTACTACTATACTTGTTCTTTGAGTCAAATGAGTGGCACATAGGAGGGATAACGGGGGTATGTGATAGGTGGCACCTCCCGACATGATTTCCATGGATTGATACTGAGCCTTAGCTACAGAGAATAAGTATTACGAGGGAGTGTGATTAAGAAGCTACCAAAAACACTAAAATATTAGGAACATCTGCAGAGGTGAGCGACAAATGGAGCTGGGCCATCTAGAAGCGTAACGAGTGTGGCTCAACCGCATCAAACAGAGGGTCGGGGAAGAGCGACAAGGTTGAGAGATAGACAAAGTGACTTGCCTCACATGGGAAAGAGTTTAGGATTTTTGATGTGAAATTTGCTGATTTTAATGATGAGAGAGGACCCTTAGAGGTCGATGATGTACTGATACACTTTATTTTGATGATATATATGATATATGATTTTTTCATGGTTTAGCATGTGTGTATTGTGTGATGTTGATTATTTTATTTATGATGATGTGATGTGGATATGTGATGATGATGATGATATGTTTTACTTTATATTATATGCATGGTTGGATGGTTAATATATAATGTATGATGTTTAAAAATAGATGTGATAAATGATATACATAGATGATGATGGATAGGAATATGCAATTAAATTTGAGATGGTTGGAAGATAGTATGTAGATAAGTTAGATAGAGTGAATGTTATGATAATAAGACAAAGAGGAAATAAAGATAGATAGGGTGAACTAGAATAGAAGCGCAACTCAATGATTGGTGACCTATAGGTATGAACGAAGCTACGTCATATCAAGGAGTGCATGAGGAAAGGATGCCTCCAAGAATTGAAGGTAAACAAGAAGGGGATCTAAGTAACACAAGGAACATGTGACCAAGACAGATGTTAGCATATAACCAATGATAGTTATATCAAATATCATGAAAAAAACATGGATGTAATGAACTCATAAACCTAATTTCGAGACATGATAAAGGGATTTGTAATGTAACTTGTACATAGGAAAAGGGTTCTCCATAATTGGTGTTCCCTAAATCGATGTCCCAACTTTGGGTAGGGGAAAGAGAAAATTGATCAACATGGGAAGTTTGTTAAAAGAAAGATGATCAATGCAGGAAGATTTCTTAGGATGTTAATAAAATAGAAGGCTGACCAATGCGGAAAGCATTCAATACTATGATACAAAAAGAGTAGCTGTTATGTAAAAATTATAGCACCCCTCGATTTACTTGTCATGTGTGCGGGGCAATTGGTGTAATTTTGCTAACATGGGTCCATCTCTCAAGTTGTGGGACTTGTAACTTAAGATGGACCTCTGGAAAGTCTAACTTCCTCTACCTAATCCTACTACTAACACTACTTCTAGAAGGGAAAATTACAGCTAAATAATGCTACACTAACCATTCCAAGGGCCGAGGAGAGAAATAAGGTGAAAGATGTAAAAGCGGAGATCCTAAGCTAAGGGTAGTGGTAACACCAATAAAAGGGGGAGAGATACTCTGCTTGCAAGAGAATGGAAGGAAGATGGAATTAAGAGAGGCCGGACCAATGTAACATAGACCCAAATCTCCACTCACCATAAAATATCAATAAAGCACAACATTCTCGCACCTACAAGTGAGAAAGCATACACAAAATGCAACAACAAAATAGAGAGGCAAGGGAAATATAATTAAATATGCGCAAGGGTTGAAGAAACAACACAAAAAAGATTTATTTCTTCAAAACATGCACAAACCATTTAAATTTGATGCATAGAGGCATTAGAACACTTCTAGGCCCAAGAGAAGGCTTGCAGCTCAATGGAGTTGAGGAAAAAAATTGCAAGAGTTTCCCTAGCTCCTAGAATGTCTCTATAAAAGTGAGGGGTCGATTACATTATATAGAAAATTGTCTCACCTACCCTACATTAAATCCATGACAAGTAGTTGAACCACATCAACTACCACCATTAATATGGGTTGTTGAGCCATATTTTCCCACCTACCCTCACGATGTGTGGTGTGAGATCCATCCAACCAGGTTGGGTTGGACGGTCGTCTAACCTGTGAGCCATACAATTTTGACCGTGAGCTGCCATGTTCTGCAAACCATGAGTATAGGGCCATACAACCTTTTTCGAGTGAAAACAAAATGACCCGTGAGCCATCGACTTACGACTGTCCAACTATGTCTTTGGGTTGAATGGCCAACTAACCTGTTGGAATTGACAAGGGACTGAGAGGGGGGCTGAATCAATCCTTTAATAAATTTTTATTTTCTTCTTTAAACAATTAAGCATATATTGTTATACATTGGTGTTGGATCAAATAGAACTCATCAAGAGATGCATATGTATATTAATAACACAATAAAAATTCTTTATTGAAATACAAATCAGATTACAACTCTTCAAATCAGATTACAATCAACAAAGATATCACCAATTTTTCTTCATTCATATCCTCCTCATGAAACTCCAACCAACTACAAACATAGAAGATAATTCCAGGGGTTTTGGGATATTCCCAAGAGATTTTTATTTGCAAAAATATTTATTCAACAGAATATAATGGGGGTTATAAAAACAACTCACAAATGAGCTTACATGAATAGATATACCTCTTTAGACATGACCTTTGATCTTCCACTTACCATGACTCTTCAAATCACTCATATTTTTGTCTTCTAGCTCTTCACACTGCAAAGAATATTCAAGATTTTAATTCACATGGTAAATGGTCCCGCCAAGTAAAATGATGCTCTTTTATGCTTAGAAACTCACCACATTAGCCAATGTATTCATTTAGGCTCATAGGTGTGCCTAAATAAACTTCCACTAAAATAGTCCTAAAAAACCATCTAAATAGACTAATTCCACTCATCGTCATGACTCAAGTATTATATAAAAAATAATATTACAATGTCTAATTTCATCAAAATTTACCAGAAAAAGCCAACACAAGTCTTAACACATCAAGAAACACCACTTTGCAAGACTTTCCAAGCTGGTTTCAATGCATCTCTTAATTTGGTCTTCAAACATTGAGCTGATACATACCTCACTTATCTTCATCATGAGGCAAGTAACATATCAATGGAAATATCATGAAGTCTAATATCTCATCCATAAATCATAATGCTCCAATTCATTTCATAAGGCTTCTAAAAACTTGGATCTCTACAACTGGTCTAGCTGATCTTGAAGATACAAAAACTAGTCTTCCATACAATGTGGTCAAACACCTCCAAAGGAATTTTCAGATCTCCCTATCACCTATAACACTTAAATTTTGATGGATAAAACATTTTCAAGCATTCATACCCATAGGTCAAATGGATAAAGTCTCACCTTCATGCCCATTCAAACATACTTCTCAAATAGTTCTAAAAGAGCAGTTTTGGCTCAATCACCTTTAAGCAAGAGATGACTTATCCAAAATGAAACATGCACTTCTATAAATCATATGAAACATATAAATAATTATCAAGGCAAGAAAAAACATCCATACAATGCAATTCAACATGATTACCTTCATTCTCCTTCACTAGCTTCTCAAAACAAGCTCCTTTTCTTTGGTAAGCTCAAACATGCACTCAATACTCCAATTTTCTCCAAATTAGTTACTCAAGTAACTTCATGAAGCTGATTTAGACATCCCTAAAATCATCCACCTCATATTTGAGCATATGATCCTTTGCAAGTTTTACCTATACACTAAATCTTCTTAAAAAGCCTATTTTTGAGTGGGGCCCACCAAGTGTCAAGAAGTCAAATCACCATGGAAATGTGTTTTTAGGATTCCTCTACATGTTCCAATATGTTTTCAATAAAAAAATTTGAGTTTTGTCACCTAACCAACTCAATTTTCCAAAACTGGTCCAAACTGGGTTTTGAAGGACTACAAACATGCTCACAAAAATGGATAGAACTTCTAAAATAATCAACCAATCACCAAAATACCTTTTGAAACATAATTTTATTCCAATTTAATCCATTTTTTTCTCTTATTAATTATCCAAAGGATAATTCACAATTTTTCTTGATTTCTAAGAAGTTTGGTGCTCAATTTGCATACTTTGAAAAACATGGTTTTGGAAATACTTGCATAACTTGTAAAATATTCATCCTCAGCTTCTAAAATTTTCTCACACCTTAAGGAAACATCCCTATAAAACTTCCAAGTTATGGTTTTCTCTATTTCATCCTGAATCTTTCATTCCATCTCATCTAGGTACCCTTTGGTCTTTGATTCTTAGCTGCTCTACTAGTCTGACTTGTATGAGTGCTCAAAACACTTGATTGACCACCTATGAAGCCTTGTAAACCTCAGAAAACACCATTCCATGCTCACACCATGATTTTTTTCATCTTCATGCCTTGGATCATCATATCACACCTTGCTTGCTTGTGGAAGAGCTTAAGAAAACATTATATTGACCTGTTTCACCTTCAACCACCTGGTTTGACTTGTGTATAACCTTATATATCTCCTATGCCACCTCATGATGCTATATCCATGATTTTTCTCCTTTAGTTTGAGTGGATTTACATGTTTTCTTGATTTACACCATGTACTTGCATTAGGCCAAGGCCTAGAATGACTTGACTTGACCCATACATTACATGACGAACCATTTAGACATGTTATAGACTCATTGACACATCTACACCTTTGGAGACTCTTAGATCACCTAGCTAATGAGACATAGATCACCTAGCCAACATGCCTAGATTCACCTAGCTAGCATACCCGATCACCTAGCCAACATGCCTAGATCACGTAGTGAACATACCTAGATCACTTATACCACTTGACATCAATGACAAAAAAGTGACACACATTTCCAACATAACCTCCGTACAACACCGCATTGGGATGCCCTTTTCTAAAAACCATGAGCTATCCAACCTTGTAGCCATACATTTTCGTAGCAACCACCCAACCTTGACGACCATTGACCTTACACCGTGGCCATCCAAACTATTGGGTTGGATGACTTTCTATCCTCGTCAAATGCACAACTATGTTAGTCAACCACCCACCTCGAAAATCACCGAACTTGTGTCGTGATCCATTCAAACCCGTGCCATATAACCCTTAGGTCATCCAACCCCATGCAAACCCCTAGGCCATCCAACCTAAGGCCGTCCAACATTAGGCCGTCAAACCCCATGGCCGTCCAATCAAGTGACCATCCAACTAGATGGGGTTCGGCGATCTTCTATCCTTCATCCAACCATATGCCATCCGACCTCCACTATTTAATACCACCTTATCTTGCTCAACTTGCAAGTGATATATCCTTGTCATGCGACCACAATAAATAATTCTCAAGCTTACCAAGTCAACTCGACGAGCTAACTAATTTTCACCTGCTTTACCCTCACATGAAGCTACCTCAAACTCAGCTAACTTGATGATGCACCTAACCACAACTTGACGGTGAGTTGTATGACCTTGCCATCTAACCTCGGGGTTGGATGACCATCCAACTAGGTGGGGTTGGATGGCCATTTGAATTCCCTCCAACCATATGGGGTTGGATGGATGTTTGACTTCCATTCAACTAGGTGGGGTCGACAACCATCTAACTTTTGTCCAATCAAGTGGGGTTAGATGGATATCCAACTTCCGTCCAACCTCCGCATCATCTTTTCCCCAACTCGGTGAGCTCATCGAAATCTCCACCGATGTGGCCCTTTATTGATTCCCTAGTTCAACAAGCTAACTCGAAAATCCCTTCGCCTATGTCACTCAATTTTCTAATCACCGAGCTGATATATGCCAACTCGTCGAGTAGCTTGCATTATGTGCAGACCTCTGTAGCTCAACCGAGCTATTATTTAGCTCACCCACTAACTCGGCTCTAATCCTTGTTGCAGCTTGCTAGTTTCTACACAACCCAACTTGTTGGATGAATCGTACCATCTCGGTCTATCAACCATCTTGCCCAGCTTCACCATAGCTCACCGAGCTCACTTAAACTACCTTTATCTTAAGATACTTGGGACTAGAATTTGATGGCCTTCTAAGTGTCTTTGAATTATGAATGGTTAAGTCCATTTATAATAAGTTATCCAAATTAAACCTTGGGAGTGAATTTGGGATAACAATTTGGAAACCTCTCGAGGAAATCTACCTGCTAGATGAAGAACCAGTATCCTTGAAGTATCCATTAGGCATGGATTCAATCCTAGAACCTTACAAAATTGATCTATTCCTTTTGAAAATCTATCTCCCGTGATCGTATGAACTTACCATTGAGCTGAAACCTCCTTGGCTTGCTTTTAAAGTGGATTTTGGGATTTTGGATAAAACTTGTAAAATATCCCCAAAACTAAAAATTTGACAAAGGTAAAAGTACAAAGAACTCTGGACATGCAATTGATCTGTTGGGGTTGAGAGATGCACTTTTGAAAAGTGCCACAAAATCTGATTTTGTCAAGTATGTAGAAAAATTGTCCAACTATTTCTTGGCTTATGCTTTGAACATTGCAAAGCTTTGGGGATGTATATGTGTTGAATTGGGAAGCCTTTGGGACTGATGATAAGAAATGATTTTACTCTTACACAAGTTGCATTCAACACTAATGAGGCTGGAACACTTGCAACACAACGATCTACCCTCGAAACTGATTTTCTGATTCTTGCATTGGGAATAAGAGGTTCACATCATGACTTATCTAAGGAGACAAGATAATAAAAATATTCAAGCTTGTCCCAAATCTAATTTAGTTGCTTTACATTTGAGACCCTTTGAAAAATGCAATTTTTACCTGTACTTTGAGTTTCTTCCTATAGCATTCTCTCCTGGAAATCATGATGAGTTGTGCAAGAGAAACCACCATGCAAAACTATGTACAAAACTTAAAATCATACATGCTTCAAGTGAAAATGCAAAGTGTGCATGATCACTTCTTTTGCTAAAAGAAAACCTACATACTCTACGCTAACCAAAGAACTAGACAACTCAAATGAACCCTAATGATGGAAAGGAAAAGCAACTTCCCTTTCTCAATCACTCGAGGCCATGCAACTGATTTAGCACTCGAACATGGTCTTGCACATGAGTGAAAATTGATTACAAGATGATTATTTACCCAATTTGCCAAAGTATCAACAAAAAAATTAAATTACCTCCTCAAATTGCTCTATGTTTGGATCTTAGAGGTTTTTATGTCGACCTTTGGTGCTTTGAATATCATCCTCATGTTTAAGAGAACATGACCGGTTGTAGCTCCCCATTTGGTTCCAACAAAGCCAAGTAACTTATGGGGCACATTTTGATCCATTGGATTTACCCACCGCTATGAATTTCAACTTCAAAAAGAAGTCTTCTTGCAAGCCTTCTTGGAAAAGGTGACTGTTGGCCTACTCATTTTTACCTTGTGGGGCATCCAAAAACAATTGGTTTTATACCTTAATGACTGCTTTGGAAATGATGACATCTTTGTTTCCTTCCTCTTCCTTCTCATATGGTGTGGATCTTGGAAGATTTAATTCCTCCAATCTTGGTCCAAGAGGACTGCTTTTGAAGGAGTGGGTTGTTCTTGCTCATTTTCGTCTGTGGCATTAGAATCTTGATGTTGGAGGATGAATGATGGGATAGTGAAAGTCATTATCACCATAAGATCAGTTCCATCAAAACAATCCTCCAAGTCTGAAAAATAATATGCCTCCTCATTGTCCTATTGTGCCAAGGGCTCCCTTCCTCTATGATGACCTTTGTATCTCGCAACTTGTTCATCATGGTTCCCCTCATCCTCTGACATGAAGTTTGAGAGCTCGAACTTGTCCCCAAAATTATAATTTGGAGAGGGTGAAGTGGGGAAGGGCTTGAAGTTTCTTGAATGGCATTATCTACCTTCAAGACCTCTGGATCTATGTGATTCTCCTCCATACCATGAAGATGTTCCTCTTCTTTTGAATTCGAAGTTGTTTCTTCTTCCCTTGCTGATTCTGTAGCTTTTGGTTGATCAATAATTCCTTAAAACATAGTTCCTACATGAACACTACATTTAGAAAAAAAAATGATGATCATCTTCTTATTCTTGCTCTACTATAACTGCAAATGAAATAGCTTTTACCACCTATTATTGAACTCCAACCTTGGCCTCCTCTGAAGGTTTAACCAGCAATGGGATCTTTTCTATTCTAAACCTTATAGCACAACTCTTCAATTTTTTTGTCATTTATTCTCTATTAGGATCCTTTTCTTGCAGGTACCTCTTGAATGGTTTTTTGGGTCTCTTCCCAACATGGACTTGGGAATGCAAGAGGAGGGGTGGGTTGGTACTCAAATAATTTTTTCATTGTCGGTGGTGGAGGGAAAGGTGTTACATTCCAATCTTGTGGAGGGAGCTTGGGTTTGGAAGGGAAAAGGGTAGAAAAATCAAGATGGGGTGGGAGACTAGAAGATGAAGAAGGGGATTCCACAAAGAGAGAAACATGAAACAAGCTAGAGTCTTAAAAATTAGGCTGAAATGACACATATTGGGAAGGATAAAAGGAAAATTATGAGGTAGTGGTGAACTTACCCATTGACAAGGTTTCCTTGCACCAAGCTCATAATACTCGATCTCCTCATCCTATTTTTCAAGTAATGGTAGAATTTCAAGCATGAAGTCAAGCTTCTCTTGGGGGCAAATTTGTAATGTCTTGGAAAAGGGCCCACCCATGAACAAGGTGCCCTGAAGCCAATCCTGAATGCTTTCATTTAAGCTGTAGCCCTTGACTGCACCATATTAGCCTCAATGTTTTGAATCTATAATTGCAACTCAATATCCCTACCTCTATATTATGCATATCCTTGCTCTTCAATAGCTATATAGCTTGGTGGAGAGCCAAAATAACTGCATCCTAATTGAAGGAGTATGCATACTATTTATTTTCATCATAACATAGATTTGGAGGTGATTGATGATAACCCGGGAAAGCACTTTACAAATATAGAGTTGGGAGGTTCGAATGACACTTGCTGATGCCGATAGTGTGAATTCCATGATGAAAATGAAGCCATGACTACACAACTTCATGAATGGAAGAAGATGAAATATATGGAAAGAAAATGGATTGAAGTGGATGGAGAGGAAGGTCTCGCAACTAAGAGAACATGTTTTTGACTAGATGCGGTCACTGGATGTGCTTTGCATGTGCATCCAAAGGCCGAGATTCCAACAAGAGCACACAAAATTGTTGAAATGAAGTGGTAAGTTGATTCACACCGATACCAATTGGCGTGTGAAATATACTATGTCAAAACTACAACACCCCCGATTTTCTATCATGTGTGTGGGGAAATCAATTTAATTTTATCAACATGGGTTCATCTCTCAAGTTAAGGGACTTACGCCTTGAGATGGACCTCTGGAGAAGGCCAACTTCCTCTACCTAATCCTACTACTAAGACTACTCATATAAGGGAAAATATAGCTAACTAATCCCATATTAACCATTCTAAGGGACCAAGGAGAGAGAAATTATTAGAAAGATGCAAAAAGGGGAATCCTAAGCTAAGGGTGGTGACAACACCAAGAAAAGGGGTTGAGATACTTTTCTTGAGGGAGAATGGAAGGAAGATGGAGTTGAGAGAGGCCAGACTAGTGTAACACAAAACCAAATCTCCACTCTCCATAAAATATCCATGAAACACAACATCCTACACCTACAACTGAGAAAGTATATACAAAATGCAACAACAAAATAAAGAGGCAAGGGAAATACAATGAAATATGTGCCAGGATTGAAGAAACACCACAAACACATATTTTACTAATTCAAAACATGCACAAACCATTTAAATTTTATGCATAAAGGCATTAGAACACTTCTAGGCCCAAGAGAAGGCTCACAACTCAATAGAGTTGAGGAAAAAACTTGTAAGAGTTTCCCTAGCTTACAGAATGTCTTTATAAAAATGAGGGGGTCGTCTACATTATATAGAAAATTGACTCACCAACCCTACATTAAATCCCGACATGTAGTTGAACCACATCAACTACTACCATTAATGTGGGTTGTCGAGCTATCTTTTCCCACCTACCGTCACTTGATGTGCAGCTCGTGAGCTGTCCAACCTGCGAGTGTGACAATTTATACCATGAGCTTCCTTCTTTTGTGAACCATGATCTGTCCAATCGTATAGGGTCTGAACCTTCACCGAGAAAATAACCGATGAACCACGAGCCATCTAAGTTGTGAACCATCTAACTATCTGGGTTAGATGATCAACTAACCTCTGTACAACATTGTGCTAGGATTCCATTTTCTACGAACTGTGAGCCGTCCAACCTTATAGCCATATATTTTCATAAAACCACCCAACCTAATGACCGATGACCTTACACCATGGTCCATCCAACCTATTGGGTTAGATGACCATCTATCCTCACTCATACAACTATGCCACCAACCATCCAACCTCAATAATAACCCTAGGTCATCTAACCAACTGACCATCCATTGAGACTTGTGATTTGAGCTCACCCCGACAAGCTACATGCCTTATGTGCCATACACCATCCAACCTAGGTTGAAAACCATCTAACTAATGGGGTTGGAATCATGTCTATCCTCCATCCATCCTTACATCATTCAACCTTCGCCATTTAATTCCACCTTAGGTCATCTGACTTGCAAGCAAGTTATCCTTGTTGCAACCACAATAAATAACTCCCAGGTTCTCTGATTTGGCTCTGGTAACCCGACTAATTTTCACCCCGCTGCCCTCACATGAACCTACCTCAAACTTGGTCAACTCGATGATGCGCCCGACCACAACATGACAATGAGACATCCGACCTTGGCCTTCTTACCTCGGGGTAGTAAAACTATCCAACTGGTGGGGTTAGACAACCATCTAAAATTTTTCCAACTAGACGGGGTTGGACGATCATTTGAATTCCATTTAACCATGTGGGGTTGGATGGCCATCTAAATTCCATTTAACCGGGTGGGGTTGGATGATTGTTTTACTTCACATCCAACCCTACATAATCTTCGCCCCGACTTGGGAGTGAGAGGATATCACAAAAATCTCCACCGATGCAGCCCTTAATCAATTCTCCACCAACAAGCCAACTCGACGATCCCTTCACATATTTCAATCTTCCTTCCATTCACCGATACGTTGTATGCTAACTCATCAAGTAGTTCACCTTATGTTAAGACCTTTGTATCTCAACCGAGTTATCCTTTATCTCACCCACCAACTCAACTCTAAGCATTTATGTGGCTCGCTAGCTTGCCACGCAATGTGACTCGGTGAATGAATCTTACCATCTTGGTCTATCAACCATCTCACCCAATTTTTCATAGCTCACCGAGCTCACATGAACTTCCTTTCTCTTGAGATACCCGAGACTAGAATTAGATCGTCATCTCATGCATATTTAAATTGTGAATGATTAATTCCATTTATAATGAGTTATCCAAATTAACATGGGGGTGAATTTGGGATAATAGTAGCCATACTTTAAGGTATGGTCTACTTCATACATATATGATATAGATGGAAAACATGATATATATGAGAGCTATCCTTCGAGGGATCAGTCTATTTATTTTGATTTTTTTTTTTGACATGAACAACTACCCTTTGTGGGAGTATTCTAATTTTGATAACTTTTAATTTTGATAAGAGCATCTATGAATTTTTAATTTTACATGGGGAAGAGCTAGGAATAGCTAGGTAGACCACTTAGAAGGGGACAATTAATGTATAAGTGAAAACTGTGGACCCTTAGCATGGTTCCAATAGGAAAAAAAGGTGATGGATATAATGATCATAGAGTTCTCACTAAGAAGGAGAACCTATCCATAAGGAAAATTCTATGGATAGAGTCGTGGTGCCCATATTTAAGGTCATGCCGAGGAAAGTAACAGTAGACCACATAAATCTAGATCATTAAAATAATAGATGGAAGGGGCTAAGATGGAGGAATGATATAAGGATATGACTAAGTTCTCACTAGTAGACATGCTAACAATAGAATGGTCACAAGTACAATGCATTAAGTGGTTCCACTTCCGGTTTACCATCAAGGGAGGCCAAATGATAGGCTCCCGACCCATACTTATGTGTAATAATGTATGGTCCAATCCAATTGGGGGAAAACTTTCCATGTTGGATCCTTTCTAAAGTAGTAATGTTATGATTTTCTTTAAGAATGAGGTCACCAACATTAAAGTCACACTCTTTGAGGTGCTTATTGTAAGCATGCTTGATGTGTTCTTGATAAACGTTATGATGCTCAATAGCAAGAAGGCAACATTCATCTAACAACTCAAGATATGCTAAATGCTCCTAGTGATAATATTCATCAGAGATGAAGTCATGAAGATACATGCACAAAGACAAAATTTAAAATTTGAGAGGAAGAATGAATTCATAACCATACACAAGAGAAAAAGGAGTAGCACCTATCAAAGTACAAATGATAGTTTGATAAGCCCAAAGAGAAAAGGGAGATGAAGGTGCCAATTGAGACTTGATTGATCAATAGTTTTTTCAAGAATGTTATAAAGGGTCTTTAGTTTCTTCGTCTTGAATGTTAGCTTGAGGATGATATGGATAAGAGAAGCTAAGTTTGATATTAAATGATTTTCAAAGTTTCTTGAGATCTTTGTTTTTAAAGGAATTTCCGTTGTTTGTGATGAGTTTGTAAGGAACGTCAAAGAGGTAAATGATATGTTGATAAATAAAGTTAATAATTGGACCAGATGTAGTTGAGGTTAAGGGAATTTATTCCACCCACTTGGTGAAGTATTTGGTTACAGTGATGATGGAGTGATGCTACTGTGAAGATTGAGGATTGATGGTACTAATGAGATCATGGCCGCACCGCGAGACGGGCCAAAGGTCCTAAGCCGACTGCAGGAATTGACTAGGAATGCGAGATAAGATTGGAATGCTATGAAATTTGAAAAATTTATTAACATACTCATAAAAGTAATGATTAAGGGAAGGATAGTAATAGACAAGATGAGGAACACTCTTATCAATGACTAAGCCACTAAAGGGTCCACCAAAAATACTGTCATGGAATTCTTTGATAGCACAATAAGATTCATTTGATTTAAGGCATCAAAGGAGAATACCATCAAATCCACGCTTATAAAGAATGTTGCCAAGGATAACATAGCGGTTAGTGCGCTAAAGGAAATACCTCCTAGCGTTCTTGGATAGATAAGAGGGAATGATGGATTTGGATAGATAATCAAAAATTTGGGAATACCAAAGATCTAAAAACTGGATTTGACGAGATTAATGCGAGGTAGGTCATGGAATGGTCAATCACTATGATGAATGAAAAAAAAGTTTGGATTCTTCTATTGTCCATGGGATGAGAGCTGCAAGAGATGCCATCGTGTCAGTGAAATGATTGGATGATCGAGGAATGACTTGGATAGTGTAAGAATCAAAGGCCTCGAGGAAGAGATGAACAATGTCTCTATATTTTTGAAGAGTATCATTTTTACACTAATACTCACCGTGACTTGTTTCATGATAAGTTCGAATCCCCATAGATGTTAATAAGTTGAACACCTAGAAAGGGAGTAGTTTCAATACCTAAGATAAGGTCTTTTTACTCTGCGATATTATTCATGCACTTAAAATTGAGCTTGTTTACGAGGGGAATATGAGCATCCCCCTGAAGGAATGAGAACTACACCGTTGCCTCCCCCTTGCTTGACACTTAGAATCATTAAAGAAGAGGGTCATATTAAGGGTGTCATACTCATGATGAAAGTGATTAATTGATTCATCGGGAATTCATCATGAGGAAGATGCAAACTAGGAAGAGGGGCTTCAATTGGTTTTGCAATAGCTTGGCCCTTAATAGATTTTTGAGAAATGAACTTGAGGTCAAACTCAGTCATGAGCATGAGCCATCGAGTGATGCGATCATTGTGATATGGCTTAGAATGCATTGTCTTGAGAATATGAAAGCTAGTAACAACATAAGTATTATGATTAAGAAGATAGTGTCAAAGTTTAGAGGTGACAAAGAAAAGAGTGCAACAAAATTTTTACGATTTAGTGTAGCAAGTCTCATAGTCATGAAGGGTGTAACTGATGTAATAAATGACCTGCTCATAACCTTGGTCATCATGATGTGCTAACATAGCCCCTAGAGCATGACCAGTAGCAGAGATGTATAGATAAAAGGGCTCCCCCTCGCGTGGATGTGTAAGCATTGGCAGGGATAAGAGATACTACTTAAGATCATAAAAATCCTTCTAGTAGTTATGATCCCAATTGAAGTCCATGTCTTTACAAAGAAGATGATGAAAGGGTTGACAACAATCCAAAAATTATGAGATGAAATGACGAACTGATTGAATTTGGCCTTGAAGAATGTTGAGTTGCTTAAGATTAGAGGGAGGATGAATTTTGGTGATCGCTTTAATTTTTTTGGGGTCAAATTCAATACCCGTAATAGATATGATAAAGCCAAGGATTTTTCCAGTTAACACTCCAAAATACACACTTGGCTAGATTAAGATGAAGGAAAAAATGAATAAGGAACTCAAACAAGACTTTGAGAATGGAAATATGGTCATGTCAATCCTTATATTTACCCAAAATATCATCGACATAATATTCTATTGTTTCATGGATGAAATCATGAAATATGTAAGTCATGGCCTATTGATAAGTGGCTCTAAAATTTTTCGACCAAAGGGCATGATGTGATAGCAAAAGGTTACCCGAGGAGTGATGAAGGAGGTCTTATGTTGGTCTTTTGACAAGATGAGAGTTTGATTATACCTAGAAAAACCATCCATAAGAGAAATCATTTCTTGCCCTATGGTAAGATCCATAATTTAATCAATGTTAGGAAGAGGGAAGTCATCTTTAGGGAAAGATAGATTAAGATGTCAAAATTTGGTGCATATACAAAGCTTGTTAGAAACTTTAGTGACAAGTACAATGTTAGAAAACCATTGGGGATAGTCAATCAAGATGATGAAATTAGTAGAAAGAATATGTTGAAAATCTTCTTTGACGAGAAGGGAAACTTGAGGGTGCATCTACTGAAGCTTCTACTTAACCAGTTTAGCATTAGGAAAGGTGATGATATTGTGGTCAATGATAGAAGGGTCAAGACCTAGAATGTTAGAATATGACCATGCAAAGGCCTAACTATGAAGAGAGAGGAATGTGGTGAAAGAATCAAGATCTTGTAGATTGAGAGATTGACCCACATTGAGGATGAGAGGTTCCTGGGGAGTCCCAATATCAATATCGATGGTTGCTTCATTAAGAAGAGTGGACATGTTAGATGGTAAGGTCTTATGAAGATAAAAATCCTTTGTGCCCATATAGGAAATAATGGTGTCATCATCAGCACATTGAATAATGTCAATGGTAGAAGAGTCCTTTTCTATCATCTCTGGATGGCAAAGGGGAAGGGATATAATATGATTTTCAGACTGATAAGTGATCGGTCACAAGGTGATAGTGAAGACTAAAAAATATAGAACCAATAGACACGGTTTCATCCGTATCCATAGCCTCATGGGATGGTGAATATGGAGAAGGCATGTCCATGCACATCTCAGATGGTGGGGTGGGGTTGGCGGGTTGCTCTTGATATCCTAACCCAAAATTTTCATGAAGCTTATGACATTGATCGATAATAAGGCCATGTGGCCCATGCTCATAACATCCTATGCCAAATCCCTTCCATGCACAATGGTAGATATAGGTGTGGGCGAAGGATGGTTTGTTGAGGAAGCCAAAACCACTAGTATAAGGTTTGGCTTGTGGATGATCAATGATGTGAGAAGAAGGGTTGTCGAAACCACCATAGATAATATTGGTATGAAGATGTGGTGGGTTGAAAGGGATGATATCCCCAACATTGGGTTGATACATTTGAGCTTTTTTAGTTCTACTGAGATGGTGAGGAGTGGGAAAGGTGTTGAGTGTAAGAATACGATACTCCCCAACTTAATGTTGTTCATTACCTTGTGTAGGGAGTCATAGTTAGGAATATTAGATAAAGGGATGTTTGAGTTAGTGGAGGGTTTAAATGGATCGTTCTTAGAAATCATTGGGTCGATAGTTCATGTTGCACATTTAGAAGGGAGGAGCATCCCGAGAAGTTTGAAGATCTTCCCTCATTGTGTTCATACTTAAGGAAACAATGAAGTGTAGAGGGGGTGTAGCGCATAGCGTAGATCGATCCAAGGTAGTCCAAGGAGAAAATTGTACTAACATTCCCTTTTGATGTATAATAACTCATGGAGGAGCTTCTCACCAATGTGGATAGGAAGAACAAACATTCCCAAGGAAGGAGAGATAGCATCGTTGAAGGCATGAAGGACCACGGGTGTTTGGGCGACGGTGGATTTTGGGATCTTGAGTTGATAAAATGTATGTGATGGGATGATATTAATGCTTACCCCATTATCGATCATGGATCTTTGAATGAAGGTATCATTAATCCTAACCGCGATGAAAAGGGGAAGGTCATGCTTGTCTGGTGTGATATCCATAATCTCAACATTGTTGAATGAGATGGAAGTAGAAGTTGTAAGTTCTCCTACGAGCGATGCAAAAGCTTGAGTCTCATCACAAGATGTTGGGATACGTTTTAAGGCTTCAATAAGAACCTGCATATGGTCTAGCAAGATCTGGACAAGCTCGTAGAGTGACATCTTAAATGGGGCCTGATGAAGTTGTTTGAAAATAGTTTATTTAATCAATCAAGGGGAAACTAAGATAGAAACCTTAGGTTTTGATGATGAGGTGAACTCCTTAGGAGGAGGAATGGTGACAAAGGTATTGGATTTTTTTTGGGATGTTGATTTCAATCATGTGGACCAGATCGAGTGGTTATTCAAACAAAATTGATAAATAAGGGGGACCATCCTTAGAAGAATCATCGCTTGGTGGTGGGATGGCCAAAAATTCCTTGATGAATGAGGGGAATTATGCATTTGGATGGATGAGGTCAAAGGTGTAGATGTTGGAATGGATGTGGAAGGAGGAGATTGGTTTTTCTCAAGAATAAGATCATCTTCCTTAATGATTTTTAACACTTTGCAATGTTCAATATCATGTCTAGGGGTGTGATGATAGGTGTAAATGAGGTTAAAATCAAACCATGATGGATTCTTACTATTTGGGTCAAAGGCCTTTATAGGTGGAAGTGTGATGGAAGAAATTCAAAGAAAGTGTTGAAGGACCTCTGCATATGATTCAACCAAAGTATTAGGAGGTACCTTTTCTTTGTGAGATGTATTGGTCTTGGAAGAAGAGGTGGATGTTTGAGATGATTTGGATGTCGAAGGTGGAGTTTGAGTATTTCAATTTTTGATGTATTGATGCAATTTTGGTGATGATTGATGTTCTAGTAGAAGTTGGGTGGTTTTGGCTTGGGTTTACTAGTGGGTTGAAGTTTTTTTGATGAAGGGGTGGTTCTAGAAGAGATGGATGTCGTCCTAAGATGTATGATGTGGTATTAAATTGTTTAAACTTAGGTGGGGGATTTTATCTTTTTATGAGGATGTGAAAGAGACTTTTAAGGAAATGTGCCAAGGGTATTAGGTTTTTCTTGTGAAGAGGCACCCTTGGGAGGGATGACAATGATCTCTATTAGATGGTCTGAAGGTTGTGATGCAGTTGATATGGGTGGAGGGAGTAGCTTATGTTTAATGAGGCCTAAAGAAGGTGAATATTGGATTGATATGGAAGTTTCTGGTTGTGTGGATGAGATGGGAGGGTCATTTCAAGTTATTGTAAGTTGTTATATCCGAAATTCTTCAAATGATGAGTGTGATGTGGGAGGAGAAGATTATGGATTCATGATCACAATAGTTGATGTGGTTAGTGCGGGTAAAAGTGCGGAAAGAGGGATTGGGATTGATGCTAAGGATTGTATAATAGGTAAGGGTGGAATAGATGTAGGTGAAGTAGTTAAATCTGATGAAGTGGATGTGATAAGTGATGAAGTAGACATAATAGGTGATGAAGTAGATGTATGCGTAGAATAAATGGTGGATGTATAATCAGATGGGGGTGGTTGTTTCATAAATGTTTCAAGGGGCATCATTGATATACTTGTGAATGGGGAAGATGTGACATGCATGGAAGTAGGTGTAGATGTAGGAATAGATGCCGAGATAGATGTAGACATGATTGGTGTGGTTATGGGGATGAGTGTTGATGGGCTTGTAGATGTAGGAACAATATCTAAAGAGGTGGATGTGATAGTTGATGAAGGAGGTGAAGTTATGGATGGGGTAGGATCTTGATCAATGGTGTGGATAGTGTTTATGGTATGAGCGTTGGGTACTTGAGATGTAGAAGAAGTGGTGGTTTGACTTGTTGGTGCGTGGTTAGGGAATGGTTGTTTGAAGATGTCAAGTGGTTGATTAGGAGATGCATTAGGATTTTCCACTTGAAGGTCACCTTGATCAATGAGTTTTTGGAAAATATCTTTAAAGGTTTGACATTTCTCTATATCATGTCCTCAAACTTGGTGGTATTTACAATAGTGATCCTCATGATACCACGCGGGTTTTGGTATTGATTCATCAAATGGTCAGATGGGGGGAAGTGTGATGAGATTAACCACCATCAACTTGTCGAATATTAAACTATATGAATATCCAAGAGGAGTATAGTTGGGTGTCGTCTAGGGGCTCATTGTTGAGGCCATGTGCTAGAGGTGTGTGGAAGAAGATTTAACCACCATGACATTGGCCGCGCTCTTGGATTTTTCATTATGCATGGATGGTTTGGTAAACTTGGTTTTTGGTTTGTTTGATTTAAGTTTAAGTTGGCCTTTCTCAAGGGCACGAGTCTCGAGTTTATGAGCCATTGTGAAGGATTCTTCAAATGTTTAGAATGATTGGATTTGTAAGGTAGATGATATATGATTCACACAAGAGCATGAAAATAATTCAATAAGATTTGTGTGTGGAAGGAAAAATGTTAATTAATTTATAATCCCATGCAATCAAGTGACAAATTTTGTGACATAATTGCCATTGAATTGTATAATGGCGTATAAGTCCATGATGGTGATCTTGCATGCAATATTGATTGAAAAGTGTTCTAAGAAGAGTTGCACAAGTTGGGTAAATGAGAATAATGAATGTTGGGGAATGCCATTGTACCAATCCAATGCTTTGGAATGGATAAGGACATAGGGAAGGTGTAAAGAATGAGGTCTTGATCATGTGCAATAAGGTAACATGCATGCCTAAACGCATGAAGATGTTGTTGGGATCTTCCTTACTATTAAACTTGGTAAACTTGGGAAGCTCCCAATGAGGGGGTAAGGTTTGATTGGAACCAATGGATGAATATGTTTGTTACAAATTTGTTCATAAGATAGTGTAACCTTGGGTCCCAAGGTAGCAACCTCAAGGCTAGCCAACCTATTCATTAAGGCATGCATGGGGTCATTTGAAGTGGTTAGTTGAGAGATGAGTGGTTGTGGTTGCATGACATGAGATATAGCTGGGTAAGGTTGTTGATAAACTTGTGGATATGTGGGTGTTTAAGGAATTGTTTGATGAGGGTGAATGTAAGTAATTGGTTGAGATTGAAGAGGTTGTTGTGATGATTGGTATTGAGAAATATGAATGTGATGTGATTGTTGAGATTGGGTTGGGTGTTGTGGTAAATGATAAGTGGGAATATGAGTGTTGATAGGTTGAAATTGTTGATGGAGTGTATTAGAAACTATATATTGCAAAGCACTCGTATGAGGAGGTTGGGAAGTGATGAAATTTTCATGTATGTGTGATGTGAGAGGAAAATAATATGTATGCTATTTAGATATGGGATGTAATGTTTGGGTAGATTGGATAGGGACACTAGTGATGATAGTGGCCAAAGAGGTGATAGGAATGGAAGTGGTGATTGTGGTATTGATTGGAGGTAGATTGGGAGGAATGGGTGTGACTAGCTGGGTGGTTTGATGAGGTGGAGGAT
This sequence comes from Taxus wallichiana var. yunnanensis, assembly GCA_018340775.1. Lineage (NCBI taxonomy): Eukaryota > Viridiplantae > Streptophyta > Pinopsida > Cupressales > Taxaceae > Taxus > Taxus wallichiana. The sequence goes on from CM031244.1 coordinate 11,679,508, forward strand.
TGGTAGAAGAAGATGGACCGAGCTCACATTGGGATATAGAAATCTTATTCATGGCTCGAGGGAAAACACTGCAAGTTGCGAAGAGAGCACTTGGGTTGTTTTGGGGTTGGAATGATAAGAATAGATTTTTTGAAGTGGTGGTCCATCAATAGGAAGTTGGGTTGAATTCCTAAGAAGGTAATCATGGAGAGCTATGGGATTATCATCTAGAAGCTCCTGGAACTCCACATTACCACGAGGGATAATGGGAGGTCCAAAAGCTTCAAATGATGTAGCGGATGAAGGGGTTGCTGGTATAGATGGGATGGATTGATGATATAAGAAAGGATTGGTCTCATCTATGGTAGTGGTTTGAACAAGAGGTCCTTGATGAGGAACAATGATGATCAATGGTTGGGTGCCTATAGAAGAGGTAACCATAGGCATGGATGAGCCAATGGCCACAATGGAAGTTGGTTGGGATGATACGATGGGATTGTTTGATGCAATATTTTGTTCCATTTTCTTAGCTAAAGAGTATGTGATAATGGGCATGAAACAAAACAAGAAAAAACTAACTATATTGATTATGGAAAGCAAGTCAAGCACACAATGTTTTCTTTATCTTGATTTATTAAGAAAGTGTGAAAAATAAAAGGGGAATGGATAATGAAGGTACCTAAGAAATGAAAATCTAGGGTTGGTTTCAATTATTTTTGGATGGGGAGTCCTCTATATACTCGAAGGTACATGAGGCACGAGTTTGTGCAGTGATTTATAACACGACCACAACATCGCAGTGATTTTCCTGTTGGGTGATGAAATCCCAATCATTTCCACCTAATAGGAAATGTCTAGATGTGTGGATTGATGTGTGAGTTTGGTTGTGTGTGATGAAATGTGAGATGCAACCAATTAAACCCCTACTTATGCTAGATGAGAAAACAAGGATGCAAAAGGTTCGTTTTAATGCCAAAAATAAATGTGAACTTTTTATGAGGACTAACACATAGGGAAAGGAAAATGTGATGCAAAAAGGAGAAAATAAGACAAAAATAAGAATACCTGGAGAATGATTTTCCTTTTTATCTGATTTTTAAAGCAAGCGGAGAGAAAAAATCCAAGCAATCCAAAATCCCAACATGGACAAGAAAAAGTGAAAGCCTCTACTGCAATGTTAGTGGAAGATGGAAGAAATATAAAAATGACAAGAAATGCAAAAGAATCACCTAAAAGGGTGGTCCCACCCAGTGTGCCTAAATGTTGATCAAATTTTCTCTTTCCTGTTCAGATTAGTGGACTAGATACTAAAGAAAATCAAACAAATCCAAAATGCAAGGGTTTAAGGTACCTTGATGTATGATGGATGCAAATGGATGGGCACAAAGTAGATGACCTCGCTGTAAACTCAATAAATCTACACAACAAAGGTAACTAGAAAGAAAATGGATTAAACAAAGAGATGAGGGGGCTTCCGATGAAGTTGGTTCTAAGAATTATTAACTTCCTTATGTGGATATCAACCCCTGCATTTGATAAAAGAGGATGAAATCAATGAAAGGAATAAGTAACATGCATAAACTGAAACTAAACATAATATGTAAATTGAAGAAATGGATGAAAAGTACATATCCGATTCTAGTATAGGAGATTCTACTATTTCTTCTTCCTTCTTTGGTGATTTCTCTTTTTGATAGTCTTTTCTTGTTCGGTGCCTCCAATGCGTGTAGGTACTAGTTCTAGCGCTTGTCCCCGGGGTACCCACTTGTGGTGTATTATGGACACTTGATGCCTTTTAACCTTGCACCTCTTCTTTTCCTTTCTTTTTCAGCATGGGCTTCCTTCTTCCCATGGGGTCTTCAAGAATGGAGACATCACATTCCAAGTATGCGCCCTTATCAAACTTTGGTCTTATGCACAGATATACCATTTCGTGGCTTTTCTTCTATTCGTAAAGTCAGGGGCTTTGTCATTTGAACTTTGTGGGAGACATACCTCTCCATGTACATGCACTTCTTGGGTAAACAAGATGTCTACGCAGCTCCCTGTGGTCTTGATCCACCTCACTAAGGTCGAACCTTAGTCTTTTGGCCTCTATAAACTAGTTTACTCCTGCTTGGAAATATAATGATGTGAAAGAGAAGGGGAGTTTGCACTAAGGGATCATAGTTTCATCTACCAGCCTGAATCTGCCAATGCAGAAATGTTGGTATACTAAAAATTTAGATTCTCCTGCAACGAGCACTAGTAGTTCCTATGGGATCCGCCACTCTACCCCAAATGCATCCCTTAAGTGCTTATACCATTTTTTTAGGCATGCCTTGTGAGAATCCGTCATGCTATCATAAGTGTAATTTACAAATCTTTTCGTGGGCAAGGGGTCTTCCTCTGGATATTCCCAAACAAACTTATCTGCCGCATCTGGCACTCCTATTTCTGAAAACACAATTGTCAAGAGGACATTTCCAAAAAGTATCTTGTCTCCTTCCTGCCCACTGCTGATAATCTCATCTACGATGAAGGCAGACAAGTTGTAGATGGTGCCTTCTGATATTTTCCTACACACATTTAACCAAGCCTTATTTACCTACGTTCACCTTTTTTGGTAATTTAGCTTTGTCACTAGGTGCACGATCATGACAGGGTATGGGATTTCCGCGATATCAAAGTACTATGACCCCTTCTTATAATCATATGCAGCGATGATTACTTTGATGGATTCCTTTTTACTTAGGTCATCATCTATACTCTCTCCTTCACATATGAGGCCTGTGAATTTTGAAATCAGCAGAGGAGTTATGCGCATCTTGCACCCCGCGAAGTAAAATTGATCCTCATGTACGTGCGACATTAACCATTGATAGAGGCACTCAGGTTTTCCAAAATAAGGTAACTCATAGAGTTACAAAATCCCACCTTCTCCAACTTTACTTTTACCTCATTCTAGAGAGAGGTAAACCCTCCGGTGTTCTCTTGTTTGTTGGGTGCACTAACTTTAGTGCCATTTCTTTTTCTGTCATGTTTGTGTGATTCTTGTAATCACTCACCGTCATTTTTCTTAAGTGGGGCTCCCATTCCTTCTCGAGAAAAACCCCATCTAGGTACTGCATCTCTGCATACCATTCTTCATTCATGCTTACGGGGGTTTCTAGCTGTTTGCCCTTGCCCTTCAATTTTTAGGTGATATAGTTGGTGTCTTAGGTGCCATGGTTTAGGTTATCTTATCACTTCAACTTCTCTTAATTGCTATGATTTTCTACCCTCTCCAAGCTCAAACCTCAAACTTGTGAAGAAACCCTTTTTAGCCTCGTGCCCTAGCTCAAACCCTAACTGGAATAACCTCTTTCACAAGATGACGCTTCTCCACAATTTTTTTCCTATGCCCGTGAACTTTTTTCCTTCTCGGTTTACAAAAAAATCTAGTCACTTAGGCCTTAATTCCTCAAAATTTTCTCCACACAAATCAATTTTGGAAACCCTAGTCCACAAGAGCTTTCTTTTTTGTATTCACAATGTCAAAAATGAAGTTCCCAACCTCCTATTTATAGTCTTCCCTTCTTTTAAGCATTAAATGCTACTTCACCTACCACTATACTTCAACACTTATTATGGATTTTTCCACTAAGCCGCACTCTAGTGCCCTCACTCACATGCCCAACCTTGCGTGGAAATCCTACAACCTTCTCGGCACATAAATAATCTATCCGATCAAGGTTACGCATGCGTTTACCAATGTCGAAGGTACTTTTATCCTTTTCCCTATTTTTTCCCTCACCTACCTCATGTTGTTCCTGCACTCTTCCTTTTTTTTGTACGTGGTTTCTTCAAGGATTTCTTGACACCAACCATTTATGTTCATCTCTTCTTTACGTGCCTATTACCCTTACGCACCTTTAGTTCTTTAACCGGGCCATTCAACCGGACTTTCCAATGTAATCCTTCCTGGCACTTTACATCTTGCACTTTCTTTCACATTATTCCACCCCACACTAAAACAATGTGCGGTCCTCTATACATTCACAACCTTTAAAAAGTAATGAGGTTATCGGTGCCCAAGGCGCAACATAAAACAAAAATGAGAAGGGGAAACACAAGAAAAGAAAAATGCATTAAAGGAAATCCTAAACTATTTGACAATACTGCCTTATTACAAACACCAAGAAGACTTATTTATAGTAGGGCTTCAACCTACTCCTATTGAAGTGTCCTAGAAATCTTGTCCCATCTAGCACTTGTAGCTGGCATGCACCTAAATCAAGGATGTACGAGATGATGTAGGGACCCAACCAATGAAATTTTAACTTCCCAAGATGGTGCAAAACTTGGAATCATAAAATAAAACCATCTACCCAACTTCAAACTTCTTCTTAATGTGATAATCATGTCATGCCTTTTCTTTTTATTTTTCGGTCTTCTTGCTCCTCGTGACAAGTAATCATCTTTTGTCCAATTGCATTAACTTGTCAATTCTTTATTCCAACACTTTTTCATCTACTAAACCTCCCGCACAAGCTATAAGCATCGATGGTAACATGAATTCAACTAGTAGGACAACCTCCATGCCAAACACTAATTGAAACAGTGTGGCCTTATTTAACCTCTTGTAGGTTGTCCTATATGCCCAAAGGATGGATGATACTTTGTCATCCTAATCTTTTCTACCAGCGTCACAAATTTTGTTTAGGGTATGATGTAGTATTTTTCTCGAATGCCTCCGCGGTTCCATTTGCTTGTTGTGGTAATGGGTAGTCTTGTGATGAGGCACCATGAATTCCACCAATAGAATCCTTACTATCTCATTTAAGAAATGTGTACTCTTGTCACTAGTCAAACTCAAAGGGCACCCATACCTTATAATAATGTTTTCCCATAGAAACCTTGTTGTAGTAGCTGCTGTACAATCCTTAGTAGGTGCTGCTTCTGCCCACCTTGTCAAGTAATATGTGTAAGTGATTATATATCGTGACCCCGTCCTATGTGTGGCTAGTGCAATAGGGCCTACGAAGTCTATATCCCACTTTTTGAATGGCTCGGCACTGGGAATATGGTGAAAAGGAATTTCATCTCTTTGCCCCTGGTTTGCCAATGCACTGACAATGATCACACACCTTGTAATACTCCTTACAGTCTTGATACAAGGTATCCCACCACAATCCAAACCCATCAATATCTTGCGTGTAGTGGTGTTACTTGCTTAGTTTCCACTTGCACTACTTCTATGCGCCTCTTCTATGATGGTTAGGAACTCATGTTCTAGAACACACCGGTGCAAAATATTATAATGTCCTAATTTGTATAAATCCCCATTAATTAACATGTAGGGCATGACACATATAGCTAATCGCTTCATTCCTTCTAGTGCTACACCTGTCTTGAGAAATACCGCAATATATTCCAAGTCCGAGGGGGCATGCCATACCCTAAATAGTTGTGCATTTGGCATGGTATCCTCAATGTTTTGCTCATCCTCCCCTGAATCAATTCTAGACAAATGGTCAGGTCTAGAATTACATTTTCCTAGTTTGACAACTACCGTGAACTCGAATTCTTGGAACAATAGTACCCACTAAAATATGTGCCCTTGTAGAACGGGCTTATTCACTAAATATTTCAATGCCATATGGTCAGTGTAAAATAAAAAAGGGGTTACCAACAGATACTATATAAACTTGTGAAGCATGTAGATCATTGACAATGCCTTGTGCTTAGTTGTAGTATAATTCTACTCTACTAGTGTCAACTTCCTACTTGCAAAGCACAAAGGATGATCAACAATCCCTTCACTAGGATGTGCAAGTACTGATCTAATGGTGGTTCTTGAGGCATCCACATGAACATGGAAGGGATTATCCCAAGAGGGGAATCATAGTATGGGCACGATGACAAGCCTATCCTTTAAAGTGTCAAATGCCTTCTACTGCACCTCTCCCTAAAGGAAGGCACTCTTGTGTCTAAGTAACTCTTCTAAAGGCATGGCGATCTTGGCATATCCCTTGATGAAATTCCTATAGTAACCCATGTGTCTAAGGAATCGCACACTACGATTTGAATAATAGTCTCCCCAATCCCACAATTATTGCAACCTTGGTAGGGTCTACTAATAAGCCTTCTTTACATATGATATGTCCCAACAAGGTTCCAAATGGGGTAGCAAAGACACACTTCTTAATGTTGAGGGATATCCTCAATTACTGACACCTTTCAAACATCAACCTTAAGTTGTCACAATGGTCCTTCACTAACCCATATACTTTCCAATCATCCAGGAAAACTTGAAGAAATTTATGGATGAAGTCTTGAAAAGCTTGCACCAAAATGCATGAGAACATGGCAGGTGCATTCTTCAACCCAAAAGGCATGACTGTATAGGAAAAAATTCCCCACTCAGTGGCAAAATTCATCTTCCTCTGGTCCTCCTTTGTAATCCTTACCTAGTGATAGCCCGAGAATCCATCTGTGAAAGAGTAGACCTCGTGTCCTACCACTCCCTCTAATATTTCTTCAATAAATGGGGTTAGGAAAGGATCGATGACACATACTGCATTCAAGTCCCTGTAATCAACACAAATCCTTATCCCCATCCTTCTTAATACTAATCACCATTAGACTTATCCATTCTAACTCTTCCACAGCCTCAATGATACTTGATGCTATCATTTTTTCTATTTCCTCCTTGACCTTTACGTGTAAATTGGGATTCATCCGGTATGGTCTCTTCCTGATTGGGCACACACCTTCCTTCAGATTTATCCTCATCTCCCCCAAGGAATGGTGGATGCCTTTAAGCTCATGGTACCCGCATGGGAACAAATCTTGGAATTTTCATAATAGATCAATGATTTTAGAGACTTCTTTCTCCAACCAATAGTCTCCAATGATAGCCTCCTTAGGTTCTACTTCTGAGCAAATGCTAACATTTTTTATCTTTAGGGGTTCATGGTATGCGCGTGCTCATTCATCAACACTATCTATGACTTCCCGCCTCCCTATAGAATGGTTAACATCCAAGATTTCTACCTCTTCCCCATCAATGACATACACCATCTTCCCTTTTTATTTTTCTATACATGTGCGCTCAAGTTGTATCTCTTCTATTTCTTCTTTATCAAAGCGTTCCTCTAGGCCAGTTCACTCTAGCAAGTCTTGTATTCTGTCATCCGCCATAGCACTATCTCCTATTGTAAGGCACTTGACAACCTACAACGCCTTATTTATTGATGACTTTGTACTCTGATACTCAAATGTTTGAATGAGATCAACCGCCAATTATTTCGATTACCAATTTGATGACGTGTCTCCCGAGTGGATATACCATACAAACACATAACCTTATAGGGTGGAATACAACTTATGAACCCATAATGAAGGTGGAAATGCTTCTGCGCTTCCCATCTAGGATGTCTCACATGCTTGGATATGGAAGGAAGTGACCTCTTTACCATGGTAGTATTTTATAGCCATGGGCGCATTGCTCCTGCAAAACCTTACAAAGAAGGAAATTGTCACCTTGCACCATTCCAAGAGGTTCTCTCGATATGTTTCCCACCAGCGCAAATGCTGATTTGAGTAGGTTATAATTGATAATTTATCTTATTTCCTTTTCATTTCTCCATTGGGCCTCCATTTCTTGCAAGAAATATTCTAGATTAGCCCCTCCCAAGTAATTTGGTAGTTTTCTTCCTCCTAGGCATCGGACTACATGTGCCTTTGTTACCTTGGTTATCGATCCTCTTAAATGTCATCCAACTAACTCATAGGTCCCATGCGCCCAATTATCACATACTATACTGGTAGTGTCACTTATGTACTGAGCATCCTCAAACTGGATAACTCCCTCTATGGGATGAATTATCTCAGTATTCCTAATTAAGTGCACATATATTCTATCCAGGACTTCTTTTCCCAATGGCTCTATGTAGGGTGTCGACTTCCCATTTGTCAAAGGAATGACAACCCGTTCTTCCTTGTTTTTAAAACTGATATATCCTTTGTTAAACCTTATGTCAGCAGTATTCTTGTAACACCATGGGTGCCCAAGCAATGCTAGAAAATTATCTGCCTCAATGAGCACCAAGACTTTGAAGTCTCCATTAAACTTGGCCCCCTGAATCGGAATCACTGCATCCTTTAATACTCCAATGGGCATTTCCTTAGTTTTGTTTGCCATGTACAACACATTTGAATATGGCTACAATGCGGGCCTTCCCATATGATGTTAGGCATCTAAGGTAAGAACATTCACTGCTCCTATGTCGATGAGGATATTGCTTAGAAGCCACACATGAACAACCACATTCAGAGTGATCTCTTTGTCATAGTCAAGGCTATGAGGAGAAAGTTTTACATTTAAAACTCCGTCTCTCGCACTCTGCTCTAATGTGTGGAACCTTCTCCTTAGACATTCTCCCAAAGAACAAAATAATATTCTCTTGCCTCAACATTTTACATACTTCTTTGACCTCATCTAGGTCACTCCTTGGAACCTTGTTATCCTTCCATTGTCTTACCTGCCTTGATTGCTCCTTGAGACACTGTATCTCCCCTTGTAAAATTTGAATCATGTCCATAGTCTCCTAGTATACTTCTTTCTGATGGGTAGGGTCTAGGTACTTTCCATGTAGCACCTCCTCTCTAGAAACTAGTGTCCTTGGTTTGGGAATATCCTCTGCACACATTGTCACTAGTACGGGTTCCATTCCTAACTCACACGCCATTCTTGGCATCCACTATGAATCATCCTTTTTGACACTCACCATAGTAGTGCCCTTATCTTCCCAGTTCTTCTGGTTCATATGCTCATAGAGTTCCGAACACTCTTCATACTTGTGTTTCTTCCCGCACCACGAGCATTGTAATAGATCATGACACTAGCATTTATAATGCTTTGAAGATCCATTATTATAACATGTTACCTAAGAGAACTCACTTCTTCCTCCTTCATGGTTACCACAACTATGGAATCCTCCACAAAACCCCCTTCTGCGTGCACCTCCATCTGCGTGCTCTTCATAACGGAGGTTATCTTCCTTGGAACTACTGACAAGGCTAGTGTGGCGCACACCATGATCAATGGCCTCATGGATCTGGTCAATAAGCCTATAATCCTTAGTATCATGGGTTGTAGAGGTAAAAATATTATAGTAGCAAGATATATTCTTCTGAATTGTGCATTGCAATAAGGGACATCTACTCGCATCATGATCTCCATGGTAGATCTCATAATCTATCGTTATGGCGCGTATTGTCTTCCTGGGAAACTATCCTTGGCATACCCCTTTACTTCATAATATGTACACCAAATTCCACTATGAGCCTCATGGGTTGTGTTTACAGATAAATTTTATGGCTACTTAGCCATAGCAACAATTTGAGATTCCAAAAATGGACTAACACTAGTATCAACGATCCCAACAGATTCAAAGACAACAACTTCTAATAACTCGTGCGGGTTTGTGAAAGTCTTATGTGATAATACTCTTCTAAATGGTGTTATCAACCCTCCAAAAAACCATTGATAATTTTGTGAAGGGTGAATGTCATATGATAATTTTAACAGGAGAGTTTTAAACCATGTGTCATACTCTCACACACTCTCTGCCATTCCTGTTGAATCTCCTTTAGGGCACTCGATGATCTTTTGTTCAAACTCGGGGATGTAGAATTCGATAGGAAGGCGGTTTTTCATGCGATGTAATCTACCATTTTCTCGATGGGGGTCATAATTCCTATACCATCTATGTACTCGCCCTTACAACATCGTTGCAAATTGACTAGCCTTCCGCTCCGGACTAGTGATCCCTTTTACGCGCCATAGCAATTCACACTTGTGAACATGCTCCACAACATCCTCTATGCCATGGTATTCGGTAAGTGTAAATACATTTCAAATATTACCTAAGGAGGTGGCTGAGGCCCCTGTCCTCCTAGTCCAGAGCCTTGGTTTCCTCTGGTGTTTCCTCCATTGTTCCCTCCACCATATCCACTAGGTCCACCAGTTTTGTTCCTCCCGACCCACCGGATCCACTAGGTCATGTAGTGATTACGCCAAGCGTTCTCAATGTTCCACCGAACTACACACCGATGGTCGGTGATAATGTCCCACTATAGATAGTGTACCCCGCACCACTCCCGGATGAGAGACCGAAGGATTGTGTATCCGTACTTCTCTGAAAAATCCTCCAAACACTAGAATGGTATGTGCAGCCATAGAAGTCCCAAACAAGAAATTATATTTCTTGGATGCAGATCGGTCACTTCCATTGATACCAACTAGGTTAATGATGCTCTTCCCTTGATCTAAAAAATAAAGCGCCGAGGATCGGTCGCGGGTGGTTTCGAGATGTGTGCCGATGGCTCTTCTTTCTCCACGCAATGAACTCTCATCGGAAGTCAAGGTGATTCTCTTACACACTTACCAAGTTGGGGTAGCAAATAATTCTCGGGTTCCACATCCTCTGCATCAACCTCAACTCCATCCCTCAACATCTACCTTCATAGATCCATCACACTTACAACCTCACGTTGTCTAACAATCTCACTTCATGCACCTCACTATACTTGAGTCATCTCTCCTCCCTTTCTTTTCAGCCGCAATGTCCTCCATCTTCCTCCACCCTAGCTTCCTTTCCTAGTGCTCAGAGAGCTTAGCCAGCCATGGGGAATGCTTCTAAACTCAAAGTAACAACCAAGATCTTTGTAGCGGAGGAATAACATGCAACAATGATCCTATAGGCTCCCTTAGAAACTCGAACTCAATGAATTCCAGACAAGAATATGTAGAAATAGTGTATTCTAGAATGTAGCTAGCCAACACTCCTTTCCACCAATGATCCATAACACGAGTCCACATTAGATCTACATCTTGCAACCTCTGGTACTCTTCTTGGGTCCACGCACATGATCTATAATACTAGTTTGATATGGATGCATATATAGAGAGCCATTCATATAGCTCTCTTTGGAAAGCACCGAGAAGAAAGTATCATACAAATCACGATAGATGTTCTCTTCTACCCATCTGCGTGCATCAAACTTGGGCACAATGTTGAATCTCTAAGAAAATTCTTCCTCCATGCTCTTGAACCATGATTCAACACTTTCCAGAGTTAGATGTTCTATCATCACTCATTGCACAGATCATGATGTATGCCATTTCCCACTACAACTTTGAAAAGAGGTCCCGGCAATAGAACCAAGATGTAGTCATTTTTACACCCACCAAAGGACAAGGGAATCCCATACGCATCGGCCTATCACCCAACGGGTGTTGGGTGCTCACCTAAGGCATGCATGGGTGCCGAGTCTCTCTTTTATGTGAGTTAAGTGGGAAACATCATCTATGATAGGAAATTTAAAAAGAGTGAGTGGAAATGATACATACATTTATCATAGAACTTAGAATGACTTCTAGACAAATGCAATCATCCCAGATTAAATGGTACTTAACAGATTATAGATGGGAACCAAAACAAAAAGGAAATACATAAAGATGTATATTTATTCCATAAATATTCATGAATCAGAACTATAAGCTATAAACATGGACTAGAAACATTAATAACCATACTCATCAAGTTTGGTAACCTCATTGTATTCATTGGATCCATTACAAACTACCACAGCTATGTAAACTAAAGTCATACATCATAGTTGGATTTATACCCATCAGTTATCAAGCAAAAATTTACAATCCCAACCACTTATTACATTCTTTTCCTATATATCTCTACCCATCCCTACAAATTTCCTTTTAGTATACCCGTAGAGCTCCATTCGCTACCAATCTATATCTCGGTTATCCACACACCTTATCCTCTATGGGTGCTAGTATATATAGGCCTCTTGAATCACCAAGTTACCTTTCTATGGCTTCAAATCCATTTCCAAGTGTCAAATGCGGTCCTCTATGGGGGCATGCTCCTTCAATCCCGAGTTCTCTACTTCTTACAATGATGGTATTCTGGAAACTTCCATCGCAGGGTATATTCCTTCTTAAGCCAACATGTCACCAGGATGTCACCTTATCCATTCCGCATGTGCAGTCAGGTCACAATTTTATCATGTTCTTCCTGATGTGTGAAATATGGCTAAGTCTTGAAACCTTTTTTCTTCCTTACGCATGTGCCACTTGTTCTATTAAACCCTCCTAGAACCTTGTCATGCACACTTTCTCCTTGCATGCCCTTTCTTAACTAGGCCTTGCGTGCCCATGCACCTTCTTGTACTTAGCCAATAAATTAGGGTCCCAATAAATTATTTGAATTGAAAACTTGTAAATAAAATGATTGGAAGGAGAGGTGGAGATGAAAATATGATGGCAGATGAACTTGAAAATGTTAGTTCCTTAAAGATAATAGAAATAATAAGAAATGATAGTATAAACCAACACAAAGTAAGGATAAACTTCCCAAAATATCCACAAGTGACACAAGAAAATATCAAATGGACTCCAAGAAGGTTGACATAACTACAAGGATGATCAAGCTTGAAGATAAGTTCACAAAACGCAAGAAAACTCTGATTATGCCTCATTTTGAAAGGGGTGTGAAACTAGCTTTCTAGGGTTGTAGATGACCCAAGTGGGTCACTACTAACTATCGGAACCATCCCTTTGGGTGGTGGATGGGTGATTTATTCAAGATATGGGGCTTTTATGGATTAGGATGAGTGTTTTAAAGCATATAGGTAGGTTAGGGTTTCTTAGGGAAGTGTCATGGGTAGGTGGGAGATAAATATGGATTAAATAAAATCTAGAAAAAGCATAGGGATATGGAACTAGGTAGTTAGGGATGATAAACAACCTAGGGAGGAGAAATGAAATCTAATTAGAGGTAATTAGCTAATGAGATGAGGATTAGAAAATGATTAAATGAAGATTAATTAAAAATTAAATTTGATAGGTTAATAGATAGGAAAGGTGAGAATTAAAATATGAACATGAATTAAAATAAAGGGGGTCTAGATAGGACCATGGTGAAAGAAGTGGATGCGGGAAACAAGGGTAGCGATACCAAATTTTGGTGTCTACAATTTGTTTTTTTGATAGTAGTCATTCGAGGGATCATTCTATATTTTTATTGTATCTATCCCATAGATATTTTCAGTTTGAGTTAAGGGAAACCCCAAGGTGACCACATAGAAGGGGATAAGATAAGTGTGCAAGCTACACTTATGTCCTTGTCATGTCATTTAATAAGATAAGATAGGGGATGGTGTGAGTAATGATTGTGGGGTTCCCTAGCCATGAGCGGGGAACTTGTCCATGAGGAATATGCTATGAGAAAAGCCATGGTGCCCATATTCAAGGTCATGATTGATATGCTAACGAAAGACCACATGATTCCAAATCATTATGGGGGTGATAGGATGTGTAGGTTAATAGATGAAGATCATAGTTTTACTAAGACATCATGAGTTGATAAGTTAAAAATAAAATGAACACAAGTGTAGTGCATTAAAAGGATCCTTGTCAGGTTTACCATCAAGGGAGGCTAGAGGATAAGCCCCAAAACCATATTTATGAGTGATAATATATGGTCTAAGCTAGTGTTATCCAAAATTCACCCCGGGTAATTTTGATAACATGCATCGAATATTCAAGTCCCGTGAAAGTATATTGATTTGAGGCAAAAATCATGTTTCGGGGCTCCTCACTCCTTTTTATAACTCTCCCATCCAAGGAGGAATCCCAACAGGTCGAGAAAATGGAAAAAATGCAGAAAACAAGCTTGGGGTAGAAAAAATCATGAAAATCGGCTAAGTCCTAGTCCAGGTGGTCCTTGGGACAGTTGGGACGTCGGGCGCGAACCGGCCGAAAAGCCTCCAAGCGGTTTACACAAAGATTTGGGGTAAAGGGGACATCGGGGCGTGCGGGGCGGAAAACCCGAAATGGCGACACCAAGGAAAAATGTCTAAGTCTTGCTTCGCTCGGTCAGGGACATCTGGGACAAGAGTACGCGGAAGACGCGAACCGGCCGAATCAGGTCGAATCAGAAGAATTTGTCCCAGATAGTCCGGGATAGTTGGGACAAAGGGATGCGTGGGACGTGGAAAGTCAAGGAGCCGAGAGCCAATGGAAATGTGCCACGTGTCTTCGCCTCAAAGAGGGACAGGGAAGCATGAATCGGGTGGATCGGAGAAATTTGTCCCAAACAGTTTGGGACATCTCGGGCTAGAAGTACATGGTGGATGTGGGGAGCCGAAAGAGCCGTCGATGAATCAGAATGTGCCACGTGTCTTCGTGGATCGGAGTGGCGGAGGAAAGGGTGAGTATTTTACTTAATTTTTGCACGAGTTTCCAAAGGCAAAGTTTGGAGTGTTGGCCCAAGGCAATAAAAAGAGGATGCGTGTCCTAAGGAGAAGGGGAGTGCGGAGCTTGGGGAGGACTTCGAGAATTTGGTAAAGTCTTGGGCCAAAATATTAAAAGACAAGGATGACCCCACGCCTGTCCCCAACCGAGATCACGCCACGTGTCCCAAGTGGCGGGGCACGGGGAAAAAAATGAAAAATTTCCCAAAAGTTATGAAAAGTCAAAATCTTCAAGGAAAACCCATGGAAAGGTGGAGGAGAGAGAATTATGTGGCCAATCAGCACCTGACACGTATCATCCAGGTGGCAGAGCGTGGGAAAAAATTCAAATATCCGTTTTGGCCTGTTTTGTGCCCTAAATCTTCAGATCACCATATCTTTTGATCTAGAGCTCAGATTTGCATGTTCTTTATATCATTGGAAAGATTATGAAATTCTCTTCAAGATTCCATGGTCAAAATCTAATTTTGGTTCAGTTTAGAGAGAGAAAATTCAAGAAACATCTCTTACGCGTGTTCATGGCCAGAAGTGACATTTCAGCGACCAAATTTAATACAGAATGGGTCACACTCTCTTCCCATTTGGTCAAAATGACAGGTATGGGTTTGTAAGGTCCTCCATACTGATTTAATGCATTTTTAGTCAATGAGGAATGGGCTCCTACATTTTTGTACGTTTTTGTCTCTGGGCTCGACCCATGCAATGTAAAAGCCGATTTGGCTCATTTTATGGGATTGATTACAGTTGTTCATATTTTCTACTCGGCCCTCCCTTCTTTTCTTCTCCAGGGTTGAAAATGGAGTTTGAACCTCCTCCCTTGCTCTGTAATGGCATTTTTTCCTTTTACTAATGAAATGATGTTCTGTGCAAACTTCTAAAGCAACAAAAAACGTGTTTTGTGATGCATCTGTCCATCCTTGCTCGCTTTTTTCTTGTTCTCTTCTTGCCTCTCTTCATTACAGTGTCCGAGCCGTGTTCATGGAGTTTTGGGACATCTTCTATGTGAAATCTATCCTTGGGCCTATGATGCATCTGTCCATCCTTCCCATTGCTCACCTCTCTTTGTTCCATGGCAGTTTTGATAGATGTTCGCCATTCTCCTTCTCTGGTGTATCACCATTTTAGTGTAGGATTTTGCTGTTTTTCCCTTTTCTCTCTCTCTCTGTCTCCTTGGTATGGTTAGATTAGGTTTATATTAGCTTTCTTGCACTGGAATAGCTTGTGGTAGGTAGTTTAGGAGTAGGAACCAGCCTTCTCTGGAGATTCCTTTCTCATTTCTACAAGTCCCACACTTGGAGAAAGGTTTCAATGTTGTGTAATCACACTGGATGCTAGAGTGATCAACCTAGAAATCTGATCAACATCCAGGGGTGTTGTGATTTTGCACTAATAGTTTTGGCACGCCCGGTGGGACCTTAGAGGTCTTCCACTTCATCTTTTGCAGGTTGGTGTGTTCCTGTGAAGATTTCAGCCTTTGGAGGCACTTGCAAACACATCTGGCGACTCCATCTGATCAGCAACCCATTTCTGAAGTTGCAGACCCATTTTCCATCCATTTCCATCCATATTTATTTTCATTCCTTTCATTCTTTTCCATTCCATGAAGTTGTGCAATCATGACTTCATTTCCATCATGGGACTCACATTTACAACAGCAGTTTATCACACCTCCAACATGTTTTACAAATCCTCCAAATCAGCATTTTGAACAAATTCAAAATCAGCATGCATACCCATATGAGCAGCAATGCCAAAATCAGTTTGGCTATGGAGCTTTCCAAGAGAAAGAGTATGCATATAATGAAGACAATCAGATGCAAGATGCTGGTCTATTGGAGAAAATCCAAAAGATGGAGGTAAAGATGGTGCAGTCCAGAGCAACAGCCCAAATGAGAGCTTTCAGAATTGGTTGCAGGACTCCTTGTCCATGGGGAGGCCCTTTTCCAAGACACTTCAGCCCTCAGGAGAAGCTGGACTTCATGATGAAGATGCTACCCCAACTTGCACAATGGACAATAGAAATAGAGGCCTATACACTTGTTGTTGAACAACCTTGTCAATGGGTAAGTTCTACACCATCATCTGGTTTTTCTCTTCCCATTACTCAAGCAGCACCATCTCATTTGGAATTGCAAATTCTAAACTCCCCATCTGCTGTCCCAAATGTTGATTCCATGTCTCCACCTCTCAGTCTTCCACCACACCTCAATTCTTCTTTCCTTTTTCCTTCCAAACAGTCATCCCCTCCATAAGAGCTAACAAATACCCCTCCTCCAAAGAAACAAGAGTTTCTACCTCCACCACCACAAAAAAATTTCCAAATCAATTGAGTTACAACCCATCCCTCCTCTTGCATTCCCAATTCCATGTGGGGAAGAAGAAATTGCAAAAATCAGTCATCAAGGACAGCAAGAGGAAGAGCCAAGAAGAAAAGAAATGACATGATAACTTGAGGGTTTGGGCTGCCAAATGTGGGATGAAAAAGACCCCTGATGGTTAAGCCTTCGAAGAGATGGGAGTTGGAGAAAAATGGTGGTTAAGACTGATTTTGTGGCAGCGAGAAGAAGAGCAAAAAGAAGAAGCAAATCAGTAGTCAGTTTTCTCAGAAAGTAGTGTCCATGTTGGCACTCTATTTGAAGGGAATGCTGATTCAATTCAAGTTGCACAATCAGCCATAAAGGAAGAAAGCTCAGAAGAAGATCTTGCAGTCCCAACTTGTCCTCTAGAGCGAGAAGATTGAAGAGTTTGACTTGAAAAAATTCATGCTGGAGGAAGAGTTCAATCAAGAGCAAGATTGTCTTCAAACAGTAGAGGAAGGAGAAGCTGCTCCAGATCCAAAAGAAGAGGAACACATTCTAGCTGTGGAGGGGAAAATTGCAGATCCAAGGGGTTTGAGCACGAAGCAGGCTACAGGAGAACCTTCAGTTCTTCTTTCTACTTCACCTCTCTCAAGTTCTATTACTGAAGAGGAGTTTGATCTCTCAAACTCAATGTCGGAGGGAGAAAGAAACCATGGTGGTCAAGTTCGAGATCAAGAAGAAACCATGGAGGAATTGGGGCATTTGCGCAGGACAGCCATGAGGCGGTTTATCTATCGATTTGGAGGACTGTTTTGATGGAGAAGAGTCGGTTGAGTTTCCACCATTATCTCTTTCATAATCCACATTCCAAACACTTGAGTCTCTTTGTCATGAAGGAGAACATTCATTTGCAATGACTGCGCATCTTATAGCAGCTCTTTAGAACCAAGATTGGAAGGTTTTAATCTTTCATATCCTTCATTGGAGGAAGAGAAAGGACAGAGGAATTTCACCATTTCTTCCACACCATCCATTCAAGAAGGTCTACAAGAGAACTCCATTCTTGGAGTTGAAAATCAGAATTATGGGCATACGCAATGGATCGACCTTGCCCAATCGTATTTGGCTTCATTGGAGCCAAAGGAGAAGCCACAACCAATCATGCTTGCTTCTGAGCATGAGGGTGAGCTACAAAGTACCAAGGATCAGCTGTCATACCTCTTCAATCCAAATGCAGAGCAAATAAAAGAGGTATTGAATTTGCCTTCACCGATACCTTGATGATTTGGGTGGAAGACCACTTCTTATTGATTTTCCATCCATCCAATCAGTCATGTTCAATGCCAAATCAATTGCATGGCTGCCACTTTTGAGAAAGGGAAGCTATTTCTCACAACCAAATGCGGGGTTTGTTTAGCCCACCTTTGCTTCCAATTAGAGTAGAGTAGATAGGTTTTCTTTCAGCAGAAGAAGTGCTTGTGCACACTCTACATGTTCCATTTGGAGCATGTATGATTTTCAGTTCTGTACATAGTTTTTGTGGTGCTGGTTTTGCTCTTGCACAGTTCATTCCAGTGGCATTTTGGTGAGAACAACTCCATGTCCGGTGGGTTTCAAGCGGTTCAGAGGGAAGTTTTCAAAGTTCAGATCAATTTGTAGGCTATAGCTCATGACTCCATGCCCAATGGATTGCTTCAGGCTACTGATCATTCATCTAGCAGGTAGATGACCCCGCTGAGTCGCCAAAACTGTTATCCAAAATTCACCCCCAGGGTAATTTTGATAACATGCATCAGAATATTCAAGTCCCAGGCAAGTATATTGATTCAAGGCAAAAAATCATGTTTCTGGGGCTCCCTCGCCCTTTTTCTAACTCTCCCATCCAAGGAGGAATCCCAACAGGTCGAGAAAATGGAAAAAATGCAGAAAACAAGCTTGGGGCAGAAAAAATCATGAAAATCGGCTAAGTCCTAGTCCAGGCAGTCCTTGGGATAGTTGGGATGTTGGGGCGTGAACCACCCGAAAAGCCTCCAGGTGGTCTACACAGCATTTGGGACAAAGGGGATGTCGGGACGCGCGGGACACAAAAACCCGGAATGGCCGAGAGCAAGGAAAAATGTCTAAGTCTCGCTTCGCTCGGTCAGGGACATCTGGGACAAGAGTACGCGGTGGACGTGAACCGGCCGAATTGGGTGAATTAGAAGAATTTGTCCCCGAGATAGTGCGGGACAGTTGGGAAAAAAGGGACACGTGGGACGCGGAATCTTTCAAGGAGCCGAGAGCCAATGGAAATGTGCCACGTGTCTTCGCCTCAAAGAGGGATAGGGAAGCCCGAATCGGGCGGATCGGAGAAATTTGTCCCAAATAGTTTGGGACATCCAGGCCAGAAGTACGTGGTGGATGCGGGGAGCTGAAAGAGCCATCGACGAATCAGAACATGCCACGTGTCTTCGTGGATCGGAGCGGTGGAGGAAAGGGTGAGATTTTTACTTAATGTTTTGCCGAGTTTCCAAAGGCGAAGTTTGGAGCGTTGGCCCAAGCCAATAAAAAGAGGACGTGTGTCCTAAGGAGAAGGGGAGTGTGGAGCTCGGGAGGACTTGGAGAATTTGGAAAAGTCTTGGGCCAAAATATTAAAAGACAAGGATGACCCCGCGCCTGTCCTCCAACCAGATCACGCCACGTGTCCCAAGTGGCGGGGGCGCGGGGAAAAAATGGAAAATTTCCCAAAAGTTATGAAAAGTCAAAATATTCAAGGAAAACCCACGGAAAGGTAGAGGAGAGAGAATTACATGGCCAATCAGTGCACGACACGTGTCATCCAGGTGGCAGAGCGCGGGAAAAAATTCAAATATCCGTTTTGGCCTGTTTTGTGCCCTAAATCTTCAGATCGCCATATCTTTTGATCCAGAGCTTGGATTTACACATTCTTTATATCATTGGAAAGATTATGAAATTCTCTTCAGATTCCATGGTCAAACTCTAATTTTTGTTCGGTTTGGAGAGATAAAATTTAAGAAATGGCTCGACGCGTGTTCATGGCGGAAGTGACATTTCAAATGACCAAAGGGTCGCACTCTCTTCCCATTTGGTCAAAATGACAGGGTATGGGTTTGTAAGGTCCTCCATGCTGATTTAATGCATTTGTAGTTAATGAGGAATGGGCTCCCATGTTTTTATACGTTTCTCTCTCCGGGTTCGACCCATGCAATGTAAAAGCTAGATTTGGCTCATTTTATGGGATTGATTACAAGTTGTTCATCTTTTCTACTCGGCCCTCCCTTATTTTCTTCTCCAGGGTTGAAAATGGAGTTTGAACCTCCTCCCTTTCTCTGTAATGGCATTTTTTCCTTTTACTATTGAAATGATGTTCTGTGTAAACTTCTGAAGCAACAAAAACATGTTTTGTGATGCATCTGTCCATCCTTGCTCGTTTTTTCTTGTTCTCTTCTTGCCTCTCTTCATTGCAGGTATTTGTGCATGTTCTAATGTTCATTGCAGGTCTGGAGCTGTGTTCATGGAGTTTTGGGACATCTTATGTGTGAAATCTATCCTTGGGCTTGTGATGCATCTCTCCATCCTTCCCATTGCTCACCTCTCTTTGTTCCATGGCAGCTTTGATAGATGTTCACCATTCTCCTTCTCTGGTGTATCACCGTTTTAGTGTAGGCTTTTATTGTTTTTCCCTTTTCTCTCTCTCTCTGTCTCCTTGGCATGGTTAGATTAGGTTTAGATTAGCTTCCCTGCACTGGAATATCTTGTGGCAGGTAGTTTAGGAGCAGGAACCAGCCTTCTCTGGAGATTCCTTTCTCATTTCGCAAGTCCCAGGACTTGGAGGAAGGTTTCAATGTTGTGCAATCACACCTTGGATGCTAGAGTGATCAACCTAGAAATCTGATCAACATCCGGGGGTGTCTTGTGATTTTGCACTAACACTAGTTTGGTGAAAAAATTCCACATTTAATCTTTTTCATGTTAGTGACATGTTGGTTTTCTTTGAGAACAAGATCACCAATGTTAAAGTCATGTTGTTTGAGATGTTTTTATAGGATTGTTTGATGTGTTATTGATAGACATTGATATGTTCGAGGGATGTTAAATGGTGTTGATCTAACAATTCAAGTTGTGATAAGATTTCTTGACGATAATGCTCATCTGGGAGGAGATATTTTAGGGAAACACATGGAGATAGGATTTGGACTTCGAGAGGAAGGACAACTTCGGTGCCATAGAATAAGGATAAGGGTGTATCATCCATGGGTGTGAAAAATTTTGTCTTATATGACCATAATGCAAATGGGATTTGGATATTTCAAGCTCTACTAGCTTGGTCAATAATTTTCATGAGGATTTTGTTGAGTGTTTTGTTATAGGCCTACGTTTGACCATTTCTTATGGATAGTAAGGAGATGAAAAGATGATTTTTATGTTGCAAGTGTCGTAAAGTTTTTGAACAATTTACCGTTATCTATGATGATATTATGAGGAATACCAAAGTGACATATAATGTGATGATGGATGAAGTTGATGATTTTATTTAGTAGAGATGAGGGGGATTTCTTCCACCCATTTTGTAAAATATTTAGTTTATGTAATAATAGAGTTGTGTCATTGTGATGAGTGGGGTTGATAAGGATGATGAGGTCAAGTACCCATTGTGAGATTGTCCAAAGATTGTGGGTTGGCTGAAGAGTGTGACTAGGGACATATGTGAGGTTGGAATGTTGTTGATATTTGACACATTTATTTACGTAGTCACAATAGTATTGATTAATCATAGGAAAATAGTACCCCATGCGTAGGATGCATTTGACAACAACCAAACCATTGAAGTGTCATCCACATTTGACATCATGGAATTCTTGCATAGTTAGACAAGCCTCCAAAGTCTTAAGACATAAGAGGAGGATGCCATCAAATCCTATTTTGTAAAGGATACCTCCTAGTATGACGTAGTGAGATGTACATTGTTGAAAGGATCTTTTTCCATTTATGGATAGATCCGAGGGTAGTTTTCTGGTGGAAAGGTAGTAATATATTTTATCTTACCAAATATCGATGACATTTTATCTATATGATTGATGATTGGAAGATCAGTGCTGGTGTAAGATGGTTGATCAAGTTTGTGTATGATGAAAAATAATTTGGAATCATCGGGTGATAGAGGAATAAGAGAGGCAAAAAGAAGTCATTGTGGCTGCAAATTTATTAGATGAGTGAGGGTGGTTTAAATTTTGTAATGGTAAAATATTTGTAATAAGTCTTCAATGATTGTGTTTTATTTTTAAAGGACCTCATTTTTTCATTGATAGATCCCTTGATTTGATTGATGAAAAGTTGTGAGTCACCATAGATGTATAGGATTTGTACACCTAGAAAGGTAATGGTTTGGAGCCCCATAATGAGGGCTTTGTATTCTACCATGTTATTAGTGCATTCGAAGTTGAGTTTTAAAGAAAACAAAATAGGGTTGTCTCAAGGTGGTATTATGATTATTTTGACACCTCCTTACATACATTTGGATCTGTAAAAAAATGTCATTTTGAGTGGGGTCTTGTTTTGATCAAGAGTGTTGATTTATTTGTCGAGAAGTGTTCATAGGATAATTAATTGGATGGAAGGGGAGCTTATGTGATCGATCGGTAATGAACTACCCCTTAATGGATTTTTAAACATGACCTCAAGGTCAAATTAGGTCATGAGAATGAGCCATCTAGTGATGTGATCATTGTGATATGGTTAAGAATGTATTGATTTCAATGGATTGAAATTTGTCATTACATGAGTTTTTGATTAAGTAAATAATGTCGAATTTTAGAAGTTACAACGTATAAGGAAGAACACAACCTTTCAAATTTGGAATAATGAGTTTTGTAATCATGAAGTGTGCGACTAATGTAATAGACAACATGTTCTTTACCTTGTTTGTCTTGATGTATAAGAATGGATCCTAAGTCATGGTCACCGTAGATATATATATATAGATAGAAAATCTCACCCTCATGCGAGAGGTGTGAGCATGGGTTGTGATAAGAAGTATTGTTTGAGGGCGTGAAAGGCCTATTGATAGTTATCATCCCACTTAAAGTGGGAGTCTTTTCATAAAAGATGATGTAAGGTTTGACAACGATCTAATAACTATGAGATGAAATGAATAATAAAATGAAGTTTTACTTGAACACTGTGAAGCTGATTAAGATTAGATGGTAGAAGTATTTCAATGATGGCTTTGACTTTAGTGGGGTCAACTTCAATTCCCCTAATAGACATAATGAATCTAAGGATTTTCCTTTGATAAATCAAAATACACATTCAAAGTGGGATTGAGACAAAGGAAGAACTATAGAAGACACACAAAGATCATGTCAAGAATGGCTAGATGGTCTCTTCGGTGTTTGGATTTACCTAAGATATCATCGACTTAGATGTAGGTCATAGCGCATTGATAAGTAACTCCTATATTTTTAGGCCAAAGGGCATTACTCTATAGTAGAAGGTTCCCCATGGGGTGATAAAGAGGTCTTGTGTTGATCCTTAGGCGTGATTAAGATTTTATTGTAACTAGAAAAACCATCCATAAGAGATAGCATTTTGTGGCATGTTGTTAAATCAACGAGCTAGTCGATGTTGGGAAGAGGAAAATCATCTTTGGGGAAGATGAGGTTCAAGTCTCAGAAGTTTGTGCAGATGCATAATTTTCCAGTGGATTTAGTGATGGGTACGATATTAGAAACCCATTGCAAATGATGAATGGGTAGTATGAATTTGGATGAAAGAAGACACTAAAGTTCTTCTTTGATTAGAAGTGCAACGTGAGGATGCATCCTCCAAAGTTTCTACTTTACAGGTTTAACATATAAGATGGTAATGATATTGTGCATGATTATGTTAAGGTGTATACATGACACATCATTATAGGACCACATAAAGGCTGGACTATGTTTGGATGGGAAAGTGGTGAATTATTGGAGTTTAGGTGAGTCTAAGGCTTTGTCGATTTTTGACAATGTGTGGCTCTTGTTATGGGCCAATATTAATGTTGACAGGTGGATTACTGTAGACACCTAAATTTGGTATATATACCCTTGATCACCCACATGTGCATATTTATTTTATTCATCCCCTTCATCTAATTAAATTCCCATCCAATCCCCATTAATTAATTAAGCCACATTAATTAATTAATCATTTAATATCTTACATGCCCAATTATTCCATCCATGTTAATCTTTATTCCTATTAATTAATTAATCCCTATTAATTAATTAATACCCTTCATCTTTCCCTAACCAACCTACTATTTAGGATGCTTTTATCCTAAATTCATCCCTTTTATTTTCTAAGATTTTCTCCCATCTATTTTTATGCCCTAACTACCTTAAATTCATCCCCAAGTAATCTAATCCTACCTACATGCTTTAAAGCATTCAACCAATCCTTAAAAACACAAAATCATGCCAAAATCACAAAAAATTCTGTTTCGTTGGGAAAATTTCCCGCAATCGGCGATGACCCATCCCAGTTTTCGTCCACCCTATAAATCCGAATCCTTCCTTTCTAATTTTCAATCACCGATATCTCAAACATCATTTCAGCGTGCTTGCATCACTCACGATCATCTTTCCTGAGACTCATTGGTATCTCTGTGTATATTTATTAGTATTTTATCAAATTATCTCTATATTACTTGTATCTAATATGTTGTAGTTTCAAATTAGCTTCAACAACAATCATACATTCTCCAACAACCTTCTTTTCTAGCCTTTTTATTATAGGTTGTCCTTATCATCCATTCATCCTCTAATTCATATAATTCTTCTATAGTCATCATAGACCTGTTAGATCACCATTAAACCAGTCCTATTTTGTCAAAAAGACCTCTTCCGTTGTTGTTTCAAGCCATTTCCTAGAGTTTTATGCCCTTGGTCCCTCCCTACAGACTACTCACAACATACACAGATCCCTAACATCCTCCAGTTGGCATTCAGACTCTCCAAGTTTGCATATTTATCCTACAGTCCAAATCTTCCTTCCCAGTCACAACAACCTACTGTACACAATATGGGTCACCGTCGACCTAGACCAAGTAACAATCAATTTACAATTATTGCAATCTAATCTACTTTTAAATCAATCTCAATCATTTTTCATATTTAGTAACATTGATGTTTCTGCATGATATATTCTTACAGTCCTTACATCTCTCTTTCTAAACAAATGGGGGTTGACATCCATGAAAGGAAGATAATCACTTCTTGGAATCACATTATCGGGAAACCCTCGCATATATCTATCTAATCCATATGTTTTCCAGGTTTCATAGATATATCAAGTTGACTCAAGAATCACCCCTTTTGTGCCCGTCTTCATCACATCACATATTCGAGGTAACATAAACCCTCCAACATTTCTTAGTTACTAGTTTCTTTAATCTCCAGTTCATTTGCTTGATTGGTGAGGAAGTTTCTTGTCCAATGATTCATTGAGGAGGGTAGATGTGCTAGATGGAAGGCTTTTACAAGATAATGATCTTCAACACCCATATAGGTTAGGATAACATCATCATTATGACAATGGAGGATGACGATGGTAGGATAGTCTTATAATATCATGCGAGGTAAGATTAAGGGGATGTATTTAGTTTTTCTATTAACCTTGATAAGTTAATGGTATAAGTGGAATGGTATTGATTAAAAAAATTTAGGTGGGATGGATACGGTGTCATCTTCATTAGATGGTGAATCCAAAAATGGTGACATTGGTGCTTGAGATTTAGATGTTGATGGTGGTAGTTTGGAAGGAGATACTTTGAATCCCAAGCCATGTTTTTCATAACGTTATTTCTAGCCTTTGAAGGGTAATTCATGTGGACCTTGTTTGTATCAACCTAGACCAAATCCTTACCAAGCGCAATGGTAGAGGTGCATTTGGGAAAACTGGGGTTTTTGTAAGAATGAACAGCTAGATGAGAATGATTTATCATGTGGTAAATCAATGAGGTGAGATGAAGGATGATCAATGCCTCTGTACACTAAATGTGTTTGAAGGAATGGAGGGCTAAAGTAAATGATTCTTCCTACATTATGCTCATAAAGTGGTTTTTTTGGCCTCCCATATGTTTTAGGTGTGGGAAGGGTGTTGAGGACTAACAGGAAGTACTCCCCGGTAAAAGATGTTACATGATGTCATCAAAATATTTCTCATGTGGTATTTTAGATGTGGGGATTGAAGAACTCGTGGAAGCTTCATTCGTAGAGGTAGGATTTTGTAGAGTAAACATGATGTTGTTGGGTTTATATATCATGTGACAAGTTTTAAATAGATTTAGGTTGGAAGGGAACATGATGGTTTTACCTTTGTGTTCATATTTAAAAATTGGTGTATAGTGGATGGTACAAACCACATGATGTATATCTAGGGATGACCAAGAAACATGTTATACTGGAAATCTCCTTTTGCCATATAGAAGAATTTTTGGAGGCTTTTTAAACCTATTTGATGGATAAGATGACTGTGCCCAATGTGGGGTCACAATAGCATTGAATTAACACATGAATGTAGGTGATTGGGTAATAATGGTGTCATGTAGTTGAATTTTTTTTTAACACATGAGATGGTATGATGTTTATGCTAGAGCCATTATTGATCATACCTCTTTTAACAAGAGTATCATTGATTTGGGTGGTGACGAAAAGGGGTATATTATGGTCTTCGGGTTGGAGTGACGGGTGTTGGGTTTTGTGTCTATGTTTTATTCATTGATGTCAAAGGGAGTCAAAGAGCATAAGTGAGTTAACTTGATTTTTCATTAGTTCATTGAGTCGAGATGATGTGTCTAGTGGCATGAAGAAGTTGCATGATGACTTGCATTGATGTTGTCATGGTGCATATGTACTATTTAGGGAATGAGTCAAGAAAGTAGGTGTTGAGTGAGGAATCTAAAGGTTATATGAAGGATGTTATGAGGTAAAGCATGTCCAAAATAATGTGTCGAGAGGTGTATGAGGGTCTCGAATGATGCTAAACATGTCAGTTCTTAAGAAGCAAGCTTTGAAACAAGCCATTCGGGCCTAGATCTAGAAGTAGTTTATGCAAGAAATGAATTATGAAGCAAATTATGTTTTTACAAGCATGTGGAATGTGTTTTGAGGTTGCATTCACATGTATATGGTGTAACAGGTCACAATTCAGATGTATAATGCAAGTTCAAGGTCCTTTGAAGCAAGAATAGTGAAGACAAGGCATGTAAGCATGGGTAAGTCATGGTGTATGGAGAGTTTCAGGTATGTGAAGGAATGATTGAGATTTAGATATTTTTGGAAATTTTATATGATGGTGTGGACCAAATTTCAGGTTCAAGTGATGAATATTTTACAAGATATTGAGTTTTTTTTTCCAAAATCAGGGTTTCCAAAGTTTGAGTTTTAGAGCTAAAAGGGAGTGTGTGCTTTGCATGGGGATCCAATATCATGGTGGTTTTTGAATAGATCAGTTATGAATATTTTTTGAGAATAATGAGGTTGTTTGATAGTCACATTTTTATATGAAATTTTTAAGAAGGTAAACTACTTTTTCACCCTCTTAAAACCCTAGCTTTGGAGCGACATGGAGGAAAATTATTGTAGTGATACATAATTTATTCCTTTTTAAAATGTGATGATTGGAGGTTTTAGATGACTTATCCATATTTCTATAGGTGTGATTTAGAGGTCTTGGTTATATGTGGGCCCCACATAAAAGGTAAGCATTTGGAAAGTTTTAGTTTGTGTAAAAGTTTCCCATTGGACCTATTGAATAATTTACCATTTATTGAAACATGGGAGTTGTAATAAATTTCTATGATTATTTTCAGATCATGTTTGAGGCCCTTGGATGTAAAGTGTATCATATTTATGAGGACTGATTTTTAGGCATTTTTGGGGTAGTTTGGAGTAGTCTAGGAATAGAGCAGTTTTGGAGATTCTAAAAGTTGTTTTATGACTTGATTTTACATTTTTATGATCCTGAAATCAAGAGATTTCCAATGGTATATCATACTTGATTTTTTGTTAAGTTTCGAGCAAGTTATGGTCTTTTCTTTTAAGGCTAATTTGAGGGTGCTTGGTTGAGCATGATCTCATGAGGGTTTCATGATGTGATGATTGTTATGAGTTACTTTCATGATTTATGGAGATTTTTTAAGGCTTAAAAAACATGTATAAGTGTTTGGTATGCCTTAGTGAATATTTTTGGTCTAGAACACTCCATGGTTGGCATGAGTTGCTTGTTTTAAGGTTTTAAGACTTCTTGTGTCCTAATGGAGGCCTAACTGGTTCTTGGTAATAATGATAACCTATTTGGTATTATGGATTATTTTTAAGGATTTTATAATGTTTTAAAAGTTATTTTACTATATGAAGGCTGAAATACATGTTTTATGAAAAAGAGAATGATATAAAAGCAAATTAAAAGAGCTCATTTGAATTAGTGAAGAGAGGAAAAAGTGTGACCTAGAGGGGAGTTCTTGGAGCTGTTAGAGGTATTTGTGACCATAATGAGAGGGAAAATTTTATGTGATGATATTATAGAGTGTGATCAGGTATGGGCGAGCTAGGGAAAATGATCAAATCAACTTGAAGAAGAAGCATGTGTTCAAGGAAGGCTAGAGAGGTGTTTTGAGAAAGATAAAGAGGAGAGTGAGCTTCATGGTGTCATATTCACTTGTAATAGAAACAAATCATGGTGAAAAACACACTTGATTGGATGAGTTAGTGCTTGGTCATATTGGGGGTTTGTATCCTCCTTGTAGGATTGGTGTCCTACTAAATTAGGGGTTGGTGCTCCTTGTAGGGTTGGTGCCCTACTAAACTAGGGGTTGGTGCTCCTTGTGGGGTTGGTGCCTCACTAAAGAAATATATTATGATGTGTAATATTCATAGGAGTCATTTTTTTAGTAATATAAGCATAGGTTCAGTGGTTTTTCTTCCCCTTGAGGGTTTCCCACTTTATATCTTGTGTTCA
This sequence comes from Taxus wallichiana var. yunnanensis, assembly GCA_018340775.1. Classification (NCBI taxonomy): domain Eukaryota; kingdom Viridiplantae; phylum Streptophyta; class Pinopsida; order Cupressales; family Taxaceae; genus Taxus; species Taxus wallichiana. The sequence continues at coordinate 11,708,091 of CM031244.1, forward strand.
TTGTGTTATCTTGCTTATGTGGATGTTGTACATGATTTGATTGAATGCTATAATGGTTGAATGAATCATGAATGATGAATGAAATGGATTTAAAGTAATAATAAATAATTTCCCCCTCTTAGTCACCGTGCTTCCAACAATGGGATCTCGGTGTCATTGAATGCAATGGAAGATGACATATTCAAGGCACCAAAAGGTTAGGGATCATTAGAAGGAACTGAGATTGATTGGAGGGATTTGATCATGGATTGGCAATGTTGGGGAGAGTTTTTAACGATATCATAAAGGGAAATTTTAACTTGAGCCTAATATAGCTGTTTGAAAACAATATTATGAATAGAATTTTTGATTGATTCAGAGGAGTTGCAAGTATGGAAATTTTAGCCTTAGATGGTGACAGACTACGTAACTCAGGAGGAGCCACAAAGATAGAGAATTTGGGCTTGTCTTGATTTTGGGCCTTCAAGTTGAGTATATGGTATCTGGTGGTTATGAAGACAAAGTTAATATGAAAACACCATGGTTTTCTAGAATAGGAAACATTTGTTTCAAAGAGACTCTTAAATTATTTCTTTGGATTATTTTATTTAGGATCCCTTAAAGAAGGTGTGATATGATGTTTTGATTTGGTTGATTTGACGGGTGGACTAGGGTGATATTTATTGATTGGGAGGCTTCCTTTATTAGAAAGGATTTGAATGATGATGTGAAGGGATTTTCAATCTTCAATGTAATTCCATATTATTTGATGGTAAGCACAAAATTCCTGGTAATTATACCAAGAGGGTTTCCATCCCCAAGGGTTAGAGAGTTTGATAGGTGGTAATATGATAGTTGATGATTGAACGAGTTGTTCAAGGGTCTTAGTATAATACCATGTTGAAGCCTGATGAGATGATGTCAAGGGGGTAGGATCATGAGTGTCATTGGATGATTTAGAGGTATGAGACACACAACGTGTATACGAGGAGGTATGTATAGATGATGTTGTGGATATTAGTTTCAATTACGTGATAACAATCTTAAGTTTAGAGGACATGTGCTGCCCCAAAATGGAGGGAAAAGGGATTATATTGGTTTGAAAATGGTATTACAAGATATTTTCTTTGTTAGTCAAGAAGGTGGTGGGTTTTTATGCTGGATTTCTAGGGTTTTTGATTTGGTGCATGACGATGTGGTCGTTGAAGGAGATTTTCAAAATTTCAATGACATATTTCTTTTCTTGTGATGTGAAAGGAGTAGTATTAGATGTTTCTATGGAAGTAGATGTGATGGATTTTTAGGGTTGAGACATGGATGGGATTGAGGCCTATGTAGTGATGTTGTATGGAGAGTTTGATTATTTAGTTGGGGTGTCACCATAGAGACTAGTGGTGTTTTGGGTGTGGATAAGAGTTCATGAAAGGTATTGATGATGTGATCGGACCCTATGAAATTGGTTTGAGGTTGGTTTCTAGTTAGATGGTGACTTGGTGACTTGGTGATATTTATAATAGTTATTTTCTCCATACCAAGAAGGTCTAGATGTGGAAACATCAATGGGCTAGATTGGAGGAAACATGATCATACAAGTGGAAAGAAGTTTTTCAAATATGGAACTATTTGATTCTCTTAGGGGTGTATACTTTTGCTGAGGTCTAGATTTTTCAGAGTTTGATCAATTTTTGGATGAATTATTAAAAACAACTACATTTACACCACCTTTAGAGATTTTGTTCCAAGAATCCTTGAAGGATGGGTTGGTTTAGGGTTTCTTAGATCGTAATTTCACCTTACGATCCTTGAGGGATCGGAGTTCCAATTTTTGGGCCATGGTGAAGGCTTCATCAAAGGTTTGAAATTATTGGATTTGTAATGTGGATGATATATGTTTAGCACATGATTGATGAATAAATCGATTAGCTTAGTTTGTGGAAGGGAGAGGGAGAGTTGATTACCTCTCCATATGGAGATGAAATTAATGATAGAATCATCTTCAAAAATTTTTATAATGTAGATATCGGTGATAGAGATCTTACGAGCTATGTTAATAAAGAAGTGTTCCAAAAACAACTGTGCTAGTTGTGCGAATGAGAACAAATAATGTTGGGGAATAATGTTGTACTAGTCAAGGGAAAGGCCGACAATGACATGGGAAAGGTCCTCAACATCAAATCTTGATCATGGGTGATAGGATAAATAACAAGTTGAAATGCTCGATGTGTTGTTGTGGATCCTCTTACTATAAAATTTGATAAAATTAGGTAGTTCTTAGTGAGGAGGATAGGATTTGAATGGTATGGATGGAATAATAGGTTCATTACATATTTGTTCATAAGAAAGAGTGCTCTTTGGTCCCATGGTAGCAAATTCAAGGCTTGCGATTCTACTTATTAATGCCTGCATGGGATCGTTTTGAAGAGGTTGTTAGATATTTGAAGAGGATGGGTTGGATTGATAGTAGATATGGGGGTTATATTATTGGTATACATGATATGGTAGGGTATGATGCTTAAAAAGAGATTGAACTCCTAAGATGTTATGAGGTTGTTGGGAGACTAAAGGTTGTGAAGAGGCCTGAATATATTGATAAGGTAAAGGGATAGATATATTGATGAGAGGTTATGTTGGTTACAATATGTATTGGGAGGATGCATAACCATATTACGAGATGACAGTAGTGGATTATCATGTTGAGAAAGGGAGAGTACTAGTAATGACACTCATGTTGATAGGCGGTGTAGATGTAGGAATGGATAAGACTAGATTTAAATTGATGACGTAGGATGTTGCGATGAAAACGATTGAGATATGATTAATGGATTTGTAGATACATGGAAACAAGATGAGATTGAAAGAGGAGGAGGACCATTGGAGGATACGTGACTAGATGTGGATGGGGAGGTAGTAGTATGAGACTATGTATCCTTCGGGTTTGGTTAGAGAGTCGATAACGTAGGATCCTATTGGTTGTGTTAGAAATATAATATTAAGTACATCATAATATTTAGTTTATAGTTAAATAATATAGAATATTTTATATACTTATTATTTAAATATAAAATTTATATTAGGTTTGTGTTGTCACCAAATCACTGCACCCCTTGAATGGCTAGGCTATACATAGGTTGTTTGGTGTGATTGGGACACATGGGATCACCTCTCAAGCTGTGGGACTTGGGTTTGAGGTGAACCTATGGAGAAGGTTGACTTCCTTTTCCTAAACTAAGTGTTGTACTACTCCTAGTGCAATAAAATGGCTATCTAATCTTAGGCTAACATTTTCTTGAGTTTTAGGGAAAGAGATCTGCAAAAGGAAACTAAACTAGGGATGGTGATGCACCGAATAAAAGGATATGTTGAATCACATGAAGGGTTAATGTGAGTAGGATGCAGACATCATTAGTCACCTTAACCTATTACAACTTAAAAAGGCACAAGATACCACACACCAAAAGCATGCATTCCTTGTTAAAACTTGAATCATATGAAATAGAGAGACCAAAATGAACTGGACACACAATCAACTAACCACGAGGATAAAACACATGCACATGTTAGTCATTAATTTTGCTGATGATGGAAAATTATAATATAAATTTAGATACAAAAGGAAAATAGTCTTTCCACAAATGACATAAAATATGTTATATCACTTTTCCATAACATGAAACAAAGACAATTTGAAATAAAGGCAAGCTAACCATCTATACTAAGGAATCATACATTTAAAAAGCATATATAAATCAGCCATTTAGCATAATAAATCAGTTTCTTCAAGGAAATATATCTCTCTGAATATAATTAAAAGGTTCTTTAAATATCTGAAGCACTCTTCCAAGCTTGAAGAGAAACTTCACCAAAATATGATCTATCTCTATCTCTCAAATGACTCCATAAAATTAACTATTTATAAGTTCTTTAGGCTGAGCCATTATAGCTGGGCCCTTAACTACCATTTTATTAATAATAGAAATGTCATTAATTCAAGGGAACAGGCTCCCATAAAAATAGAAAGTTTTTATAGGGGTTTGACTCGAGTCATCCCTACAACTTTGACTGATCCGAGCTTGGTGTAGATAACAAAATTGGGTCACACTCCCCTTGGTCACTCGTCAAATAATCACCTTGAACACACTCACCTAACCATGGCCCCTTACACCCCACACTAATATTAATTTAATTAAATTAACCCATGATCTCATGATATTTATTATTTAAATATCCTAATTAAGATAATTCCCACACCACCACCTCACCTATACACCTCACCTAGCCACCTCACCCTAGACCTATTCTTAGTATGTTGCCATAACTAACTAAGACCTACCTAAACCCTAAAAATCAAAGCCTACATTCCCTCTAACCACATTCCCACCCATTACAAAAGAATCTTCTGTTCTAATCCGTGAAGAAAAATGAACAAGATCCAAGAAATCAAGCGAGATCTCGCCCATTTTAGAAAACCTAGGGAATCCCTCCCTAATCGACACCACCACCCTAAACAACCACCATCAACCCCGAACCATCATAGGTTACCTTTTATTCCCTTTCGTAACCTTATTTCGAGGTTGGTACATTAAGAGAGAAAGAGACAAAACCATATCTCGCATGCAAGCAAAACCGGCATTCGCATACGCATTCAAACATCCACATCCAACATCAGAAGTGACCACAGAGCCATTTGCATTCACGGGAGCCTCCTGGGAAGCACCATCACCACATCAAACTCCCTCCATCTGATCAACTACCATTTCCATCCATCCATCAAGTTCATACAACAAAGAAGTATTTTGTTAACCAACATTCATCTATTTTTCATTTTAGTAGGCTTTGTTACCTCTATTATTAGTTTCTACTTATACTTCCATTCTCCCATAATTTACCTTCATGCAAACTTGATCGTTCCTTCACCCACACCATTAAAATTCCCATACACGATTTTTAAACACCTCTAAGTATAACGAAGATCTCGATAAACCTTTTCATTGCTCTCTTCATTTCCATTTAGCCTCAGATCTGTCCTTACACCAAGATTTTAATAAGTTTCTGTCACCCGATTGTACAACGCTAGTTACCCATGACCATCATCGGTCCATCTTGAAACCGTCATCGGTTACACTAGACCGATGTTGGTCTTTGTGTTTTACCCTCAAACTAAGAACAGAGCCTAAATTCCCCACCAAATACCCAAAATAGCCCAAAACTAGACCCTAACCAGTACTAGTACTCTGACAGAGACCTTGCCCTTCAGATTCAATCATAGCTTAGCCTTGTTGTGAATGAATTTTCTTATTGTAATCGAATGAGATACCTAAATCATTTTAACTACAGTAGTATTTCATTTATTGTTAACATTGAATTGTTTTAAACAATGGATTGATAGCCTTCTAGGAGTATCACACTTCCCGAACTAGCATATGCTAGGCAGTCCACTGTCATATGCTATTTAATCTCTTTTGGTGGTCTTGTTGTTCATTTTAGGTAGTTCCTCCTAGCCAAAAGGAAGCTCTCACAATCAATTGTGGATCAAGAATTCATATGCACGCAACAACCTTCAACCAGCTTTAACAAGTATTCCTCCTAGCCCTTTTACCCTTATCTATTTCGTCACATTTTGAGAAACGCTCTAAGAATTAGGTGAAACATTTTGGCATGCCTAGTGGGACCCATTCGGGGTTCCTTGCATTTCTTCATTTCTAGGTGAAAAGTTGTATGTTTGTTTCCTTTTTGAAAGGTTCTCACATTAAATTTCTCCCTAGAATCTTCTCTTCTTTCTATTGTCTCAAATCAATTGTGTTTTGGTGCTATAAAAAGAACTCTTCTTCTCTTTCATTTGTACTACATTAGTGAAAGATCATACTCTCTCCTGTTCATCTTTTTGTGTCATCAAATTTAATATTTCGATTTGGGCTTAAAATCAACTGCATTTCATTCTACTTTACTACATTAGCTCACATTAAATGAGGGCAACCTATATCTTTGGAAGTCATGCCCAGCTGATGGTTGATAAATGAATCATAGAAAAGCACTTTCTTTCTCTTTCTCTCTCTTTGAGTCTTACCAAACATCACAAAATTGAAAAATACACACATTCTTAAACAACATCTCACCTAAAAGAAGTTGTAGGTGATCACACGATCACGACACAGTGGGCACCCAACTCATTACTTATGTCGAGTCATTATCTCGAGGACAACCTTCCCTTGCTATAACATAACCTAAAACCTCTACTTGTAGATCTCCTTCTTTGTAGGAATCCTTCCTCACCAAAAACTCTATTCTAAAGTTCATGAGTCATCTTCTAAATAAGATAATTTGAATTGACATAAAGGAAAGAGTGTAAGAGCTGGACCAGATTTGCACATAAACTTCATAGAATAATATTCTTCACACAAGTATATTTCAATATGAAATACATTAGCTATTATATAGGCAATATAATAGCTTAAACTACTTCCTATTAAATAGGAAGTACAATTAACAAATAACCCGTTTAATCAATTTACGGGTGTAACAACTGACTTAATAATACGAGTTGTTTTAACAACTCGTATAACAATATTTATCTACATTATATTATTATTAATGAGTTACCAAACTCATATAATAATATAATTAATTAATAATGTTTACAACAATTAATTCCTAACATTCACCCCCTTGGTGTGAACATTATTAATATCTGATCTTCACCCCCTTAATGTGAACACGGAAAAGAACCATATTTGAACAAATTGAACCACCTGTTGAAAGCACTTCTTAGACCAGGTACAGACTCCATAGATTATCTCTTTACCCTTGTAAAGGCGTAGTGTCGAGCCGAATTATGCAGGAATGCTCCCTTCCTCCCTGGGCACCCGAATTCTGAATCTCCAAGATCCACAAGCTTCACACTAGATGAATAACCATCCCTTGAGTCTACCTCGAAATCTTATCCTACTCCCAAAAGTGAGTATTCTAAAAACATGACTCCTCCAAAAATCTTAGAAAAGGGTTTATTCAACAAACCATCACACTACAAACAAGAACACTGAAAATGAACTGAAAAAAGAAACCACACTACACACATGTCACCAAACCATCTATGCGGCCCTATCATTGACAACTGACAAGAGGTCGCTAATTGACCTCCAACCTCCGTTTTCCTCCATCCTCTGATGAATTTGATACTAACTCAGCCGAATGTGATCATGGGGCTCAATAACATGCCTTGAACATCGGATTCCACCAAAAATGCGTTCGTAAGGCAATTTTTTTAATATTTTTACAATTTTGACAATTTTCCTAATAATCACCTAAATGACGATAACAAAAGGACACAAATATATTTTTGACACTTTGACTCTGACTATTTTGACTTTTAACATATAATTTTGACAAAATGGAGACTAACACATAAAAAGTAATAATTAATTACTTTTTAGAATAATGATGACACTATGACACACAATGACTCTTGACAATACAATTGACCTCAATGTTGACACTTTTAATAAAGATGATAACTAAAACATACTACTATACCAAACTATAATTACAAGATTAAGTCTAATACCACAAACAAAAACACTAAAGACTCATATTACTATTGGAGTCTTTTTACACTTGTTTCAAATCGTATGACATTGCCTATTAAACAAGAGATGATAGAGTGACTACATATCTCAAGCTATTATTGAGAATCTAATAGACACGTAACTTAAAAAACAAAATGTTTAAAAAATACGCTGATATTGACACATTAGAATTAAAATTGACTCAAATGACGTTGAAACAAAAAACAAACTTCTCTATCTAAAACAGTAAAACCACGGGCCATGTATTAGCGGTTTTGGAGGGAGACAGATACAGTGAAGGGTGGTGGACACGTTGTATGCGAGAGAAGTGCTCACATGCCTGGATCAACACGTCACGTCACGCCAAGAGTTTGAGACTGTCACTAAAACAAGCTGAGAAATATGGATTTAGTTCCATCTCTAATGGAAAATGTTAATCTGTTCGAGCAGACAGGTCCTTCATGTAAACAATATTAGCATCATGATACTTGAAGGGGATGAACAAAGGTTCATGAACAGGGGTTCTTACCTTGGACTGAGGTCCATATGTGTACCAAGATCATGAGAAAACAAGGGTGTTCAAGCTGCAGAGAAAGTGTAACTATTCTTTTCTACATTGTTCACATTAGGGGAGTGTAGGGGAATTAATAATGTTAACAATAGGGGAGTGAATGTTATGAATATATTGTATTGTGTGTGAGTATTTAATATTATTATTTAAATGAGACGTGAAACTCATTTAATAATAATATAGTGTGAGAGAACTAAGGGATGTTAGAGAGATATTAGGAGATGGGGTTGAGATTATGTAGGGATTAAAGATCATGTTTGACTCCACCATTGTAGGGGTTAATTGATCTATATATGTAACTCATCAATCATGAATAAGATGTCCCAAATTAATTGAATTATGTGTTTTTTTATTTATAATAATATTAAATACTCACACACAATATAATATTAATAATGTTACAAACAATATATTCATAACAACCCACACAAAGAAATAACGGATCCAAGTTTCACTCTAATCACAACTACAATTTGAACGAGCACTCTTGAGTTAGAGTTCCAGTATGGCCGACACTGAGCAACCTGCAACCTTAGGAAATTTTGCAGCCTTCATAGATTTTTGGAGGGTGAACATGTGGCAGCGTATTGAGTGCCAAAAAAATACGATTGATACTTAAATCACAACAGATGAATACGGTGGCGAGCCAAATAGAAAATATGCTTCGAGTCTTCAAAACGATAGCCACAATAAACTCATGTAATCTACTCCAATGACTGAAATGAAAAATGTGGTAAAGATCATATCCAAAGCAATGGAAAATATATCCGATTTAATTCTATTCACTACAAAGGTAATGAAGGCACTCGATTCTATAATGCAGGTGTGAAGGATCAAATATAGCATGTAATGCCAAATTGGAAAACACGTCCTCTTTCTCTACAAACGTCCTTCAGTACAGAGAGGAAACATAGAAAAACAAGTCTATAGGCTGAGTCGAGCCCTTAGGAGATCCACTTCCCTGTAAATCACTTATTTACCCATCACAATATTGGATCAGTCACTCTGATACCAGATGTAAGAGCTAGACCAGATTTGCACAATAAACTTCATAGAATAATATTCTTCACACAATATATTTCAATATGAAATACATTAGCTATTATATAGGCAATATAATAGCTTAAACTATTTCCTATTAAATAGGAAGTACAATTAACAAATAACCCGTTTAATCAATTTATGAGTGTAATAATCGATTTAATAATACGAGTTGTTTTAACAACTCGTATAAAAATATTTATCTACATTATATTATTATTAATGAGTTACCAAACTCATATAATAATATAATTAATTAATAATGTTTACAACAATTAATTCCTAACAAAGAGCACTCTTAGGATTGTATTTCTTAGTGTTTCTGCTTGACTTGTGTTTTGAGGTGAGAGGACACGTTCTTCATCTTTTTATTTCTCCTTGCACGCTCCTCATCATAGTTGGTGTATTCCAACTTCATCTGAGTGTGCCTGGACCCCATTTTCATCATTCTTAGAATTCTGGGTTTGATTCCACATTTGATTTTAAATCACAACCACATTTTTCTTCATCTCTGTTTCAATTTCACAGTAACCGGTGTCGGTCCAGCGACTGTTGTCGGTTACCCTTTGACCGTCACCAGTTTTACCCAACCGGTGTCAGTTTACTGTTCTTTTGGTTAACCTACCCAAAAGGACACATGTTTCATATTCTTTGTTATTCAGAGTCTCTGTAACTCTCATCATCTTCTTTGTCCTGATAAAATCCATCTACACTTATCTACCTTACAGATTATTAGCCTTTTACCTTGTTTTGGAAAACTATTCTTTTTCCACATTGACTGACCACGGTTACCTGTGACCGACATCGGTTTACCCTAGCCAGAATCGGTTAGCCTGTTCAATTTTCCAGCTGAAATTTTTACCCAATCCACCTACCACTGCTTGTTTTTCCTATTTTATGTTGTATTTCTATGTCATTTACAGAAAGAAGTCCCACCAAATCAGTACTCATTCACATGGTGTTGACTCGTAGCCAAACAAAACCCTCATATTCCATGCTAGTTGCTAACCACTCCCACCTAGTCCTTCACCACCTTCCATTCTATCACCCATGGATCTTACCCAACCTATCACCATCACCACAAGTGATGAGGAGTTCGTACGACTCCTTGACCATAACCCCGTTTGCCTTACGCTTCTATCTTTCACACTCATCCAATCAAGATGCCTCAAGTTAGTTGATATATGGCATGCCCGTATCTATCCTCCTGCCACTTGTTCCTACTTTTGTGTCATCCCCTTCTAGCTCCGCATTACCCGCACCTACCTTGCCCCCTAGTCATTTCACAGCTAGGCCCTATACCTACTATGACCACCACATTTGCCACATCTATTGCACCCACAACATCCACTATACCTTTGTTAACCACCCAGAACATAATCTCATCCACAACTATTGTCTCATATATACAGTAGCGAAACAACCACCCCTGGTGTTGATGACCCCTACCCCATTTCAAAACATTGTCCTTTCTATTCCACAGTCCTTCACCCTAATCACTACTAGGGTTACCTCAACCCTTCCACCTCCATATATGTACTATCAACAGCCTCCCATTTCATCTATCATTCATTCTAGGTACATACCCCTTATCTCACTCCCTCATTCTCAACCTACCTATGTGGCATCGCCATATACTGGAATGCCACCTCCATCATATGTCCAACACCAACCCTCTTACGCTACAGGAGGTACCCATCCATCACCACCTACCAATGACCTCATCAAGTTAATGATGGACAAGATTCATACACTAGAGACATTAGGTTATGGCTCTCATGACTCTCATCTACGATGAAATTTGCAATGAGCTCATACACCCATCCATTCCTATTCATCCATATCCCGTACATTAGGAGATGCCTAAATTTAACCACTTCAATAGCAAAAAGGACCCACAACAACATTTACAGTCTTTTAAACATGGGTGTTATCTGATCGCCCATGATGACACTTTACTTCTGAGGACCTTTCCCATGTCTCTGCCAGGCCCACGTTAGACTGGTATAGTGGGTTACCTAGAAATTCTATCTATTAATTTAATCAGGTAGCCCAAGCCTTCTTGGATCACTTCTCCATTAACATTGTTAAGAAGGTTACCATGACTGATCTCTACTCTATGCATCAATATGATGACAAGTCTATCACATATTTTGTCACTCGTTGGCATAGCCTGATCAATCAACTCACATTCCAATTACCACAAACCGAACTCATAGAGATTTTCACTTGGGCTTGTGCTAGACATATCTCACTGACCCTATAGGTGCAGACTTTCCGAACCTTCGATGAGGCATTCACCATGGCACGAAAGCTAGAGATTCGGCCATCGAAGAAAATAAAATCCAACTACGAAATAAGAATGCAACATTTAAGTCAAATGATACATCTTCTTCTTGAAACCACATAATAATTATTCAAAAGCCAAGGAAACCGTTAACGCAGTAGTACTCAAGGCCGCCCACTTCATCCATCAAATCAGGCTAAGCCCTCATCTAATCTTTCCCCTATCCAAAATTTTCAATTCAGATGAGAACAACGGAAATACACCCCAATTGGGGAGCCTTATTCTTCTATTTTAGAAAATATCATTAAAGTTGGGGCCATCACCCTTCCTCCTATAAAACCACACACTAGTTTTGATCTTGCTCGCCCCACACCCGCATGGTACAAAGAGCACGAATTCTGTAACTATCATCGGGTAAAAGGTCATAATGATGGCAATTGCATCACTTTCAAGAACATTGTCCAGAAATGCTCAAGAATGATGATTTAGTCTTGGATAATACTAATGCACCTGCCAACCAAAACTTGCACATTTTCAAGAAACCATTTCCTAATCATGCCCCTTCTTCTGACCAAACTGAAGATACCTCAACTAATGATAGCCATACCCACGAGGTCCATGTTATTTTCATTGACACACCGTTTCTTCCCAATTACCTTATATTCCTTCCATAGAGGAAATCCTAGCCCGAAGTCCTCCACCCACGAGGAACATCTTTCATCTCCTTCCTCACCTGTGAAGGAGCCTTCTATTAACATTGAGACCACTTCACCTTTGGTTTCTCCACCTAGAGATCCATCACCAACTATACCTCTCTGGCCCAAGGGATACACTCATCACTCTCCTTCACCCACAAAGGAGCACCCATCATGTAACACATTTGAAAAACTATTATATTTCTCTTTTTCATTGCAAGCGTTGACATGTGATTTCTTGATGCGGTGTGCTCCTTTTCTTGTTTAAAATATTTCTTGTCATGGATAAATAATTTCTACTCTTGGATTCATTAGACTGAAATGTTGATGCTTGCAATAATCCATTTTCACTTTAGATAGGTGAGTTGTAATCTGGTTAAGATGGTTGCAAACTTATCTCTATTAATTGACTCATCCTTGGATCAATTCAATTGATCCAAGGAATGTTTTAAATCTCCTTACTAGTCTGAATGGTAAAATAACATTCATAGGTTGAGAGACATAGTGGAATGAACTTTTGTATGTTTACAAATTCTTTTTGGTCTTGTAAGATCGTGCCTACATTCGGTTATGCGTTACTATGCTCGAGATCTTTTGGATTGATCTCTTGGGACATTTAACAGCGGCGTTAAGTGGAGTGAAGCTTGCTTCACGACTATGAAGGGAATCTAAGTCCTAAACCTATGAGATCTATCCTAATGGTATTCTAAACTAAGGTAAATTAACCTACTTCCTAGCTATGACTACTTAGACGAGTGACAATATATCATAAGCTTCATGTTCTATGTTTGGATGGGGAAAAACCTACGGTGATGTTAGGTATACTCGTAACCTATTACCTACTACTAAATTGGTTTGAATAATAACCTATCTTAAGCTAGAAAATTACCTAAGGCAATGTTTATAAACCTAAGGTAATTACTTTCTAAACTAACCTAAGGTCATAACATAAGTTATGGAAATCTATCCTAAACTAATGAAAGGGACTCGCGGTCGTATGGCAAGTTGGCGATGGTTCCTAAGGCATTTATTTTATTTTGATTTTCAAATTAATAAGAGTACTTGCCGCTTTTGCATAGACATAAACTTGGTGGAAAATTAATTGGAATCATAATTAAAATTAGAAATGTATGCAGAGGTTGATATAGCATTTGCAAATTTTGGGAGGCGGTGGTAAGGAGAGATAGGAGGGAGATTGTGGAGTAATGACATTAATGAATCTCAGTTTTGTGAGCAAACCATCTTGGAAACAATGAGGGTGGATTTTTTGAGGTTGTTTGGTCTTGCATGCTTTGCAATTTTTTCTCTGCATGGAGCTATTTGGTTCTTCGAACTAGCAGTTTGAATTTCACTTTGTGGTTATTTTTGGTTTCCCTAGTCTATTTTTGATCCAAGGAAAGTATATGAGGCATTGGAGAAAGAGATGTTTGGTTTTGATCTTTCTTGGAGGATAAAAAGAGTTGGAAGCTTGGCTGGAAGTCTCCTTCAAATTGCTAGAAGCACTATCAGGCATGATAGGCTCTACCCATTAAGATTTCTTGCTTTCCTCTAAATGTTTCATTAAAATAAATCTACTCTCATGAGATAAATGGTTACATGTTTTGTCTGGTTATTTACTTTCATGATTGAATGAATCTCTGATTTTTGAATATGAATCCATTAAATGTTAATTTTAATCTTTGGATGTTTTTCTCTGCGCAAGATCAATGGTGATATGCATATGGAATTTTCGACGCTTTGTGTTTGTTTGGAACTTGTATTCGGGACTGTCTACTTGAAAAGAGCTTGAGTAAATGGTTTTGATTTGAGTTTTAACAGTAGTCTCTTTTGAAATCTTCTCCTTGATGCATCTTGAGTTTGGAAAGGTTGTAGTACTTATGTCCCAGACTGTACCATTTACTTTGAACATGTAATGGCATGTAAACATTTGAGGATATTCTTCTCTCCTCTATTCTGGGTAACCCACGTCTTGTTTGAAAGTATTTGATTGTTTTGATAGAAGGATGCTGGACCTTTTATGGAACTATATCTTGTTATGAGGATATAGAACCTCTAGTTTGAGACTGTATTGTTTACTTACCCTTCGATGTGAATTCAAACTCTTTTGGAAGTGGTCAATAATGGGTTTTTGAAGTATATGGAAGTGTTGTGTTCATACTTCTACTTGTGTTAATTTGATTGGAACAATTACCTTCTCTGCATTGAACTTCTCTTCCTTGATCTTTATGTGCTAGATGGATCTGTGAAAGTTATTTAGTTGGGATTTTTTTTTGGCAAAGGTGTGAGTTCATGAGTAATGTTGAAATTTGTTTGACTTAAAACTTGTGTTGGGTTTTCCTATTCTCTTTCAGATCCATTTGAATGGATTTCTAGTTTTTAAAGGAGATAGGAGTTGAATACTCTTGTGGAATTGTTCACGAGAAAATTTGTTGGGTGGAAAAACTTATGGATTTCTTTCCAACGCTCTGGGAATCTAAGTCCCTCTACTTAACCTGCAGTTGCCGTATGTGCATGTGTGAGAAAGTGTGGATTTCTGTGGTGGTCTTTCGACTAGGGATCCAATAGGGGCACTCCACTGACCCTGTGGCAAAGCTAGCAATCTCTTGCTAGGGAAGAATTTGTCTGGAAGTGGGAAAGGGAGTGAGAATTGATGTAGGAGAACCAATGTTGCAAGTAGAAAATCAGAGGCTTGTGCACACCAGTCAGAAGTTTCATCACATGCACTTGAATTTTAGAAGAAAACAAATCTGCAAAACAACAACAAGACTAAATAGAGCTTAATGAACACAAAGTACCAATAAACTCCTCAATCAAAGAGGCTAAAATTCCTTCTTCCTTTATTGAAGCTCAAGAAGAATTTGTACATAGTGTGGGAATAGAAGACATTTTTGAGAAGGGGAAAATAGAAGAATTTGGCTATCTCCTTTGTTCTCTCAATACACTCTTGAGTTTACAAAATCAATTACCAACCCTTTGTAATGGGAATGGTGTTACAATTTATAGAATGAGAGGTGACTTATTGTCTTCCTCATGACCCTCCATATGCCTTAATACGACTTAAGACTATTCATATTCCACTTTAGATTTTTAAGTCCCTTTTATAATAGCAAGGTGACTTTTCTAAAGTCACTTTTAAGTGACTTAAAGGCATATCAAAAAGTGCAAACCCCAACAAAGAATTAGAACATTTAAAAGTGAGAGAAAGTTGGGGGGAAGAGGAGATGTCACCCGATGAATTCTGTTGATCCTCATTTATGGAAAGCTCCAAATGCAGTGAAACTCTGAATCTTTGAACTCCTTGCACACTTTGAAACTCCTCCAAATTAGCTCATGAATGCTCACTAAGTTGAATGAACTAAGGTGGATCTTGAATGCCTTGTGAAAAATGACTAGGATGCTCCCGAACAATGATGTCCCCCTGAATGATTATCCTTATACATCCCATTGTGCCAAAACTTCTCTTTGAGTGTAACTTACTATTTTTAGTAAGTGTGAAAAAAGCAACTCCTCGATCCTTTGCCAAGTGTTGTGACCTTGATTCCCCTTTCTCCCTGCGTTCCTCACTCCTTTGGATCAAATTTCTATTTTTAGCAGGTGCTCGAGGGCACACTTACTATTTTTAGTAAGTGCCAAAAATGTCCGTTCTGGTGGATTCTCAGCTGTAGTGCACCTCCAATGTCTTCGTCTTCTTTGCAAGTTCTTCTATCAATGACTTTCCCAAAATAACAGTTCTTATGTAGTAGACCTGCTATTTTTAGAAATTTTTCCTCTGGGAGTTGGATTGACATGGAACAAAGTTTTTGATATGGGTTTTTTCCCAATATCATCCCTCTGAAATTTCAGGCCACCCGCTTAATAATCCAGGAGATTTTAAAGTTTTAATTTTTCAAACCTAGCAGTGCTTCTATGTATGACAACCATTAATGGACCTCAAAATTGTAGGTCTAGTTTTCTCCTCCATTTGTGAAGAAAATTTTATTTTTGATGTGGGTTTTTTCTTCTAGTGCTTCATGTGTAATCTTACTTTGATCCGGCAACCGGTTTGACGGGAAATCCCAATTCTTTCTTCGTTGAGTCGAAAAGGAGATTTCTTCATTGTGGATGCTCTATCACACATGGGGGAGTTTGAAGGTGTCTTTTTGATGGTATTGGATAGAGGAATGAATAGAAATAAATGTTTCATTGATTTGTGCACTAGTTTGCAAGCTTTGTTTAGATTTCCATTTTTTAGCTATGGGGATTTTGTTGTTCTCTTCTTTGTTGTTCTTCGTTTCTCCTTAGCTTGATGAGGATTCCTTCTGAGACCTATGCATCACCATGGGAAAGGTATTTTAGTTCCTTTTTTTATCTAGTCTTATAATTTTCAATGGCGAGTGATGGTAGAATGTTGTAGAGGTAGGATGAAGATTGTCTGTGCACGGGAGTGGAAGCAACTGGAAGCACTGAGCGACAGTTAGATTTTTTTGAATTTTTTTGAAATCATGGAAGGAGAATCTTGGGTGAATTTTTCATTACTTGATGTCCCTAACCTCAGGGATGTGAGGGACATCAAATTCCATGGTGTTCAAGAGGACGACACGTGGCGCGATCCGACGGCAGGGAATGAAGGTGGAAAAAGCTACTTTAAAGCACTTGGTGCTGGAAATTGGTCACATGGGTGTCCAAATGACTCCCTATGGGGGATGGGAGAATTTTTCCATGTCTTATGTCCCCCACCTTAGGTGCATAAGGGAAATAAAATTCCACGGTGGTCCTGGAGGTGACACGTGGCGCCCGATCCAACGGCAGGGAATGGATGCTCCAAAAATGCACCTGGGGGCTGAACTACGGTCACGTGGGTGTCCAAAGACTCCCCATAGGGGAAGGGTAAATTTTAAAAGTTATGATGTCTGCCACCTTAGGTGCATAAGGGACATAAAATTCCATGGTGGTCTTGGAGATGACACGTGGCATCCGATCCGATGGCAGGAAATGCATGCTCCAAATAAACACCCGGGGCCGAAACTGTTAAGTCTAGAGGTCATATGAGGGCCCCGAGAGGTCACATGGGGGCTGGGAAAATTTTCCAAGGGCTGATGTACCTGACCTCTGGGACATCGGGGACATGAAATCCCACTAGGCTTCTAGTGCTGACACGTGTCCTCTCAAAAAATGACTAAGTCTTGAACTGCCTTTGAGAGGGTAACTTGGAATGCAGATAACTTGAGCTCCCGGTGGAATTTATTGGTGAAATTTTATATGATCCTGACTGGAAATGAAATTTTGAATCCAATTATGTGATTATCATGTCTTAATTCGAACATAAGGTCCCTTAAAAATCGGAGTTTTGATCTGGGACTCCATTTGTGCCTGAGAAAAACTACCTTCCAATCATATGTGCCAAGGTGTTGTGAAAAATATTATTTCACCATAATGTAGTTCTTGGAATCCTATTTCTGAATATGTTTTGTTTTACTTCTAACTCCATCTCGGAGCTCCCGAAATCTTCTTCTGAAGCCCAACAATTGTTTTAGGCCTATGAACTACCTAGGCTTGTGAACCCTGTTTTCACTCAGAATGCTCCAAGTATTTCAAAACTTCCCAAAGCCTTCCAAAATAATTTCCATGATGTTATAATGTCTTCAATTCATGTCCATTTTTAATTTGGCCCTTCTGTTCCACTCCAGGGGTTTAATTCAGTCATGGGAAGGCCGGCGATAGCCCTTCTCAATACTTGCGCAGAAGATAACATCTTTTCAAAACTCCCTAAAATCACATAGGGGGAATGAATAGAATTTCCTAAATCACCTAGGGACGAATTTGACATCAAATAGAGGTTAAACAGACTAATGGATTTGGCTTGGGGTTCCTGGGAATGATAAAACATGAAAATTTCGACATCTGCGTATAGTTGTCGTGCTCGAAATTGTCAATTTCCCTGTTGCACATTTTCATGACAACAGTTGGCTCTAGCTTGGGGACATGACATGGGAATCCAGAATCTCAATTTTAGACCATATAATTCATTGACCAGTGTCTTATCCATTGGGCCTTGTGGAGTCATACATAACTTCTAGAAAGGAAGATTAGAAGAAGGAAACACACACACACACAAAACGACAGAAAGGAAACACACAACACACAACAAGAAGGGAAACACACACAATGGAAAGGGAAAAACACCTATCAATCACCTATGGTACAAAGCGAGGGACATCCCGATTTTCACCAAGTACTTGTTATTTCTCAAAAATTACCCCTGAAGAGGCAACACCGAATGATGATGTTCTACGAAGCCGTTGACGGGTTCTAGAAAGTATCCTCCTCAATCCGCTTATGAAAGCCAGTGTGCTTTCACAATTGTCTGTGTACTTGGTAGGAGTGATTCCATGTGATCTTCTTGATGCTCAGGTCCTTGCTTGGAAATTCCACTACCTTCATGCTCTTTGAAATCGGTTTCATCGTGTCAGTTGCCTTCCATGTTTATAAATATAGTTGATTCTCCATAGAGCATCTCATCGCTGCCCCAATGCTGATTTTCATTCCAATTCCTTGAATCTTCTGAGTTAATTTATTTCTTGGTTCTATGCTCATTGACATCTTCTTCATGAGAAACATTTGAATCATCCCTTATCTTTATTCCCCATGAGGCATTTGAGTCCTGACGGGAGGATCAGAGGAAAACTCATACTTGTCTTACATGTCCATGGCACGAGTGAAGAGATCAAGAATCAGCTTGGGATCTTCTGCAAATTCTACTACATCAAAAATTTATTTCATGGAGTTATGCTTCATCATTTCCTGTAGCTCCTCTTTGTACGCCTTTGAAGAATATTTATTTTGCAGCTCAAGGAAACTACCCGGAGGGATTACCTCATCATTTTGGGAATCACTGCATTCTATCAATCCTTCATCAAAAATATCTTCATCCTCAGAGGTCTCAAAACTCCTTGATTCACTTTCTTCGTCATGGAAAGAGTCTTCATCTTCAAATGGGAAAGAAAATACTTCAACTTCATCATTGTATCCACCAACCATTGGCTCGAGAGGGACATCATATTTCTCATCTTGCCTTATCTCAATATGGCTGACCTTCACATTAGTTAAGGCTTCCAAATCAGCTTCACGCTTATCTTCCATATTCATGGCTTGCATTAAAAGTTCCAGACTGATCTCAGGGTCTTTTGTTTCTTCCGCGGCTCTTAGCAGTCCTTGTATAGACATTTCTTTCAAACCTTTCACGGGCTCATCACAAGCTGATTTTGTCTCTCCATAGATTGCTTGACCGAGATCATCTTCATCCCCAAATGGGAATGAGAATAACTCCTCATCTTGGAAAAGCGTATAGGCTGATTTTTCTTCTTGAAAATCACCGAGAACCATTTCCTCTTCCTCGTGGTCTACATCATCTGGTGATTCGGGGCTGCCCTCTTGTAACTCGAATCTCCTCAATGCTTCTTCAAAATCCAAATCTCTCTGGGAAGGCATGTCTGGGCCTATCAAGATGGGGATATACTCTTCTTCCTCGGTTACCACCAAGTGATTCATTTGCCTGCTACCTTGATACAATATGTTAGCTTCCGGGATTCTATAATTTCGTATTGTGCACCTCATCTTATTCTCGGGAAGTAATTTCTCCATGTCTCCCTTCACTGGTATGGTTGCAAAAGACCAATTCATTTGAATTTTCCCTCCCAAATCTCGGTAAAAATTTCTACTTAGCAACATTCTAAACAAGGTTGGTATGTCTACTACTAAAATCATCGCTAAAACTTTCTTATTTGGAAATCAAGCGAGAGCCACCTGTATCTTTAACCTTCCGTATAGGTGAGACCTTTTTGATTCCAAAGAGTAATAAGAGCCACTAGGTGGAGTCATTGTAAGTTTAAAAGCCTTGGCGACCTTCAAAGGAATCATGTTGTTCAAGGCACTAGAATCTATTATGCAATTGTTCAATATATATTCTCCATCAAGAAGGGAGACGTAGAAAGGTTCAACTTTATCAATCTTTGATGCACTCAGAGAAAGCATGTTCTGTGAGGGAGGTGTAGGTGAGTTTGGTAGCATGCCTTTGGAATAATGAGCTACATCATTGGGTGTTAGATTACCACTCCTGATATATCGGTGAACCTCTCAAATTGTTCAGGATGAGTCTACAAATATTCGGTTTTAGTAATCTACACTTTGGATTTGTTTGCATATTCTATGAAGTCAAAGGGAGCAGATGTGGACAAGGGGGGTGAAGGGACTACTTTTGGATTTAGGACAGGTTTGGAAGCAGGAGTAGATTTTTGGGAAATGGAGGGTATTTTGAAAGGTACACTAGGAGCTGATTTAGATTCATACTTGGAAGAGACATCAAAAGACTTACTTGGGATTGTGAGAGCTTTCTTACTTGCTACGAGATCAGGCTCCAAAAATGTAGACTTCATGGAAGATGGAAGTGCGGATCCTCGATTGATTATTTTTTTTTGCAGAGTCACCACAGGAGGATCATCAACCTTATTTTCTTTTGCAGTAGTGGAGGGAGATGCTCTTTTCTTAGAATGAGAATGAGTGAATACCGCACATGAGAAACTAGGTGCATCTTCTTCATAACCTCCAGAATACTCACAAAATCTGATTTGTGTATCATTCTCAAACTCATCACTTTCTTGGAAATCACCACCTTCACTTTCTTGTTCAAACTCTTCTTCACTTTCTTGAAATCTGCAATTTACGCTCATGGGTGGGGCCTCCAAGGTGAGCCTTTGGGGTGCTCCTACAATCTGATTTTTGTTGCTTCTTTGAGAAGATACTCGTTCAGATATTTCCCTCCTCAACAATGCCATTTTATGCATTAAAGGATCGGTTCTTTCATCTCCAAGATGTTGAGCTTTACCCTTTGAGGGATTCTTGATCTTTCCGGATAGGATGAGATCGTCATCAAGTTCAATGGCCAATCTTTGTGCTTCTGCAATATTCCTTGGTTGAACTCTTCATAGGATAAATCCTACCTCTGATGATTGAGCATTGATGAAGAATCTCTTGATATTGTTTTGAAAGGGTGAATCTTATTCGTATCCTAAAAAGCAACTGCTTCAAATTGAGCCACGAAGTCTCTCATCGTTTCACTTTCTCCTTTCCTCATTTGAGCCAACTGCGCACCAAGATGTCTTGACAATCTTCAGCTTGATTTAAATCCTTCCTCGAAGGCAGCCTTGATGTCATCCCAGCCAGTGATGGATCGGGAAGGTAGGAGGTAGAACCATTCTACTACTTTTTTCTTGGAGGGACTCCACGAACAATCTTACAGCAACATCTTCATGCTTTGACACCAAGAATTCCACATGATGTCGTGAAAGTAGTAATGTGTTCTTCAGGATGTTGTGAGTTGTCACCTTTGAACTTTGGAAAGTTCTTGCGGGAACCCATTGGTAGATCGTGAAGAGGGGGTTCAAGAGCAAGTGGGCCTGTATTTCTTCCCCATGGAACAATGGGTTGAGGTCTTTCTTCTTCGTCTGCCATCATTTCTTCTGCTTCTATTTTAGCTCTTGTTTCTTCAAATTCTTCTTCGTGAACTCGATGTTCAATGATGGTTGAAAAATGGAGAATTTGAAGGAGTTTGGATAGGATTTCCAGGAGAACTACTCAAGTGCTAGATGGAGAGGAGGCTTGAGAGAAGAAGTATGGATTATCTCTAATTCGTTCTCGCTGATTTTTCAAAGCTTCAAAATTGGAATCAGCAACACCTCTCGACCTGCTCAACCTGGTGTATCTTCTTTTAGCCAACTTTTGAAAACTTCTTGCAGTCGGAACATGAAAGGGCACTGTGGAATGTGAAAATTCATGTGTAGAAATCAGCAGTGTATCTTTTGGAAATGGAATTTCATGAACTCCTTTTTATTTTTTTTCAATATTTGATTTTTTTTTAAATTTTCAGACCTTGCGGTCGTATATTGGGTGCATGCTGCTTAATCTGCCCCATGGTGGGTGCCAAAAATTGTTGGCGAGAAAATTTTTCAGGTCAAAAACTTATGGATTTCTTACCAATGCTCTGGGAATCTAAGTCCCTCTACTTAACCGGTGTAGCTGCCGTATGTGCATGTGCAAGAAAGTATGGATTTCTGTGGTGGTATTTTGACCAGGATCCAACAGGGGACACTCCACTGACCCTTGGTAAAGCTATCAATCTCTTGCTAGGGAAGAATTTTTCTGGAAGTGGGAAAGGGAGTGAGAATTGATGTAGGAGAACCAATGTTACAAGTAGAAAATTAGAGGCTTGCGCACACTAGTCAGAAGTTTCATCACATGCACTTGAATTTCAGAAGAAAACAAATCTGCAAAACAACAACAAGACTAAATAGAGCTTAATGAACACAAAGTACCAATAAACTCCTCAATCAAAGAGGCTAAAATTACTTCTTCCTTTATTGAAGCTCAAGTAGAATTTATACATAGTGTGGGAATAGAAGACATTTTTGAGAAGGGGAAAATAGAAAAATTTGGCTATCTCCTTTGTTCTCTCAATACACTCTTGAGTTTACAAAATCAATTACCAACCCTTTACAATGGGAATGGTGTTACAATTTATAGAATGAGAGGTGACTTATTGTCTTCCTCATGACCCTCCATATGCCTTAATATGACTTAAGACTGTTCATATTCCACTTTAAATTTTTAAGTCCCTTTTATAATAGCAAGGTGACTTAATTTACATTATGTTTCTAAAGTCACTTTTAAGTGACTTAAAGGCATATCAAAAAGTGCAAACCCCAATGAAGAATTAGAACATTTGAAATTGAGAGAAAGTTGGGGGGAAGAGAGAGAGAGAAGAAGAAGAGGAGATGTCACCCGATGAATTCTGTTGATCCTCGTTTATGGAAAGCTCCAAATGTAGTGAAACTCTAAATCTTTGAACTCCTTGCACACTGTGAAACTCCTCCAAATTAGCTCCCGAATGCTCACTAAGTTGAATGAACTAAGGTGGATCTTGAATGCCCTATGAAAAATGACTAGGATGCTCCCGAACAATGATGTCCCCCTGAATGATTATCCTTATACATCCCATTGTGCCAAAACTTCTCTTTGAGTGTAACTTACTATTTTTAGTAAGTGTGAAAAAAGCAACTCCCTCGATCCTTTGCTGAGTGTTGTGACCTTGATTCCCCTTTCTCCCTGTGTTCCTCACTCCTTTGGATCAAATTTCTATTTTTAGCAGGTGCTCGAGGGCACACTTACTATTTTTAGTAAGTGCCAAAAATGTCCGTTCTGGTGGATTCTCAGCTATAGTGCACCTCCAATGTTTTCGTCTTCTTTGCAAGTTATTCTATTGATGACTTTCCCAAAATAGCAGTTCTTATGTAGTATACCTGCTATTTTTAGAAATATTTCCTCTGGGAGTTGGATTGACGTGGAAAAAAGTTTTTTGATATGGGTTTTTTCCCAATATCATCCCTTTGAAATTTCAGGCCTTCCCACTTAATAATCCAAGAGATTTTAAAGTTTTAATTTTCATACCTGGTAGTGCTTCTTGTGTATGGCAACCATTAATGGACCTCAAAATTGCAGGTCTATTTTTCTCCTCCATTTGTGAAGAAAATTGTATTTTTGATGTGGGTTTTTTCTTCTAGTGCTTCATGTGCAATCTTACTTCGATCCGGCAACCGGTTTGATGGGAAATCCCACTTCTTTCTTCGTTGAGCCGGAAAGGAGATTTCTTCATTGTGGATGCTCTATCGCACATGGGGGAGTTTTAAGGTGTATTTTTGATGGTCTTGAATAGAGGAATGAACAAAAATAAATGGTTCATTGATTTGTGCATTGGTTTGCAAGCTTTGTTTAGATTTCCATTTTTTAGCTATGGGGATTTTGTTGTTCTCTTCTTTGTTGTTCTTCATTTCTCCTTAGCTTGATGAGGATTCCTTCTGAGACCTATGCATCACCATGGGAAAGGTATTTCAGTTCCTTTTTGATCTGGTTTGAGCATTTGCAATGGTGAAGTGATGGTAGAATGTTGCAGAGGTAGGATGAAGATTGTCTGTGCACGGGAGTGGAAGCAGCTAGAAGCACTAAGTGGCAGTTAGATTTTTGATTTTTTTGAAATCATGGAAGGATAAGATTTGGTAAATTTTTCATTACTTGATGTCCCTAACCTCAGGGATGTGAGGGACATCAAATTCCACGGTGGTCAAGAGGATGACATGTGGCGGCGATTCGACGATAGGGAATGAAGGTGGAAAAAACTGCTTTAAAGCACTTGGTGCTGGGAATTGGTCACATGGGTGTCCAAATGACTCCCTATGGGGGCTGGGTGAATTTTTCCATGTCTTATGTCCCCCACCTCAGGTGCATAATGGACATAAAATTCCACGGTGGTCTTGGAGGTGACATGTGGCGCCCGATCCAACAACACGGAATGGATTCTCCAAAAATGCACCTGGGGGCTGAACTACGGTCACGTGGGTGTCCAGAAGACTCCCCATAGGGGATGGGAAAATTTTCCAAGGTATTATGTCCCCCACCTTAGGTGCATAAGGGATATAAAATTCCACGGTGGTCCTGGAGCTGACACGTGGCGCCCGATCCGACGGTAGGGAATGCATGCTCCAAATAAGCACCCGGGGGCTGAACTGTCAAGTCTTGAGGTCATATGAGAGCCCCAAAGGTCACATTGGGGATGGGTGAATTTTCCAAGGGCTGATTTACCTAACCTTAGGGATTTTGGGGACATGAAATCCCTCCAGGCTCCTGGTGCTGACATATGTCCTCTCGAAAAAATGACTAAGTCTTGAACTACCTTTGAGAGGGTAACTTGGAATGCAGATAACTTGAGCTCCCGGTGGAATTTCTTGGTGAAATGTTATATGATCCTGACTGGAAATATTATTTTTAATCCAATGATGTTGGTCTCATATCTTAATTCAACCATATTATTCCTTAAAAATCAGAGTTTTGATCTAGGACTCCATTTGTGCCTAAGAAAAATTGCCTTCCAATCATATGTGCTAAGGTGTTGTGAAAATA
This sequence comes from Taxus wallichiana var. yunnanensis, assembly GCA_018340775.1. Taxonomy (NCBI): domain Eukaryota; kingdom Viridiplantae; phylum Streptophyta; class Pinopsida; order Cupressales; family Taxaceae; genus Taxus; species Taxus wallichiana. The sequence goes on from CM031244.1 coordinate 11,733,207, forward strand.
TTATTTCACCATAATGTAGGCATTGGAATCCTATTTCCAATGATTGTTTTTTTACTTCTAACTCCATCTAGAGATCCCGAATATTCTTCTTCTCTCAAGCCCAATAATTGTTTTAGGCCCGTGAACTTGCTAGGCTTATGAACCTGTTTTCACTCGAGAATGCTCCAAGTATTTCAAAACTTCCCAAAGCCTTCCATAATAATTTCCATGATGTTCTAATGTCTTAAATTCATGTCCATGTTTAATTTTTCCCTTTTGTTTTTCTCCTCCAGGGGTTGAATTCAGTCCTAGGAAGGCCAGGCGTAGCCCTTCCCAACACTTCCGAAGATAACATCTTTTCAAAACTCCCTAAAATCACCTAGGGGAATGAATAGAATTTCCTAAATCACCTAGGGACCAATTTGACATTAAATAGAGGGTGTAACAGATTTGGCTTGGGGTTCTCGGGAATGATAAAACATGAAAATTTCGACATCTAGGTATAGTTGTCGTGCTCTCATTCATTGTCAATTTCCTGTTGCACATTTTCACGACAAATGGAATGTATCTTGCTTTGCCAAGATTTGTACTTCTACTTCAAGACTATACTGTTTACTTTTCTCTGTAGAATGAACTTGAACTTGTGTTTAAACAACATTGAATAGATGAACTGGGTAGTGTTGATATTGTTGTTCCGATAAGGTTTGAATTCATAAGGAAAAATAGAAGTATTATTTTTTATAGACTGCATGTTTGGTTTGTATTCTCTTTTGAGAACTAGCGAAAGAACTTTTGAGTTTGAAATGGAATTTGGAATTCAATTGATAATACAATGGTGAATGAATTCTAGGTTCGGATATTTTCTATTGAGTTTCCTTTAACTTTTGGGAAGTAAGTTATGTTGTTCTAACTACTCTGTAGATCGACTCTCTTCCATGTTGTAGAGTGTTTATCATTCTAGGTCTGTTTGACTTCTTAAATTTGGATTTCTTCCTTTAAATCTTGGATAAATTAATTTGAACTCACTGTTCAGAAATGGAAACTTCCTTTTGGATTGTTTAGTTTAACTTGTTACTGTGGGACTGTGGAAAGTTCATGGGAATAGTTGTATGTTCGAAAAACTTTGGGATTGTCATTCTTGGTACTGGGAAAACCAATTCGTCCCCATTTGGTCTTTCTTAATCTCAGCTAACTTGTATTGAATCAATGGTTGTGTCGATTCGGGAAGTGTGCAGTTGAGTTTTTCATGTAGAAAGGAAAATGTAATCATTTCTAGTCTGACTATTTTGAATGAATGAGTCATGCATCATTAGGATATTGTTTTTGGATGGAATCCTTTCTGTGCACTCAATAATATTATGAATCTTCCCTGGATGGACATGAGTAAGAGATAATCCTTGTGTAAGTCTTGCTTTGATTTTTGGAACGTATGGTTTCAGATCTCTAAATGATATCTTCTATAATGTAGAATATACTTAAGGCTTGCAAGTAGGATGATGACTATTTTGATTCTCTCCCTTCTTGGATTGGTTTGGGATTCTTGTTATCAGATGTTGTCTCTTAAATGGTGAATCCTTTTATTGGTTTCCTTGATTAATGTAGTTATGTAGGTACTCAGTTATGTACTTTCTGAACCTATTTTCTATTTCTTAGGTGAATGGTGAATCGTGGATAGTCCGTATTGATTCTTCTTCTTATTTACTTAAGTTGTAGGATGAATCATCCTAAATATGTACTATGCTGAATTGAATTTGTCTGTACATGATTCTAGAAACTTGGTAAAACAACAATAAGGTTTTTGGTTCTGAAAGTAACTCTTTTTGTTACATAGTAAAGTTAAATTTTGTATTTCAATTTAGAAAGAATTATGAAATAATTAGACGACAAGATCTGTTGTTTGTTTTAAATAAGTAATTGATTGGGAAAATTCTTATATGATATAATGCAGTAGTTGCTAATTATATTATGCTCTTTTCTTAAAAGTGATTTCAGAATTATTATTTGTACTTCTTTTATGGTTTTTATTACTTATGCTTATTGGTATGATATATTAATTGTTTCATTAAAGCATAGTTGTTTTAATGGAACAATTAGTGGAATGCACTTCATTTTAATGCTTAGTGCTTATCATGCTCAGTTTAATGAATTGACCCATGCTAGCAATTTTTACAGATGGACTTCGTAAGTGATAAAAGAAGGAAAAAACTTTTATGATGTATTGGCTGATTTAAAGTCTAGTTCTTTTGTAAATAATTTCGATTCATTCTTGAGTTGTATTGAAAAAGAAAAGTTATGTTCTTTTATGATCTTAATGTTGATCGACATGCAGTATGCCTGAAATGCATAGTCTTGTAAAGTGTATATTTTATCATGATGAATTGAAAGGTTTGGAGATTGACTCCAAAATTTGATGTAATTTCTCTTGTCTTTGTGTATGAAGGAAATAACAATGCTATCTTGTTGATACTCTTTATATCGGTTTGTATAACTATTACTTGTTATCATTTAATAAGTTGGAATAAGGGAATAGTTCAATCTCCCTTACTAAGGTGTAACTTGCTAAGTTGCATAAGATGTCATTCTCTATCTAAACAACTATAGTATAATAATGAAATATGTATTGGACATACAATTAAACTATATGAGTGGTGAATGATAAAAAGGTTATGTTAACCCTAACATCTAATCATGTAGAGGAAGACTCTTCCTCTCTCAAAAGAAGGAAAAATAAAAGGAATGGTGGTTATGATCGTTAATCTTTGTACTTCATTTTATATGAAGTAAACACTAGCTGAACCTAGGTGGATGATACACCTTCTTTGGACAGCTAAGTTGCATTAAAATTAACTGTTTGATGTTTCCTACTCTTTTTTGGATAACTACTTGTTATGCCAAGTTAATGAATATAAATGCAATCATGAGTTAATGAAGTTCTTAATATTAAATCAAATTAATTATGGATAAAGAACTTAACGATGTTGGAATTAGGGTTAGGCATGGTTGCTACAATTTGAATCTTAATCCAAATTTAATTATGAATTAATGACCACCAAGGGGTATGTACATCATGATGAATCAGTTCTAATGGATGTTGGCACATGCCAACTACATGACTATACCTTTGAGAAGACTAAGGGCTTCTCGAGGATACAATGTTGTAGTTGACATGTGGCAACACCCTTCCGTATTTGTTCATCTAGATCTACACACATCTGGACTTGAACTTAGTTTCTCTCTAGGTCAAGTTAGTAGCATGATTAGAATAGGAAGTAGCTTTCATGACTCAGGGTACCTAGGCACATTCGAGCACGACTTAGGTCGGTCGAGTATGCCCATATACCCTAAGTCATTGTGAGTGTTTCCCTATAAAAATTATGTCGCTAACTTGGGTTAGGGTCAAACCTTGGGCAAGTGTACTTGACATAAGTCGAAAAGACCATTCTAGATAATAGCGAGTGGGGTGAAAGATATATTCGAATAGACGAGTATGTCATCTAGGAATAGTAACATGAACAATATGTTGAAAATATTTGGCCAAAGTATCGCAAGTTGCTAGTTGCGTTGTCCTATGTCACCTAGTTTAAAGAAACGTGATGTCAGATGAATATTAGTAACAAATATTCATATAGTTTCTTTAAACAGATCACTCAAGAACCGAATATGGTAGGAAAACTAAGTATATGTAGTGTATATAAATTATTCTATACTTTAAGACAAACATGAGATATTGGTTGTAACCGAGTCATGAAACGAGAGATCGGTAATTTCTTGAGTCATTACAACCGCATAAGGTTATCTCACATGAGATTGATTGACATGGAATGTGTGTTCTAAATGATGTTTTATTTAGAATAGAGAACATTGTGTAAAAAAAAATTCCCTTGTTTCTAAATTCTTAAAATAGGAATGTTACATCTTGGTATCAGAGCTAAAGGTTGCAGCTCTTGGGCCTATTGTTTCCATAATCTGATAAAACTTAAATTTTCATGTTAACAAGAAAATTGTTAGAACAAGAGGAAATGTTTCAAATAATCCTCCACCTGAGGAAGGAGTAGCAACTGCCTAAAAACTCGATGAGATCCTTGCTGCCCTATTGGACACAAGAGATCGTTTGGTTGTACTTGAACAACAAGTAATGGGAAATGAGGAGGAAGAAGATGTTGGTAATAATAATCAGCCACCTCCTGAGGACAATGCCAATTTAGGTGTTGATAATAACAATGTGAACATACCTGATCAGCCTGAGAACAAAAAGGCTAGGTTGGTAGTTGAACTCACTAATGATATAAAAAGGATAAGTCCACCCAAGTTTGATGGCACCACATTAGGAGATGGAGCTAAGAATTGGCTCAATGAAATGGAGAAGTACTTTGCAATAAGGAATTTCTTAGAAGAAACAAAGGTGATATAGGGAGCATATCAGCTTTCCCATGAGGCATCTTCATGGTGGGATAGTCGTAAGGCTGAGTTGAATATTGATGAAACTAATATCACTTGGGATCAATTTAAAGGTTACTTTAGGCAACGTTGGCTACCACAACTTTATTATGATCGAAAATGATTGAATTCCAGAACTTAGCTCAAGGAAAGCTAACTATAACTGAGTATTGGGAGCGGTTTACTAAACTCCTTAAGTATGTACCTCAGTATCAAACTGACAAGAAGTTCAGGATATGGAAATTCATCATGGGATTGAATCTTGTTATAGGAGGAGAGGTGGATTTTCACATCCCAACCACGATGGAAGGGGTTGTTGAAAAAGCCATATGGCAGAATAGAAATTAAAGGTAATTTCGCTCATAAAGAGGCAATAAGGAAGAAAGTCCCCAAATCCTCTTCATCATCTCTTGCACCTAAGAAAAGACCATGGAATAAATTCAGAATGAAAAGTAAGTTTTTAGCTGATAATAGTAATAAAGAAACAATAAATAAGTCTATTGGTAATGCACAAAACAAATTTGTCAAGAATAATAATAACGGACAGAAGTCCTATGGAGGTCAGAATGATAACTCTAAGGATGGAAATAAATCGAGCCTAGAAAGGGACCTGTAGGAGGCTGTTATAACTGTGGAAAAGATCATTATGCAAATCAATGTCCTTTGAAAAAGAATGATCATAATCAGCAACATAAGATACATGTTGTAGTAGCTGACAAGCAGGCTGAAAAATAGGCCACACCCATAGAGGTTCCGGTAAGTTATTTGGCATACCTATAACTATTATTTTTGATACCAAAGCTACTGAATGTTTTATTTCTAGTAAATTAGCATCAAAATTAAAAAGAAAAGATGGAAACATGGATAAAATATGGACTATACATTATGAAAACAATGTTTTTCATATTGTTAGTATGTGTCTTTTTGGAGCAGTCCTTGACTTACCTAGTTTTTCCACTGGAGTTGATCTTTACGTTACACCTTTGGTATCTTATGATGTAATCATAGGTGTTAATTAGTTAGCTGAACATAAGGAAAAAGTGGACTGTTTTGAAAAACATATTAGTTGTTTAGATGACCTGTAGAAAACAACATAGATTTAGGGTGTGAAATGTGAGATTTCTATTAGGAAACTGTCAACTATGCAACTTAAAAAGGAAAAAAATAAAGGTTGTACCTTATATGCAATAAATATTTCAGAAACTGCTGAAGAGAATAGTGATGTCATGGAACGATATCCGTTGTTACGAAACTACAGTGATGTGTTTCCGGAAGAGTTACTAGGTCTTCCACCTAAAAGGGAATTTGAATTCACTATTGAAATCAAGCACGAACCGAACCTATTTCTAAGGCACCATATCGAATGACTACTATAGAATTAGTAGAGCTTAAGGCTCAATTACAAGAAATTTTTCTAAAGGTTTGATTAGACCGAGTGTTTCACCTTGGGGAGCACCAATAATTTTTGTGAAAAAGAAGGATGGAACACTTAGATTGTGCATTGATTACAGAATGTTAAACAAAGAAACAATTAAGAATAGATATCCACTCCCTAGAATTGATGATCTATTTGATCAGATGCGTGGAGCATCGGTATATTCTAAGATAGATCTTCAATTTGGATATCATCAATTACAGATTAAGGATGAGGACATTCATAAAACAACTTTCGAACAAGGTATGGACATTATGAGTTCACAGTTTACCTTTTGGATTAACAAATGCATCTCGTAGCTTTTATGAATTTAATGAATAATATCTTTCAAGAATACTTGGACAATTTTTTTCTTGTATTCTTGGATGAAATTCTCATATATTCTAAGAGTATTGAGGAACACCATGAGCATTTGAAGATAGTTTTGGAAATTTTGAGAAAGAGATGGTTATATGGTAAGCTATCTAAATGTTCTTTCTGCAAATACGAAGTTCACTATTTGGGACAGTAATAAGAAAGAATGGAATTTTTGTAGATCCTTCTAAAATTGTAGCTATAATTGAGTGGCATGCACCAAAGAATGTACATGAAGTTAGAAGCTTCATGGGTCTTATTGGTTACTATAGAAAATTTGTAAAATGTTTTTCTAAAGTGGCTGCACCAATAACTTCATTACGTAAAAGGATAAGAAGTTTGTGTGGAATGAGAAATGTGAGTCTCGCATTCAAAAATTTGAAGGAACAGTTAACATCGAACCTATTAGGGATATGGATAAAAAAAAGGGCAAAAGGAAGCTGTAAAACTCTGAAGAAGATGATACCACTGCTGAAATATTCAAGAAGCTTCTCTCTCTGGATGCCAGGCTTGGCAATGCAAAAGGGTGTAATGACTGTATCCTCTCAGCTCTTAAAAGTATCTATAATTTTATAGAGCAACATGTGCGAAGTATATGCAGTCTCAGCGGCATTACCGAGGATATATGGGGATCAAAGGAGAACAGAGATCTTGTAATTTCCCAGGTAGATTTGAAAGATCCATCCCAGGCCACGGCCATTGCGTTCTTCATCTCGCTCCAAATGATTAAGGCCAAGATTGACCGAGTTGTCAAGTGATGCGGTGCCCTATTGTTGTTTACTAGCGGTGAAGTTGTTGTTGTCTGCGATTTTGATGTTGTTTTTGGCCGGGATGACCAGTGGTGGTTCCCTCTTGTTCATTTTTTGTCTCTTTCACTCTTATTCGGATCATTGTCTATCTTGATCCTGTTTTGCTTCCTATTTTGTATTATCGGCTATTGAGCCTCCTAGTCTATGATGTTTGGCATATCTAGGATTTGTTTCTCTTATTTTGATATCTACATTTTGAGCCTTTTTGTACATAGGGTATAGTCCCTTCAAAAATATTTACCCATAATAAAAAAAAAATATCAGCACCTATTCTAGCGGTACCATACCCTAATGGAGACTAAACTGTGTGACAGATGCATCCGGGAAGGTCTTGGAGGTATTTTGTTACAAAATGATCATGTCATAGCTTAAGAAAGTAGAAAACTAAAGTTACATGAGTTGAATTATGCTCCACATGATTTAGATCTTGCTACCATTGTTCATGCACTACAAGTTTAAAGGCATTATCTACTTGGTAAACCTTTTGAATTAAAAATTGATAATCTTGGATGAAGTATATTTTCACTCAGCCAAATCTAAATGCAAGACAATGAAGATGGTTAGAGTTTTTTTCTCAATATGATTTTGATATAAATTACATCAAAGGTAAGGAAAATAGAGTGGTTGATGCTCTAAGTCGTAGGAAGCACATTTCTACTCTTATAACATTGAGAACTCAGTTTAAGGATGAAGTAAAAAGTGTTATGGAATTTGATTCTTACTTTCAGCAAGTAAAAACGCTTGCTATAGATCCAAATGATGTGAGGTATAAAGGTTTTCACTTTGAAAATGAAGGAATCTTAAGATTTGAAAACAGAGTATACATACCTTTGCTAAATGATTTAAGAAAGAAATTGTTAGCAGAATTTCACAATTCACCTTTCTCTAGACACCCAGTATTACAAAGATGCTTTGCTGATATAAGACAACAATATTTCTAGAAGGGGATGAAAAAGACATTATTGATTTTGTGACACATTGCTTAGAATGTCAATGTGTTAAAGCTAAACATATGCATCCAACCGGTTTATTGTATCCTCATAGCATACCGCAATACAAATGGCAAGTAATAAGCATGGATTTTGTACAAGGGTTGCCTATGTCAAGAAATAAACATGATGTTATTTTGGTAGTTGTTGATAAACTAACAAAAGTAGCACATTTTATTGCTGGTAATCTAAAGGATGATTCTCCTATTTTGGCAAAGAGATTTGTACATGAAATTTTCAGATTACATGGAGTACCTGAATTAATCATATCTGATAGAGATCCTAGAATGACTTCAAGGTTTTGGAAAACACTTAATGCAGCTCTAGGAACTAAGCTGAATTTTAGTTTTGTGTATCATCTAGAAATGGATGGATAGACTGAAAGAGTTAATCAATTTTTAGAGGATATGTTACGAATGTATTGTATGGATCAGCAATATAAGTGGGAAGAGTACCTTCCACTAGTTGAGTTTTCTTATAATAACACATATCATGCCTCTCTTAAGATGGCACCTTTCGAAGCACTATACGGAAGAAAATGCAGAACCCTCATTAGTTGGGACAACATTGAGGATAGAGAGGTAATTGGACCTGAAATCCTTACGGAAATGGAACAACAAGTTAAAATGATTCGTGAATGCTTAAAAGAAGCAACAGATAGGAAAAAGAGTTATTCTGATTTAAAGTGGGTTGATAGGAAATTTAAACTTGGTGAGAAGGTCTTTCTTCAGGTTAAACCAAAAAGAGCTCTATAACTTTTGGCAAGGCCGCCAAGTTATCACCTCGTTACATGGGACCTTTTAAAATAGTTAAAGTAATCAACCATATAGCTTACCGTTTAGCATTACCTCCTACTTTGTCACGAATGCATGATGTTTTCCAGATTTCTTTGCTTAAGAAATACATTTCAGATTTATCACATGTGTTAAATTAGAATTCCTTACAGGTCCAAGACCTAGGAATAATCATGGTTAAACCCATACAAGTGCTAGAAACTTGTCAGTTGCATTTAAGAAATCGTGAAATAAGTCAATGTAAGGTCTAGTGGGACCAGTTTAACAAAGAAAGTGCAACCTAGGAAAATCTAGAAGATATGAAAACTATTTTTCCATATTTATTTGAACAAAATTGATTCTAATGACTGATAAAAATTTGTGATTTTATCTTTATATGACAATAAGTCTGCCAGTTTTGGGTAGATAACTATTTATTTTTAAATAAACAACTATGTGAATGCTGATTTCTGGAACTTTAAAATTATGATATTGTTACAAACATATGATAAGAAAGTGAATAAATTGATTGTCCTTAATGCAATGGTCAAAATAAGATAATCATTGGGACGATGATTCTTTTAGGAGGGAAGTATGTAACACCTTTGACAAACTATTATATTTATCTTTTACATTGCAAGCATTGACATGTGATTTTCTTAATGCGGTGTAATCCTTTGCTTGTTGAAAATCATGCTTGCTAGGGATAAATCATGCTTGCTAGTGGATTCATTAGACTGAAATGCTGATGCTTGCAATAATCCATTTTTACTTCGAGATAGGTGAGTTGTAATCTAGTTAAGATGGTTGCAAAATTATCTCTACTAACTGACTCATCCTTGGATCAATTCCATTGATCTAAGGAATGTTTTAAATATCCATACTGGTCTAAATGGTAAACTAACATTCATAGGTTTAGAGACGTAGTGGACTAAACTTTTGCATGTTTATAAATTCTTTTTGGTCTTGTAATATCATGCCTGCATTCGGTTGTACGTTTTGTGCTCAGATCTTTCAGATTGATCTCTTTAGGACATTTAACAACATTAAGTGGAACGAAGCCTGCTTCACGACTATGAAGGGAATCTAAGTCCTAAACCTATGATATCTATCCTAATGGTATTCTAAACTAAGGTAAATGTACCTACTTCCTAGCTATGTCTACTTATATGGGTGACAATCTATCCTAAGCTTCATGTTCTATGTTGGGATGGGGAAAAACCTAAGGTGATGTTAGGTATACTCTTAACCTATTACCTACTACTAAATTGGTTTGAATAATAACCTATCTTAAGTTAGAAAATTACCTAAGGAAATGTTTATAAACCTAAGGTAATTACTTTCTAAACTAACCTAAGGTCATAACCTAAGTTATGGAAATCTATCCTAAACTAATGAAAGGGACCTAAGGGTCGTATGGCAAGTTGGCGATGGTTCCAAAGGAATTTATTTGATTTGATTTTCAAATTAATAGGAAGTACTGCCAGTTTTGGAAGAGACATGTAAACTTGGTGGAAGCTTATGTGGAATCATAGTTAAAATTAGAAATGCATGCAAGAGGTTGAAATAGCATTCGCCAATTTTGGGAGGCGGTGGCAAGGAGAGATAGGTGGGAGATTGTGGAGTAATGACATTAATGAATCTCAATTTTTGTGAGAAAACCATCTTGGAAACAATGAGGGCGGATTTGTTGGAGGTTGTTTGGTCTTACATGCTTTGTGATTTTTCTCTGCATGGAGCTATCTGGTTCTTTGAACCAATAGTTCAACTTTCACTTTGTGGCTATTTTTGGTTTCCTGGTCTATTTTCGATCCAAGGAAAGTATATGAGGCATTGGAGAAAGAGATGTTTGGTTTTTGATCTTTCTTGGAGGAGAAAAAGAGTTGGAAGCTCGGCTGGAAGTCTCCTTCGAATTGGTAGAAGCACTATCAGGCATGATAGGCTCTACCCATTAAGATTTCTTGCTTTCCTCTAAATGTTTCATTAAAATAACTCTGCTCTCATGAGATAAATGGTTACATGTTTTTTCTAGTTATTTACTTTCATGATTGAATGAATCTCTCGTGATTTTTGATATGAATCTAGTGCATGTTAATGTTAGTCTTTGGATGTTTTTCTCTCAAAGATCAATGGTGATATGCATACGAACTTTTAAGGATTTGTGTTTGTTTGGAACTTGTATTCGGGACTATAAATGGTTTTGATTTGAGTTTTAACTGGTAGTCTCTTTTGAAATCTTCTCCTTGATGCATCTTGAGTTTAGAAAAGTTGTAGTACTTATATCCCAAACTGTACTGTTTACTTTGAACATATATTTCCATGTAAATGTTTGAGGATATTCTACTCTCCTCTGTTCTAGGTAACCCGCGTCTTGTTTGAAAGTATTTGATTGTTTTGATAGAAGGATGCTGGACCTTTTATGGAACTGTATCTTGTTGTGAGGATATAGAACCTCTGGTTCGAGACTGTATTGTTTACTTACCCTTCGGTGTGAATTTGAACTCTTTTGGAAGTGGTTGATAATGGGTTTTTGAAGTATATGGAAGTGTTGTGTTCGTACTTCTACTTGTGTTAATTTGATTGGAACAATTACCTTCTCTGACACTAAAATTCTCTACCTCAATCTTTATGTGCTAGATGGAGCTATGAAAGTTATTTAGTTGGGATTTCTGTTACAGTTCGAGTTCATGAGTAATGTTGAAACTTGTTTGACTTAAAAATTGTGTTGGGTTTTCATATTCTCTTTCAGATCCATTTGAATGGATTTATGGTTTTTAAAGGAGATAGGAGTTGAATAATCTTGTGGAATGTATCTTGTTTTTCCAAGATTTGTACTTCTACTTCGGGGTATCTGCTTACTTTTCTCTTAAGAATGAACTCGAACTTGTGTTTAAACAATGTTGAATAGATGAACTGGTAGTGTTGATATTGTTGTTTTGATAAGGTTTGAATTCATAAGGAAAAATAGAAGTATTGTTTTCTATAAACCGTTTGTTTGGTTTTGTATTCTCTTTTGGGAACTAGTGAAAGAACTTCTAAGTTTGAAATGGAATTTGGAATTCAATTGATAATATAATGGTGAATGAATTCTAGGTTTGGATCTTTTCTATTGAGTTTCCTTTAAATTTTTGGAAGTAAGTTTTGTTTCTCGAACTACTCTGTAGATCAACTCTCTTCCATGTTGTAGAGTGTTTATCATTCTAGGTCTGTTCGACTTCTTGAATTCAGCTTTCTGCCCTTTAAATCTTGGATAAAGTAACATTAACTCACTTTGTTCGAAACGGAAACTTCCTTTTGGATTGTTTAGTTTAACTTGTTACTGTCGACTGTGGAAAGTTCATGGGAATAGTTATATGTTCGGAAACTTTGGGATTGTCATTCTTGGTACTGGGAAAACCAATTCGTCCCCATTTTTTCTTTCTTAATCTCGGCTAACTTGTATTTAATAAATGGTTGTGTTGATTTGGGAAGTGTGTAGCTGAGTCTTTCCTGTAGAAAGGAAAACGTAATCATTCTAGTCTGACTATTTTGAATGAATGAGTCATGCATCATTAGGATATTGTTTTCGATGGACTCCTTTATGTGCACTCAATAATATTATGAATCTTCCTTGGATGGACACGAGTAAGAGATAATCCTTATGTAAGTCTTGCTTTGATTTTTGGAACATATGGTTTTAGATATCTGAATGATATCTTATATAATATAGAATTTACTTAAGGCTTGCAAGTAGGATGATGATTGTTTTGATTCACTCCCTTCTCGGATTGGTTTGGGATTCTTGTTATCACATGTTGTCTCTTAAATGGTGAATCCTTTTATTTGTTTCCTTGATTAATGTAGTTATGTAGGTACTCAGTTATGTACTTTTTGAACATGTTTTCTATTTCTTAGGTGAATGGTGAATCGTGGATAGTCTGTATTGATTCTTCTTCTTATTTACTTAAGTTGTAGGATGAATCATCCTAAATATGAACTATGCTGAATTGAATTTTTCGCACATTTTCAAGAAACCATTTCCTAATCACTCAACTTCTTCTCGACAAAACTGGAGAGACCTTAACTAATGATAGCCATACCCGCAAGGTCCATGCTATTTTTAGTGACACACCAATTGCTTCCCAATTACCTTATATTCCTTCCATAGAGGAAATCCTAGCCCGAAGTCCTCCACCTACACATGAACCCACTTCACCTATTCCTCCACCCACAAAGGAACACCCTTCATCTCCTCCCTCACCTGTGAAGGAGCCTTCTGTTAACATCGAGACCACTTCACCTTTGGCTTCTCCACCTAGAGAGTTGTCACCAATTGTACCTCTTTGACCCATGAGAGATGTTTGTTCATCTCCTCCACCCACAGAGGAGCACCCATCATCTCCTCCACCTATCAAAGATCTAGTAGAAATTTTGTTACCTCTAGGTGACCATTCTCCATCAGCCACCCAAGATCCTGCCGACTTACTTTTGGCTCTCTTACCCACAGAGGCTGAAGCTAGCGATTTCCTATTTCTAAAACACATTTTACAGAATCACCATTGGATCTACATTGACCTCACCCACTGCACTTGTCGTTCTCATGCTTAGCTGATCACCTGGATTATGTGGATAGAGCCTTACTTTGGGGGCGTCTTCTACTTCTTGTCTCAACACAAATGTAGATGTCACTCACTGACACCTCCACTATCTATCCAAAAGTATTTCAGCCAACCGAACCAAACATAACCACAACTATCAAAAATTCTCCCACGATACCACTCATGGCTCAACTCACACCTTTACCCATAACCCAACATGCATCTACATCCAAATCCACACCTACATCATCTTCCTTGCCTAAACCTATTACTACTTTGGGGGTCATCCCAACAACTAGCCTTACTCATCCACCCATCAAATTAGATTTAGCTACGTCCTATAAAACTAACAACAAATTTAACTCAGCCCCTAAATAGAATAACCAATCTCTTAGATCTCATATCCTAACCCCACCAATCACACCCTCATCACCTTCACCCCTTCCTCGTCTATCCTAGGACCTCACCCCTCGACCACAGCTAAGAAACCTCCACCCACTTTGGTAAACCAAGAACGCAGCAGCCTATTACTCCCTCACGCTGACTTCTAATACACCCAAGCACCCCACACAACCTCCACCCATACCTCCAATACCATCAATAACTTCTTCAGTACCTATAACACTTCCTTCCCTTTCCCTCACACCCCCTACCGACCTACACCATCTACCTCCACAACACCTCGGTTATCCCCATGGGTAACCCGCCCTCTTCCACCATCCACTTTTCCCTCTAAATATCATGCGCCCATATCACCTTTACCCAAGAAGGTGCAACCTAAAGGAAAAAATCTGCTACCCTCCAATAAGGTAGTTAAACCAACCACACACTCTATTGCCAGTTCATCTACCATGCCCCTACCCAAGCAGACACGACCAACACCTAAGACCATAGCTCAACCCACTCCCCCTCTTACAAAGATTCTTCCCGTGCATATCGGTTGCACTGCACCCAAACCTTCATTCACCTCCCATTGTGATCCACTAGCGAGATCCCATGCCAAAATCTTAACCAACCTCCTCAAAAATTTCGTCATCACATGACCACCTCTTAGTCCTTACAACCCACTCAAGCCCAAACCAAAATGGTTTGAAGAAACCAAAATTTATGCCTACCATCATGTGCCAGAAACGATGTAGAGGATTATAAGGCTTTGGAAGTAGCTCTTGTCTAGTTGTGTCCTCCTGAAGAAAAAATTGACGATGATGACCTTCTTGATGAGGACCCCATTTCACCAGCACCAATTTCCACAATTCTTCCCTCATTGCCTACTCAACAACCAAGACCTCCACCCTCACAACTCTTAGATCCACCCCGAGATTCAAAATTAACATGGTTCATATTAGAGAACTCACCAAACCTCCACCCAAATGTCGGTGTGCCCAACTCATTTCACAAGGTTCCTTCCCACCTCTTGGCTTCTTCCCTTCCTATCATTATACCTTTCATGGCTCACCTACTTCATCTACCTCCCCACCTCAAATCAACATGATCCACATTGCTACCTACGCTTAAAAGGACAAAGGTAAGGAAAAGGCAACCAACCCACCAACCAACCCTATACCCAACATACCATCTGCACCCACACCTAAAGTCACTATCCGCAGCCCCACATATCCTATTTCTAATGGGGTTACACATCGTATGATGCTCAAACAATTACACCAATCTTCCCTCAAAATGTCCCTATATGACCTCATCCAAACCTCTAAATCCCATCGTCAAGCTCTCATGGAGGTTCTTCAGTCTATTGAGGTTTTACCCAATGACCCCACACCTGTAGCCTCCATTATTACACCTCATCATGTAGCCTCTCTCACCAAATTACCACCTTATTCTACACCTCCACCTACTCACCAAGTAGCCACCCTCAGCTTCTCAGATGAAGAGATCGCACCACACCATACTAATGACCCTGATCCAGCCCTTTTCATCTCCATCCATATTGATAATATACATGTATGACATGTTATGATTGATGGGGTGCTAGCATTAACATCATATCCTCCCATGCATTTGACCAAATGTGTATACCTGACAACTGCATGCATAAACATCCTGTCATGCTGCATTCATTTAATTATGCTATCACTTCCACAATTGGCACCATCATCCTCCATGTTCACGTGGGCCCCCGTACTATTCCAGAGTTATTTTATGTCTTGGAGGGGGAATTTCAATATAACATGTTGCTTGGTAGACCCTAGATTTGTGTCATGGGTTGTGTTCCTTCTAATTTGCATTGTTGTGTGAAATTTGAGCATGAAGGGCACACCTATACCATTCCAACTGACCCATCACCTTTCAAAACCTACAACATGCTTTACCAACCCAATGACGTGCTTGTACCCATTAAGGCATCTTCATCCATGACCACTTCCTCTTCACCTACACCTCCACTCACCAATGCTGCTGCTACCTCAACCGCACCTAAATCCTCCATTCCTACCACTGCCACAACCTCCACAGCCAACCCATTAGCCTCCCAATCAACTGGCTCCACCTCTGATCTAATCTCTAACACATCGTCTATCCCAACTACCCACATATCGACCACCGATCCCTTGGAAGGTGTTTTTCAATGCCTCACTCTAGGGGAGTATCGCCTATATAATGTCAACACATTCCTTACTCCATAAGAGTATGGAAGCCTTCACCAACACCCTCACTATGATCACCGCATAGGAGAGCATCTCCTTTATGATCCTCCCCACCTTCACACCAATATCACCTATGGGGGACTTGATACTTCCACTTATACACTTGAACCACCATCACAAACCCACCCCTTTTCTGTTGACCTCTAGTCACTCACCAATCACCATTTTTCCCACACCTTCCTACACCGATGTGTGTGGAAAGGTTTTGTTTTGGATTTTACGAGAAAGGCCATCACATTTTTATTCCATGTACTACCCGAAAACATAACGATCGTAGTGGTATCAGCTTTGTTGAACTACCTACCAAGAAGGCTTGCATTGAACTCATTGAGGATATCAACCCTTCTCTACCTTCTTCACCTGCTCCACCTTCTTCACCACCTTCATCGACAGAGTCAATGGATCTAAAATCCATTCCTCCTAACTTTTTTTTTTCATATATGCCATTTCCTCGGGGCCTCTGACTTATCAATGTGAGGGCGAGGCGCCCTCTTCCCTTCCCTTCCTATATCCTGAAATGATAGATGACGACACACCTTCTATTAATGTCATTCAATGTCAGGATGATGAATCTATACTCACCTATCTTGGTGTCAAAGACTCTTATATTCATCATTTGTTACCATCTAAGACATAAACTATGTTGAATGAATCAATTATTGAAATCAACATTCATACTTAGGATAACCCGCACATTCTAAAGATCAGCCAATCTTTAGATATTGCTGAATAGGAAGCCATCACTTCTTTTCTCAAAAACCATAACCATGTTTTTGCTTGGTCTTATGCTGGCATGCCCAGTATTGACCCCACCATAGTGGTCCATAATATCATAACCATTCTTGATGCCAAACCCATAAAACAAAAGCTGAGGAAAATGCACCCTCGCATTGCTCTTCTGGTTAAAGAAGAACTTCAATGCCTTCTTTCTATTTCCTTCATCTTACCCATTGATTATCCCTAATGGATTTCTAACATTGTCCCAGTCACTAAGGTGACAGGGGGACTTTGCATTTGCATAGATTTCCATGACCTCAACCTAGCTTGCCCCAAAGATGAATTTCCTCCACCCAGTATTGATCAGTTGGTTGACCTTACTATTGGTCATGAGATGCTATTACTCATGGATTGTTTCTTGGGTTATAACCAAATATTTCTTGCCCCAGAGGATCAACACAAAACCACATTCATCACCCCTTGGGGGACCTTCTGCTATTGAGCCATGCCTTTTGGCCTTAAAAACACTGGTGCAACGTATCATCAAAGCTATGAATTACATATTCCATCACATCATACACCGTATATTGGAATATTACGTAGAATATCTCCTTGCCAAATCGAAATGCCGCTCTGATCTCCTCATCATCCTAAAAACCATCTTTGACCACCTCATTAAGTATTGTGTTCACCTTCAACCCAAGAAGTGTGTCTTCGTAGTTCTCTCAAGAAAGCTCCTGCGATTTATCATTTATTTACGTGGTATAGAGGTTGACCCTGCTAAATTCAAGGCCATTCTCAAAATGCCTCTCGCACACTAACCTACGTAAACTCCATAGCCTACAAGGTAAGTTGCAATCTATTTGCCATTTCATTTCACAACTTTCTCGATCGATGTCACCCATTTCATCATATTCTCAAAAAGGATGTCTCCTTTAAATGGGATGATGATTGCCACTAAGATTTTGAGTCCTTGAAACAATACCTTCTCTAACCACCCGTACTCATTCCACCTAAAGACAATCAACCCTTCTACCTATACATCTCTGCTACCGATCACTCCTTAGGGGCCATGCTCACTCATCGTAATGAACAACATAGGGAGCAGGTGATTTATTACATAAGTTGTACTCTTCTATACTACTAAACTTGATACACCCATGCCAAAAAAATTCTTAGCCTTAATTTTTTTTTCCACCAAACTCCACCATTACCTACTCAACCACAAAACCTATGTCGTGACCAACACCGACCCCTTACACTTCATGTATGCAAAACCTTACCAAAATCAATGGGTTGCATGTTGGCTTATGCTTCTGGCCAACCTCAACCTCGAATTCATCCATCAAAATTCCATCAAGGGCCAAGATATCACCGACCAATTAGACTATGCACCTATTTCCAGGATCAACCCTCTAACTTTGACTTTCTAGATGAGTCTATTGCTACCCTTTCCCTGGATGAACCCACTTACCAAATGACACTCTTATTTGATGGTTCCAAGTGTCAGCGTGGGGTTGGGGCTGGTTTTATCCTCGTTCTGCTTAATGGTGAACCCATGCCTTTGTCTTTCAAACTCAATTTTGATTATACAAATAATATTTATAAATATGAAGCACTCGTATTGGGTCTCTAGGGCCGCTTTACGCCTTAGATGTTAAGTCAATCGACATCTTTGGTGATTCTCAATTGGTCATAAACCAAGTCAATGGTACATACCAGGTTTCATGATGAGATACTTCAAAAGTATAAGCATCATGTGGACATACTTTTATCCACCTTCGATCAAGTTACACCCTTTGAACCGTCCCACATTCTACCAACAAATTTACAAATACCATGGCCCGCTTGGCTTCTCGGATACCTTCTTTTCCTGCTAACTCTAAAATATTTGTCACCATATAAAGACTCCAATCACCCTCTTATTTACCTCATGAATTTTACTCTATCGGAACTACTGCTCTCCCGACCCGTGTGACCTTTGGTATAAATAATACTCAGACTATCTTTCCCTCTCCATCTTGCCTCTCGACCTCACTCGTAATGGAAAACATGCCTTTATTAAAATGGTCTCTCATTACATCATCATGGGTGGCCTCCTATATAAGCGTGACTTTGATGGTATCCTCTTACGGTTCCTTACGAGTTCTAAAATTCCTTATACCATTAAGGAAGTGCATGATGGCATATGTGGAGGTCACTTCAATTGTCTCGTGGTTGCTAAGTGTATTCTTTGCCTAGGATATTATTGGATGAGACTTAACCATGATTGTTGCAACTATGTTAAGCGTTGTGTAAAATTCCAACAACATGCCAATATTCATCATACACCCAGTCATGCCTTACAGGTCACCCATGACCTTTGGCCCTTCTCTCAATGGGGTTTGGATCTTGTTAGAGAGATCAATCCCCATTCTTCCCAAAGACATCAATGGATAATCACCGCTACCAAATATTACACCAAATGGGTTGAATCCATACCTCTCATCTCCACAAAAGATGAGAAAATATGTGAGTTCATCAATCATCACATTATCTATCACTTTGGTGTTCCACATCACCTCATCACTGATAACGGAAAACAATTCAAAAATAAAACCTTGCGAAACTTTGCGATGCCTTCGGTATTCAATTAAGTTTCTCATCACCATATTACCCATAAACCAATGGCTAAGCCAAATCCACTAATAAAACCCTGAATAAAATTCTCATGAAAGTGGTTAACGATATTGGGAAGGACTGGCATACACACATTCCTTTCACCCTATGGGCGTACCATACTAGTATTTGCACTTCCACTGCTGCCACACCTTTTTCTCTGGTCTACGGTACAGAGGTTGTTCTACCTCTCAAAGTCTAGATTCCATCTCTTCGTATTTATCTCCATGACATGCTCAATGATGATGACTTTCACCAAGACCATTTAACACAACTTGAGTTATTAGATGAATTCCATCTTAATGCTCTTGACCATCTCCAAGTTTACCAAAAATGTATCAAACGTGCCTATGAAAAATGTGTCCATGAACAAACCTTCCAAGTTGGTGATCTCATCCTAAAGGAAAATCAACATGTAACCAAAGAAGAAAAAAGTAAACGGGGAAAATTTTCTCCTAATTGGCTTGGACCATACATCGTGACTCATGCTTATGGATCAGGTGTATATCGTTTATCTTCACTAGACAGGAAACTCGAACCTAACCCCTTAATGCCTTGCATCTTCGACCATTCTATTATTAAATTTTTAGTCCTACCTCATTTATGTTCATCCCTTAAGCGCCATTCACTTCCCTCATTTCACTATGCCATCCCTAATGATTAAACAAGAATCATGTGTGTACTTGTAACTCTTTTACCCTCTCTTAAATATGTGTACCATGGCTCTACACATGGCATGATTCTCATGGATACTTTTTGTCTTCTTTTAGATGAGATCCCATGGTCATTTCACCTTGCTTTCTAAACAAGAATCCAATTCTTCACCTTAGTCTTGTCCATGACTTAAAATCCCTCACATGGGATCCAAATCCTTGAGTCAAACTTCCAATAAAAATATGACTCCCTCAAAAAGGACATCTTTCTCTCTACATCGCTGCTATAAATAGAATGCTCCCTCGAAGGACAACTATGTAAAGCTTGCACTACAATAAAAAAAAAAAAAAAGAAATAAAGACAGAGAATATGAAGCTTCCCGCATTGATCAGCTTCGCGAAGACCTCAAGGAGTTAATTTCCTCATCCCATATAGACTTCCCACATCGATCAGTCTATCTCAAATACAAGTCAAAACAGAAAAAAAAAATTCATCATGGACTTGCTCATTGTGATCTTGGATCTCTTACCAAAAAGACATGTTACCTGCTTTACCATATAAACTAATCACTTTTCACATTCTCACCATTCGCACCTTCATTTCCTACCACCTCAAGGGACCTACTAGAACTGTGACATTTGGTGATCATGTGACTATTATTCACCTTTAGAATAATCAATCATGTAATGTCTTTAGGGTCTTATGTTCACCAACCTATCTAAGGTATGATCCAACCGTTATGATCCTCACCAATTAGGTGGCTCTCTTTCCTCCTCTTATCTTTTAACTTCTTCATTATGTATTGATCATCTTATACAGGACTAGATCCTTGATGCTTATCTATGGGAAATTTTCCTCTTTCACCGCAATCAACTTAAAATCACACATACCTATTTTCCCATAATTTAACCATACCTAAAATACCTTGACTCAACCATGCTTATAACCTACCAACCCATTCTCATACCTCCTCACATTTTTCCCTAGCTTAAGGGAGAACTACATCATCCTGAGGTCCCTTTTCGTCGGGACTATGTAGGCAGCACTCCAGGGCATGGGGCCCTTGGAGGTTAGCTCAATGACTCTACTACCCTAACCAATTCCCTCTCCCCCTTTCCTAGTCACATTCTACCCTAGTTAGTTTCCTTTTTATATCAATAATTGGAAATTAAACCAAACAAACAATAATTGCTTCACATCTTTACCATCATCACTTATGCATTCATTATGTCTACCATTTCTTTACCATTATCATGCATTTTACTACAAAACATCTTAAAGTGACCCATATCATCATTAATTACACAAATTAATGAATTACAAACTCAACCAATCCTGACTCAATCCATGCCTATGACCTAACTCAATCCAAGTCTAACCTGACTCCATCCATTCCTAAACCAAAAATCGACTCAATCCATGCCTATGACCTAACTCAATCCATGCCTATGACCTAACTCAATCCATGCCTATGACCTAGCTCTATCATGCCTACAATACTTGGTTTCCATCACATATACAAATCAAAATAACAAGTTAAACACAACCATATACACATCATGCCATAATCACCATCATCTCTATAAATAATAAATCATCCAAACATGTGTATCCATATACATGACTCTCAAATATCTTCAACACACAGAAGGTATATATAACAAAATATCAAAAACTCTCATGTACATCCTCACTATCTTTAGCACGTAGGCTGATATATATGTCAAAAATATAATATCAAAAATACATGGAGCTCAATCATGTACACTGAGGAGATCGAGTAACTCCTCGGATGCCTCTGAGGAGATCGAGTACACCTATATACCTATTATAGGTAGTCGCAGGATCCTGTAAACATCCTCTAAGGTGATCGTGATCTCACCCATCGGAAAATGGAATGTATTGGTTGTTGAATCCCATCTATCAATGAGGGCAACCATCAAACTCACCTCCCGGACTATATGTTGGTAGTGTCTGACCCCAATCAGGCCCACATCTACAACATGGATTCACTCATTGCGTTTCAGGCTCCCGTCATCTCCATGAGCAAGGGAGGTACCTATCCCTCATCCATAGCTGGTCCCTGGCCTGCATACAACCAATCATATTAATCAAACTTGACCATACCTGCATGCCACCTTACCACCCCCACTATACCACTTACCCTAACTAAATCAACCTTTCACCTATATCTATGCCCTAAATCAACACTACCTATCTACCCACGCCTCGAACCCTCACCTATTTTCATTTTGCCCCTCTCACCGATCTTCCTTATTCACCCACCTACCCATACCCCTAACTCTCCCTACCCCCTACCTATTTGTCTATCACCCATACATTTTAGCTCTTTGAGGGCTTGCCTCTTTAGCCTACTTCTACCGACATCATTCAACATCGACTCGACCATGGTCCAAAATAACGACATTAGTCATCACATTTGTGACCGATACCTATCTTACCCCGATGTCGACTAAGAGCAAACCGACGTCGGTCATTGTCGCGATGACAAACCCGTGATGCCCTGCCCTATTTCTCCCCATACTCCTCCTTTCTACCCATTTCCCCTACCAATACCTACCCAATACCTATTCCCACCCCTCACTTACCTAAACCTACCCTCCCTTGTTCCCCTTTTCTCATTACATTCCCTCCATTCAAATTTTAAATATTTTCCCCCAAACCCCATTTTCCTTCCTACCCGATTCCTACCCTCCACCTACTCACAAACAAAAAAACAATCAAAATGGGTTCTTACCTCATCATGTTACCATCTACGTGGTGGTACCTCAGGCCACTGCGTAGGTCCACCCAATCCCTCTCCTACCTCTACCATCACCAATCACTCTCTGGATCAATCAAATCAAATCAATCACCCAATCAAATCACACCGTGCTTGTAGACCCACCTATCGACCAACGATCACTCACTCTCTGCTCGCCAACTCATCTCTCCATGTCATTTGGTCACTTTCCACCTCTTTATCTCTCTCTTGTCATTTTCTCCAATTTGGTAAATGACAAATGATTTTCAAAACATGACACTTTTTCTTTTTATAGCCTTCCCGACTTAATCGGTGATAGTTTTACCTTGACCGACATTGAACCTATGCCCTAGCCTACCGTGGTCAGTCCATGGTGATCGCATCGATTCATTATGACCATTTTCGGTTATCCTACTTAGTCTTATTACTACCCATTACCCCTAATTTGATGGCCTGCATCCTTTTTACCTCACCCACACCACCTTGGACACTTCACTTTACCCTCTTGACCTCGTCATTTCCACCTAACCCATTCATCATTTGGGGACTCGTTATTTTTCTCATACCTCGACCCCACCCATGCTTTGTGATCTAACCGCTGGACTCGGAACATTGTTAGTGACCTGTGACCTCATGTGCTCGCTATACCTTACGACACCGTTACACGTGTTGTTTGACCTAATGACCGTACCTTGCCTTTTTCCATGACCGTTTATCCTAACCTAACCTTTGGTGTACCAGAACATACCTGAATGTTCCTACACTTGACCTGCATCGTGTTTCCTGACCATATCCTATACCTTGGATACCAGAATCACCTCAACCTTGTTTAGATAAACCTATCAACCTTAAAAATATAGACTTTGCATGCTCTTAAACATGGTACCATGCTTCAGGTGTATACATGTGCATGCATTTAATTGTTACTACGTTTGACCTTGACCTATTACCTAGATTCACCGATTGGACCTTTACTCCCCTCGTTGCCCACCTTCCTCTTCATCACATTCACCTTTTATCAAACCACTCACCGATTCTCGCCTTTTCGCCTCACTCATCAGTTCCTAGTTTGAGGGGGATCACCTTCACCCACACATGGGGGCAACCACATCTTATTTTTGTTAATGTCTCTTACCAATTCAAGCTACGTAAAAAAGGGGGAAAAATGTAGACACCAACATTAGGTCACACTCCCCTTGGTCCCTCATCAAATAATCACCTTGAACACACTCACCTAACTATGGCCCCTTACACCCGACACTAATATTAATTTAATTAATTTAACCCATGATCTCATGATATTTATTATTTAAATACCTAATTAATATAATTCCCACACCACCACATCACCTATACACCTCGCCTAGCCACCTCACCCTAGACCTATTCTTAGTATGTTGCCATAACTAACTAAGACCTACCTAAACCCTAAAAATCAAAGCCTACATTCCCTCTAACCACATTCTTGCCCATTACAAAAGAAGCTTCCATTCTAATCCATGAAGAAAATGAACAAGATCCAAGAAATCAAGTAGATCTACCCATTTTAGAAAACCTAGGAAATCCCACCCTAACCGATGTTGGTCACCCTAAACTACCACCGGTCAACTCGGAACTGTCGTCATTGGTTACCTTTTATTCCCTTTGGTAACCTTATTTTGAGGTTGGCACATTAAGAGAGCAAGAGATGAAACCAGATCTGCATGTAACTAGAACCAACATTCACATATACATCCGAACATCCACAGCCAACATCAGAAGTGACCACAGAGCCATTTGCATTCACGGGAGCATCCTGGGAAGCGCCATCACCACATAAAACTCCATCCATCTGATCAACTACCATTTCCATCCAGCCATCAAGCTCATACAACAATAAGTATTTTGTTAACCAACATTCATCTATTTTTGTTTTAGTAGGATATGTTACTTCTATTATCAATTTCTACTTATACTCCCATTCTCCCACAATTTAACTTCATGCATGCTTGATTTTCCTTCACCCACACCATTAAAATGCCCATACCCGACTGTTAAACACCTCTGAGTATACCTAAGATCTCCATAAACCTTTTCATTGCTCTCTTCATTTCCATTCAGCCTCAGATTTTTCCTTACACCAAGATTTTAATAAGTTTCTGTCACCCAATATACCAACGCCGGTTACCCATGATCATCATCAGTCCATCTGAAGAATCATCATCGATTACACTAGACCAACGTCGGTCTCTATGTTTTACCCTCAGACTAAGAACAGAGCCTAAATTCTCCACCAAATACCCAAAACAACCCAAAACTAGACCCTGACTAGTACCAGTACTCTGACAGAGACCTTGCCCTTCAGATTCAATCATAGCTTAGCCTTTTGTGAACAAATTTTCTTATTGTAGTCGAATGAGATACCTAAATCATTTTAACTACAGTAGGATTTCATTTATTGTTAACATTAAATTATTTTAAATAGTGGATTGACAACCTTCTAGGGAGTATCACACTTCCTGAAACTAGCATACACTAGGTAGTCCACATCATATGCTATTTAATCTCTTTTGGTGGTCTTGTTCTTCATTTCAGGTAGTTCCTCCTAGCCAAAAGGAAGCTCTCATGATCAATTGTGGATCAAGAAGTCATACGTGCATAACAACCTTCAACCAGCTTTAACGGTATTCCTCCTAGCCCTTTTACCCTTATCTATTTCATCACATTCCAAGAAACGCTCTAAGAATTAGGTGAAACACTTGGATCTTCCCTTTCATGGTCATTCATCTTTGACCTGGTCTTGCAATGCCTTCCTCATATGTAGGTTTTCGTTGTGTTTGCTCCCATATAGCCATTCAATGTTTATACTCAATGAAGCATTTAATGATTCCTTGAATTTCTTCATCCTCAAGCCCACATGTATAGTGATTTACCACATCTTTTATCTCAATTTCCCTCATGATTTTAGTTCGAACTCTTCTAAGTTTTTTCAAAACTTTCTTCAATATTCTTGTGAAATTTTGGCATAAAACCAACTGACAATAGATTCACTTGCCGAAAGTTTTAGTAACTTCATCATCACGTTTCACCAAATCCTTAAAATTCTACTTGATTTTCTCCTCTAGGAAGAGCATCAATATTTTCATTGAAGAATTTACAGTTAACAATATCAAATTCTTTTGATATGTCATTCAAAGCATTTGTAATCTCCACTCATTTATCATCTAACTTCTTAATTAGATCTTGTAGCACCTAACACCAGAATTCCATGGCCTTTTGATATTTGAATAGATTTGCAGATATCATCAATTAAATCCTCTTAGAGGAGTAGATTCAAATCTTCCTCTCCATTCTCATTCCATGTTTTCAAATTCAAATTTAGGTTGTTATTATCTTTTGAAAAAGCTTCATCCATTTTGCAAATAATAGTTTTCCCAATCACAATTATTGTATACCTCAATGATTCTTTAATTAAAGGTTCAACCTCATACATTATACATTCCATCCATCCATCTACCGATATCTTTTCAATCTCATGATAAGAAATATCATCAATAGTAGATGAAATTGCAATGGCCGTAGTAGTTGAGACTTTAGTAGATGGAGTTGGCTTTGTTACTTTCTGTAGCAATGCAGTGAGTTGCTCGACCTTGGCCTTAAGCTCATCCTTGGAATCTTTATCCTTATCATATTTTTCCAGTAGATTTCTAAGAGCAGTGTGTAATTCCTATTTTTCTCCTTCATGAGTGGCTTTTCCCAATGAGAATCTAGAAATATGATAATATGCAGCTGTAATTGTTTCCTTAGTTTTTCCCTCAACAGGAGTGGCAACCTCCACAACTCGTTCCCTAGATGCATTCACCGTCAGGCTTGAAACAATATTTGGCCTCTTGGCCTGTCTCTTTGGGGTATGTTCCAATATGCTCAGATCTATTACATCTCCCAGAGGCACTTTCTTCTTTTGCTTTGGAGTTTTTCGGAACAACCATTCTAGAATGGTTGATGTTGATGAAGATAGAATAGTTGACTCAGTACCTGAAACATTAGCCACCACAAGAGTACCAATAACATTAGTTGGCATTTGAATGGTAGTGGTAGTGATGGATGGGGTGGATGTGAGGACTGCCATAGGAGTTGATACAATAATGTTAGGGGATGAGATGGAGGAAAATGGAAGTGTTAGGGGAAGTGAGGTAGAAATGGGTGACCCAATAGTTTCTCTAGCTGAGAGAACTGGAAGGGATGAGAATACTTGGGCCATGGAAGGTGATGGGAAAGAAGAAATGATGGTAGAAGTGGAAGGAACTGATGTAGGAAGGGACAATGGAAGAGAAGAGGGAAATGATGGGTCTTGTGGGACACTAGGAGAATCACTAACTTCAACTATTTCTGTCATAGGTGTTGTTGGAGGCATGACTTTGGGAATAGGAGCCTTGGAAAGAGATGATCTCCCAATAACAAATGAAATATTTTTTGGAACCGTATGGGTCTTTTGGGTTGACCTTTTCCCCTTTATGGGTGTTGATTGGCTCATGGTTGATGGGGCCCCTGTATTTGTAGGTTTCTCTAACCCCTTGGGTGAGATTCCCAAGGTAACCAACCAACTATGAGTTCTTTACAAAATGGGTCCTACCCTTTCCTTTGTGTTGTAACATTCTTCCACATACCAATCAATCCATGGAAATGGTTGATTGGCAATATTATTACTTTTATACAATTCATCCAAAACTTCATCATTGTCTTGCATGTCTTTTGGTATGTCAGCTATTCCAAATTATCGAGCTTCATCAAAAGTTAGCCATTCATAATCTCTTTGTCGATGATAAATTCATCCCAACAATGGATCCAGATATCTTCTAACTAGGGCACATGGGAACTGCCCAACTGTTTCGTTGAATTTTCCCCAATAGTCAAAATTGGTCCTCAAGGTTACCACTGCCATTTCCGTAACTACATTCTTGGCCTTGTAAATATTTGGGCAAGTGTATCTACTAATTGAAATAGGGAATTGCATTCCTACTTTGTGCCTTTTATTCTAGATCTTGTGGTAATCCAACAATTGCCAAACCAATTCTAACAAGACCCACTTGTCAGTGGGACATTTAGGCAGCTTGTCGAGAGCACCTACAAAACCAACAATCAATGTAAGTAAATGTGGGAGGCAAGATAAATAGCTCCCCACTCGTGCACTTACTTTAAGGATTCATCAGAAATTATCTGATTATATAGCTCCTTATCAAAATGGTAGAGGATAACAACAAAGAAGGCATCATTGACCTGCGGAAGTGTTTTCTTCCCTCGTCCAGTGTGAGTTGAGGATATAAATCATAGATTTGGGAGGTACCTGAGAATCCTAAAATTCCTTCACAGAGGGAAGACCCGAGACTCTACTTAATAACACAATAAGGTCACTGACCTCATGAATGAAATCTGACCGATGCATGGTCTTTGGCAATTTGGCAACGCTCTTGGCCAAATAGGTTTTCAACATGACCCTCGTGCACAACTCTACTTCTTTTTCCCAATGTTCCACCACTAATTCTGGTGAAATTTTGGCGTAATCTTCAACATCAGGGAGTTTGAGAAAATCTTCAAATAAATCTAGGTTTAGGCGGATCATGACTTTTCCATCGAAATCTTTAATTAAAATAGATTCTTCAAGATATAGTGGGCTCTATAGCAGCAAAAAAATTCTAGGCAATGCATGGATGTGGGAAAACTGGAAGCAAGAGCAAGCCCATTATCATATATAGCCTACATCCATGGTTTCTTATTTGGGGCCTTCACCCTTGCCTAGAAATCTGGAAAATCAATTTTCCAAGGTCGGTGTCCCCTATGTTTCTAAGTCAGAAGATAAGAAAGAGTGAGGGGCAACCCCGAGGAATGAGTATTTCATTTTTTCCTTGCCCTTAGAAGTGGAAGTAGACATCAAATTCTACATTTTGAAATGCCAAAGAAGGTATTCCAAAAACATGAAAATATCCAACCTCTAAAAACCCGAAAATTAGAAACTCAAGAAGAGAAGTCTCAAATTTCTTTCCCTTAGAAACCTCTGAAAACCCGAAGTGGAGTAGTCTTAATGACAGGTTCCAAAACCCAAAGAGGAGAAGTCTGAAAACCTGAAATAAAAATCTCAAAATGGATAAGTCCAAAATTATGAAATAGAAATATCGAAATGGAGAAGTCCAAAATGTCAAAAAGAGAACCCCAAAGTCTGAATGCACAATCCCCAAAAATGAGAAGCACCAAAAATCCAAAAGCTTTAAAGATCGAAAAGAGAGTTCTCCAAAAAATGTGGATCTCTAAAATTTTAAAAACAAAAGGTGCCAAGGGGGTAAAATAGAGAACTCGAGAGGATCCTTGCAACTGCGAGTGCCTGTAGAAACTCAAATCATGGAACCATGGTGGGTAATAGATTTGTCATTTCCCAAGGTATGTAGAGGAAGAACAAAGAAAATAAACAAGGAGGAAACAAAACAAAATATCTTAAACCAAAAGAAAAGACCAAAATAAAAAATACCTTGAGGATGATGTTGAAAAGTATGAAATACAAGGTAGAAATCAATTGTCGAGAAAAGTGTCGTGAAAATGATAGGAAAAAATGCAATTTAAATAGAAAAACCTGATATTAATAGAAAAATTCCAATAAGTACAGAGGTAGGTTGGAATTAAACATGCAGAGAGCTCTGAAAGCCTAAAATTCCAAAATTTTGGAATTTCGGGGTTTTGAACTTTGGAGATGAAAAATCGTGGAATGACTCAGAAGAGTTCTAAAACCTAAAATCTTGAAAGTCTAAAATTTCAAACTTTCGGACTTTGGAAGTCTGAAAGAAAATGACTCGAAAAAGATCGGAAGAGTTGCGAAACTTGAAAGCCCGAAAGTCCAAAATTTTAGAATTTTAGGCTTTTAGACTTCGGAGTCTCGAAAGACTTTTTTCAAAAAGCGTGACCTAGAGTTCCAAAACGTGAAATCTCAAAGCAAAAATTTTTGGAGTTTTGGGTTTTAGACTTTGAAGATTCAAAGGAAAATTTCTAAAAATCGTGACCTAGAGTTCTGAAACTCGAAAGTATGAAATTTCGAGTTTTAGACTTCGGAACTTAAAGAAGGTAATTTCAAATTTTGGTCATTTAAACCTTGAAAGTGAAAATCCCAGAAGTTCAAAATCTAAATTTTGGACTTCAGACTTGGAGAAATTCAAAAATATAGAGATCTTTCGTCCAAGATTTTTCCTCAAAAAAAAATCCTGATCGATTTCAAAGTCTACTTCTCAAGGTAGATTAAATCAGTAACATTTTGGTGACCTCTAAGGAATGCTTTCCTGCTAACCTTTTAGATCAAGTAGCCTTATAAAAACCATTGGGAAAAAGTATTCTTGGAAGAAAACTACATTCAGAGGACACCCAAAAAACCAAAAAAAGAAAAAAAACAATGTGCAAAGCACTTGGAGGAAAAGAAAATGAACATTGTATAAGGGTGAGACAATCTCAAAAGCAAGATTTGAGATGTATCCCATTCACGTGAATGGGAAGTTCTTCTCCATTAATTCTAGATAGATGAAATGAATTCACCTCTTTATAAAACTTGGCATGCACCTGGTTTGTTTCTCGTCTTTGTCCCACTTGAGAACCAAATCTCCTTCTTGAAAATGCCTATTAGAAGCTTTATTTTCAAAGGATTTCTTAACTTCATCTTGATGTTGGCTTAAGTTTCTCATATCCTTGTCATGAACTTCCTCCAAATCCATGAGTTCAGCAAACCTCACTGTTAAGGATCCATTTTCCATAACTTCGAGCTGATGAACCAATTCCAAAGAAGGTAACTCTAAGGAGAGCGGAAGATTTTCCTCCCTCCCGTATACCAACATAAAAGGTGAGTTTCAAATGGCCTTTTTAGGGGTGATTTGATCCACCCATAAGGAAGTCTTAAGTTGTGTATGTTAGGTCCTTTTGTTAGCTTTCATCATCTATTTGATGATCCTTATGAGATTCTTGTTCTAGGATTCAGCCAATCCATTTCCATGTGGATAGTAATTAGATGAAGTCTTGAGATAGACCCCATTCGTAACTACCCACTCACTTAAATTTAAACCAAGGAAAGCCATTGCATTATCAGAGATGACGGTAAATGGAACTTTGAACCTCATCATTATATTTTCTAGGAAATCAAGGACCACCTTTTCATTACTTTCTTTTAAAGCCACCGCCTTTGTCCATCAAGTGAAATAATCTATCGCAGTAAGAACCCATTTGTGTCCATCACTGGAAGGAGGGTTAATCATCTGATAAAATCCAACCCCATTGAATGAAAGGTTGATCTACCTGAATGGGGTGTAGGGAAGGGCTGTCAGTTTCTGTTTACCTACAAAAAGGGTGCATTCCTTACATTTCCTTACCCAGAGATGAGAATCTTTGAACAAATCTAGCCAATAATAACCAGCTCGCATAATTTTGGTGGTGGTTGTCCGAGCAGAGTAATGTCCCCGGATAAACCATTGTGAAATTCTTCTAAAATTTTATTCACTTGCTCTAGTTTTATGCAGCGCAAAAGCACACCATTCAAGTCTTTACGGAAAAGAACATTATTGATCAGGACATATGGAATAGTCTAGAGACAAAAAAATGCGTCTCTGGACTTTATCCATTTTGAAGGATATGCCCCTGAGAGGAGGAAATTTTTCATCTTTGTTAACCAATCAACTTGATGACCCTTCATCGATGTTTAGGAGTGTAGCATCCTCTACATCCTTGGTCTCCATGTCTACAGCCAACTGCTGGCATAACCCTTTTCCCCTGACAAGTTTAGTGACTTTAATGTGTATGTCATACTCCATTACTTTTGTGATCCACCCTACACGCTTCTCGTTCATTTATTTGTTCAACAAAAAATCCTTGACGCCAGGATGAGAAACCATCAAGTGTACTTTGTTGTTGGACAACATGTGCCTGAACTTCTTCAGAGCTCGAATGAATGCAAAGACCTGTTTCTCAATGAAGGAATACTTGAGCTCATATTCTTTGAGAGACTGACTGAAGAAGGAAATTGGTTGTTCCATCAGATTGTCATTTTGCTGGGTGAGAATCCCCAAAATACTTTCCTGACCCGCAAAAGCATAGAGAATGAAATCTTTGTCGAACCTAGGGTTTACCAGTGTGGGGCTTGGGAAATGGCCATTTTGATAGCCTCAAAACTCTCCCTCCCATATTTCATCCATGAGAATGGAATGTTCTTTTTCAGCATGGCTATGAGTGGTTTAGCCAATGTTGCAAATTGAGGAATGAATCTCTGCACGAAATTTATGGTTCCTAGGAAGCTCTGGAGACCTTTCTTGTGACTTGGAAGAGATAAGGACATAATTGAATGAATTATGGATGGATCAATAGATATTCCTTCCATGGAGACAACATGTCCTAACAAATTTCCTTCTTGAACTATGAAAAATGCACTTCTTAGGATTTAGTGAGACCCCAAATTCTCTACATCTTCAGAAAAATTTTCGTAGATGTGTGATATGGTCTTCAACATGTTTGGAATACATAGTTATATCATCAAGATAAACTAAGATGATATCATTAATGATTCCTTTGAATTCCATGTCCATGGCTCTTTGGAAAGTAGCCCCTACATTAGACAATCCAAATGGCATTTTATTATAAGCATATGTGCCCCACTTGGTAGTGAAAGCCATTTTGAATTGATCATATTCTTGGACCAGGATCTGATTGTATCCCGAATATCCATCAAGAAAAGAAAACCTTTGAGCCCCTACCATGGTTTGGAGGATTTGTTCCATTGATGGAAGAGGGTAGTGATCTTTTAATGAGGAATGGTTCAAATCCTTGAAGTCCACGCATAGTCAATCTC
Source organism: Taxus wallichiana var. yunnanensis (assembly GCA_018340775.1). Taxonomy (NCBI): domain Eukaryota; kingdom Viridiplantae; phylum Streptophyta; class Pinopsida; order Cupressales; family Taxaceae; genus Taxus; species Taxus wallichiana. Next base: position 11,765,854 of record CM031244.1, read on the forward strand.
CCCTTTTTCTTCTCATGGGCACCAGGTTGGCTACCCACAAGGAATGCTTGATGGGAAAAATTATGCAGGCCTCAATAAGCTTGGTTAGCTCCTTCCTCATTAGTGGCTCAATTTTAGGATTAATTGGCCTCTATTTTTGATGAACTGGCTTAGCATTTGGATCCATCTCAATGGTGTGTTGAGCTAGGCTGGATCAAACCACGCAAATCTTTATAACTCCATGTGAAAAATATCATGATATTATTGACATAGTTCAATGAAAGCTTTCTTTTCTTGAGCAGTGCATACCTTACCAATTTTTAAAAATTTCACTTGCCACCTCGACTTCTTCAAAATCCTCTTCCTTGACCACCATATTAGTGCTCTATCATTTGGCTTGATCATCTAAATTGAAGATGGATTCAAGTGTAACCAGCCTTTTGGCAGCTTGTTTCCTTTCAACTGTATAATTTGATCACCGTAGGAGTTTTGAAGTTTATCCTGATGTTTGGCAGTGAACTCCTTCTTGTTATAGGAAGAGGACAATTTGTTGGTCACTATCAAACACCTTTCAACTACTTATGTTATCTAGTACTAGGAAATACCACCATTTTGACCATCTATTACTCTTCTTTCATGATGTTTATAGGTACATCGTACTATGAGCCAATAGTAGCAAGCCTGTCAACATCTTGATTTTTATTTCTGGGAATTGTGTGAATTCCAAAAGCTTCAAAATATTCTATCAAGTCCCAAACCCAATTTTTATATGATCTCAATAGATCATTTTTTGATGCACTGTGGGTTGTTACTTGATGCACAACCAATTCACTATCACCAAAGATGGTCAAGGTTTGGATTCCTCTTTTTGGGCCAGCTAAATTCCTTGTATGAGAGCCTCATATTCGGCAACATTATTAGTACAACTAAACTACAACCAAAAGGAAGAGAAATATTTATCTCCTTCTCGGAGAAATCAACATAACCCCTGCACCAAATCCATTTTTACTTCTTGAGCCATCGAAGAACATTTTCCATAGTCCTTTAAATTGCTTGATGTTTTGACAAGTTGTGGTATGATTGTATCTTCTTCATGAATGCAGTATGTACCCAATCCTGTTTCTTCTAAAAGTAGAAAACTAGATTCTTCATCTGCTAATAAATCAACATAGGGATCATATTGGTGATTGATACTTACTTCATCAAGCACTGTAAGAAACTTATTCTATGAGATTAATTAGCTTGTGATATGCATCCTCCTCATCTGGATCACCAATGGCATAATTCCCATTTATGGGTTTAGCGGTGTAAGGTTCCACATGATTATGACAAATAGGTTCAGCTCTTATAGTCACCTTTTTCCCGTACGAGTTCTAAGGATCATATGCGACCAGTATGATGACAAATAACCACCCATCTTGGTAGTGAAATCACATGATAAGAAAATGGCAAAGAGGGGAGGGAGATCAATAACAGATATGTCTTACATGAATGTCAAGCTAGGATAGCATGGATAGTAAGCTGAAGCCCCTTAATGACCCCCACAATTTGGACTATACCATCTAACTGGAAAACTCCTCTTGAAATTGGAGTATATGGAATTCTAACACATCTGCAATCTACTTGGGCATTATGAAACTATTGGCTCCAAAATTGATCATACAATTGTGCACCAAATGATCACCAATAATTAGCAAGATATAGAATGGTGGAGGCTTGCTAGCCTTAGAAAACACTTTTGTTTTGGGTTGGCACAGGCTAGTTGCCATTGCTACTTCTTGACTTGATCTATTGGTAGTACCAAAGTTGTTCAAAGCCTCCCATAGAAAGTTCCTCTGAGAAGGAATTGAGAGCGCATCCCACATCGTGACACTCAAATTGGTCTTCTTCATTTGCTCCACAATGCTTGAATGGAATTTCCCCAACTTTTCTAATACCTTTTGGGGCATTAGAGTCTTCTTTTGGAAAATTCCTATTGGGCATTGTGATACTTGAAGTCCCATCCTTCTTTGTAGATTGATCTGTGAATACTTCGGTGATTTATGGGTAAGTGCGGGAAGTTGATGGACAAATATAGGGTCATCCATGGACATCATATTGCAAATAACAACATAATATCAAATTGTAGGGATTATTAGCAATACATGCACTCAAAATTAGATAAAATTATGTTAATATGAATTGTAGCATCTAGAATCTAGTTTCTAAAATACTAATTTTTGTAAAAAATGGACAAGATTAGCTATATTAAACACTCAAAATTCAATGACTTGGTTTTTTTTTTTTAAAAACGCCGATAAGATTATAGTCCGTTTGCCCACAATTTGGATGACCAAAAATTGATATATATTTTTTTCCTTTGGTGAGAATTTATATGCCACTATCTATCTTGGGATGGATTTTATTTTGTATTTTTTTAGTAATATTTTATTTTTATGATTTTTTCCGTGAAAGTGGTATGAAAACATAAAGAAAACAGAGCACCTTCATTTGCCCGCCATAACTTCATCAAAAATATTGAAATCAAATAATTTTGTTTTTGAACATGTATATAATTTCACCATGGTTGGGATGGTATAAGTTTTATCACATTCGATAAGTGACAAATTTTGCGAGTCTTAAACGTAGACATAAACATTCACGGAAAAAGTGTCTTAAAGACCTACTATTAGTAAAAAAATATAAAATGATATTTATCCTCTTCTATTCACTTTAAAATTAGTATTTCTACAAAGCTAATAGTCTCCCCTACGCAATGGTACCATTTTTGTGACATAGTTTTTACTTTTCGGCATGGTTCAAGTCTCATGGAAGACTAAATTTGATGTTTTGTTGTTTTTAATGTAAAATTCAGGATTTGATGTCCACTTAATTGTCCCCCAACTTGGTGCACTTACCCTTATTTATCATTCCTTTATCATCTGATATTTTTGTTTGGGACTGTGAAATAGATTCCTGATCAGTTTTGGAAGATTATGGGTCTATTTCCCTCTTCTTGGAATGTGTTGGATGCTACAGTGGAGGCATCAATATTCAAACCACAAAAGTCTTCTATTTTCCAATTTAGTAGCATAGTTTCATCAGAAGGTTGGTCTTGACTCTTGTGGGTGGATGGTCCGACAGATGATTCAGGTGGAGTGGATATGCTTTGGACCATAAGGGCCTGACTCAAAACTCCATTTGGGAAAATATTTTGGTTGTGAGGCTGAGAACAAGGATAACACCACTCATAATATTGAATGAGGTTATTCTAGACTGGTACTATGGATTTGGATGAACTAGTAATAGAAGGGTTTCAAAATTTCAAAGGCTTCACACTTGCTACTTGGCTAGTGACCTGGTTCTGGGCCTGATTATTTCCTTGAAAAGGAGGACGATTTGCTTGATATTGGGATTGGAATGGTCAAGCATATTGGGATTACTTGCCTTTTAATCACTACAAGCTCATTTCCAAAGGTCTGCAACAGTGATTTGACTTCAAATAGATCATTTGAAGAGGCCGGGGTAGATTGAGTTGGCTGATTAGAGGTTGTTGGGATAGGTGCAATGATAGGCTGATTATTTGTAAGATCTGGAGAAAATGGCATGGGCGGTCAAGGAGCTATCTTTCCAGCCTGAATTAAGGAATTTTCCACATTTATGGCTATGTCATAAGCATCAGGTAATGTAGCTCCCCCAATGGATTGGATCATAACTACTACATCACTATTCAAAGCTCACAAATAGTACAAGAATGCATTATTTGGAGAAGGCTTAATGAGTGTTAGAATCCTATTCCAAGTCCTATGAAATTGGAAGTTGAAATCACTCATGTACTCCTGGGGAGCTCTCTTTATGGTAGTGAGTTATTCTAAGAGTGATAGGTGATCACTCTTGTCTTTGAACTATTTACAAAGCTTCTCTCCTAACTCATCCCAAGTGGTTATGCTGCCAACACATAACCCTCGAAACCATTGAAGTGATTTTCCTTAAAGGAAGTGGTCAGAAGTCTGAAACATTATCCTCTGTGATATTATGTACTACACAGATGTTGGCTACATCAAGAATGTGTTCTCTTTGGATTAACATGATTTTCTCATGTGTAAAAAGGTAAAAATTTTAGTATTGCAATAGGTAAAGGGTCACATTGAGCCAACAGAAGTGAACTACTTACATTGAAAGGGGGAAAAACTTGGTTTTGCGCCATAGAAACAAGAGGTTGATTGTTCTTTAGTGGAGGAAACCTTCCGTATGGAGAAGTTAAATGACCCCTATAAGATAAATTTGCAACTGGTGGAGTTAAAACTCCTCTACTTCTTCTCTTTGGAGGAGACAAGAAAAGCTCCATATGCTAATAACCTCCCCGCCCTAAAGAAGCTCTTATCTAAATTCTTTACATAAGTTAATGCACTGAGATTTGGAATCCAGAGATATAAATTCTCCAGGTACTTTGATTTGTGAAAATGAGAAGAGAAGTACCAATTCTCTATCCCACTGGGCGTGCCAAAAATTGTTGTCGCCAAATCACTACACCCCCCAAATGGCCAGGCTATACACATGTTGTTCGGTGTGATTGGGACACATGGGATCACCTCTCAAGCTGTGGGACTTGGGTTTAAGGTGAACCTCTAGAGAAGGCTGACTTCCTTTTCCTAAACTAAGTGTTATACTACTCCTAGTGTAATAAAATGGCTATCTAATCTTAGGCTAACATTTTCCTAAGTTTTAGGGAAAGAGATCTATAAAAGTAAACTAAACTAGGGATGGTGATGCACCAAATAAAAGGATATGTTGAATCGTAGGAAGGGTTAATGTGAGTAGGATGTAGACATCGTTAGTCACCTTCACCTATTGTAACTTAGAAAGGGCACAAAATACCACAAACCAAAAGCATGTGTTCCTTTGTTAAAACTTGAATCATACGAAATAGAGAGACCAAAATGAATTGGACACACAATTAACTAACCATGAGGATAAAACACATGCACATGTTAAACATTCATTTCACTGATGATGGCCAATGATAATATAACTTTAGATATAGAAGGAAAACAATCTTTCCACAAATGACATAAAATATGTTATATCACTTTTCCATAACATGAAACAAAAACAATCGAAATAAAGGCAAAGCTAACCATCTATACTAAGGAATCATACATTCACAAAGCATATATAAATCAACCATTTAGCACAATAAATCAGTTTCTTCAAGGCAAGATATCTCTCTGAATATAATTAAAAGGTTCTTTAAATCTCTGAAGCACTCTTCCAAGCTTGAAGAGCAACTTCACAAAAATTGATCTATCTCTATCTCTCAAATGACTCCATAAAATTAACTATTTATAATTTATTTAGGCTGAGCCATTACAGACTGGGCCCTTAAATACCATTTTACTAATAATAGAAATGTCATTAATTCAAGGAACAGGCTCCCATAAAAATAACAAGTTTTTGCAAGGGTTTGTCTCGGTCGACCTGACCCTGACAACTTTGACTAATCTAGAGCTTGGATTTGTCCTTTCATGGTCGTTCAACTTTGGCCAGATCCTATAACACCTTCCTCATCTACAGTAGTTTTCACTTTGTTTCCTCCCATGTATTCATTCCTTGTTTATAACCGATGAAGTGTTTAATGATTCCTTGAATTTCTTCATCCTCGGGCCCACATGTGTAGTGATTTACCACATATGTTATCTCAATTTCCCTCATGATTTTAGTTGGAACTCTTCTAAGTTTACTCAAAACTTTCTTCAATCTTCTTGTGAAATTTTGGCATAAAACCAACTTGTCAATAGATTCACTACCAAAATTTTTAGTAACTTCATCATCACGTTTCACCAAATCCTTAAAATTCTACTTGATTTGCTCCTCTGGAAGAGCATCGATATTTTCATTGAAGAATTTACAGTTAACAATATCAAATTCTTCTGATATGTCATTCAAAGCATCTATAATCTCCACTCGTTTATCATCTAACTTCTTAATTAGATCTTGTAGCACTTGACACTGGAATTCCATGGCCTTTTGATATTCGAACAACTTTGCAACATCATCGATTACATCCTCCTAGAGGAGTAGATCTGAATCTTCCTCTCTAATCTCACTCCATGTTGCCAAATTCAAATTCAGGTTGTTATTATCTTCTGAAAAAGCTTCATCCATTTTGCAAATAGTAGTTTTCCCAACCTACAAATCATTATATATCTCAACAACTTCTTTAATTAAAGGGTTAACCTCCTGCAGTATATGTTCCATCCATCCATCTATTGATCTCCCTTTTTGGCCTATCTTTTTGATCTCGTGATAAGAAATATCATCAATAGTAGATGAAATTGTCATGGCCGTAGTAGTTGAGACTTCAGTAGATGGAGTTGGCTTTGTTACTTTCCGTAGCAATGCAGTGAGCTTCTCAACCTTGGCCTTAAGCTCATCCTTGGAAGATTTATCCTTATCATATTTTTCCAGTAGATTTCCAAGAGAAGTGTGTACATCTTATTTTTCTCCTTCATGAGTGGCTTTTCCCAATGAGAATCTAGAAATCTGATAATTTGCAGCTATAATTGTTTCCTTATTTTTCCCTCAACGGGAGTGAAACCTCCACAACTTGTTCCCCAGATGCATTCACCATCAGGATTGAAACAATATTTGGCCTCTTAGCCTATCTCTTTGGGGTATGTTCCAATATGCTCAAATCTATCACATCTCCCATAGGAACTTTCTTCTTTTGCTTTGGAGTTTTTAGAACAACCATTATGGAATGGTTGATGCTGATGAAGATAGAATAGTTGACTCAGTACTTGAAACATTAGCCACCACAAGAGAACCAATAACATTAGTTAGCATTTGAATGGTAGTGGTAGTGATGGATGGGGTGGATGTGAGGACCTCCATAGGAGTTGATACAATAATGTTAGGGGATGAGATGGAGGAAAATGGAAGTGTTAGGGGAAGTGAGGTAGAAATGGGTGACCCAATAGTTTCTCCAGCTGAGAGAACTAGAAGGGATGAGAATACTTGGGCCATGGAAGGTGATGGGAAAGAAGAAATGATGGTAGAAGTAGAAGGAACTGATGTAGGAAGGAAAATTGAAGAGAAGAGGGAAATGATGGGTCTTATGGGACACTAGGAGAATCACTAACTTCAACTATTTCTATCACAGGTGTAGTTGAAGGCATGACTTTGGGAACAGGGGCCTTGGAAAGAGATGAGCTCCCAACAATAAATGAAATATTTTTGGAACCATATGGGTCTTTTGGGTTGACCTTTTCCCCTTTTTGGGTGTTGATTGGCTCATGGTTGATGGGGCCCCTGTATTTGTAGGTTTCTCTAACCCCTTGGGTGAGATTCCCAAGGTAACCAACCAACTATGAGTTCTTTGCAGAATGGGTCCCACCCTTTCCTTTGTGTTGTAACATTCTTCCACATACCAATCAATCCATGGCAATGGTTGATTGGAAATATTATTACTTTTATACAATTCATCCAAAACTTCATCATTGTCCTGCATGTCTTTTGGTACGTCGGCTATTCCAAATTGTCGAACTTCATCCAAAGTTAGCCTTTCATAATCTCTTTGTTGGATGATAAATTCATCCCAAAAATGGATCCAGATATATTCTAACTGGGGCACACGGAAATGGACCGACATGTTTCACTGAATTTTCCCCAATAGTCAAAATTGGTCCGTGGATGGAAAGTTCTCAAGGTTACCTCTGCCATTTCCGCATCTACATTCTTGGCCTTGTAAATATTTGGGCAAGTGTATCTACCAATTGAAATAGGGAATTGCATTCCCACTTTGTGCCTTTTATTTTGGATCTTGTGGTAATCTAACAATTTCCAAACCAATTCTAACAAGACCCACTTATCAGTGGGACATCTAGGCAGCTTGTTGGGAGCACCCATGAAACTAGGAATTCAAATGTAAGTAAATGTGGGGAACTGAAGATAGATAGCTCCCCACTCATGCACTTCCTTGAAGGATTTGTCTGAAATTATCTGATTATACAGCTCCTTATCAAAACAGTAGAGGATAATAGTAAAGAAGGCATCATTGACCCTACGAAGTGTTTACTCCCTCATCTAGTGTGAGTTGAGGATAGAAATCATAGATTTGGGAGGTACTTTGAATACCCTTGGTATTCAATCCGGTGAAATCTCCCATGGCAGTTATGCGCATAAACCAAGAAGGATGTCATATAGAAACACTTTGAAAAATGCACTCTACTCAATTGATAGCAAATGGAGCTACTTGATATGCTCCCCCATTTGATAAATTCACTATTTTTCTTTATAGTAGCGATATATAAGAACATCCACTCCTGAAATTCCTTTATGGAGGGAAGACCTGAGACTCTACTTAATAGCACAATAAGGTCACTAACCTCCTGAATGAAATCGACTGATGCATGGTCTTTGGAAATTTGGCAATGCTCTTGGCTAGATAGGTTTTTAACATGACCCTCATGCACAACTCGCTTCTTTGTCCCAATGTTCCACCACTAATTCTAGTGAAATTGTGGCGTAATCTTCAACATCAGGGAGTTTGAGAAAATCTTCAAATAAATCTGGGTTCAGGTAGATCATAAATTTTCCATCGACATCTTTAATTGAAATAGATTCTTCATCATAGTGGGTTCTTCTGCACCCAAAACAAATTCTAGGCAATGCATGGATGTGGGAAAACCGGCAGCAAGAGAAAGCCTACTATCATATATAGCTTGCATCCATGGTTTCTTATTTGGGGCCTTCACCCTTGCCTAGAAATCTGGAAAATCAATTTTTCCAAGGTTGGTGTCCCCTATGTTTCCCAGGTCAGAAGATAAGCAAGAGTGAGGGGAACCCCGAGGAACAAGTATTTCATTTTTTCCTTTCCCTTGGAAGTGGAAGTAGACATCAAATTATTGTTCTAAAATGCCAAAGAAGGTCATCGGAAAACTCAGAAAAATCTCTAACCTCCAGAAACCCAAAATTAGAAACTCAAAGAGGAGAAGTCTGAAATTCTAAAATTAGAAACCTTTGAAAACTCAAGTGAAGTAGTACAAAATGACGAGTTCCAAAACTGAAGAGGAGAAGTTCGAAATCCCAAAATAGAAATCTACTTGAAATGGAGAAGTCCAAAATTATGAAATAGAAATCTTCAAAATGGAGAAGTCCAAAATGCCGAAAAAGAGAACCCCGAAGTCTGAATGGCACAATCCCCAAAAATGAGAAGTGCTAAACAATCCAAAGCTTCGAATATTGAAAGAGAGTTCTCCAAAAAATGTGGATCTCCAAAATCTGAAAAACAAAAGGTGTCGAGGGGGTAAATTGGAGAACTCGAGAGGATCCTTACAACTGAGTGCCTATAGAAACTCAAATCATGGAATCATGGTGGGCAATAAATTTTTCATTTCCCAAGGTATGCAGAGGAAGAACAAAGAAAATAAACAAGGAGGAAACAAAACAAAATATCTTAAACCAAAAGAAAAGACCAAAATAAAAAATACCTTGAGAATGACGTTGAAAAGTATGAAATACAATAAAAATCAGTTGTCAGAGCAAAGTGTCAAGTGAAAATGATAGGCGAAAATGTAATTTAAATAGAAAAAACCAAATATTAATAGAAAAATTCCAATAAGTACGAAGGTAGGTGGTAATTAAACATGCAAAGAGCTCCAAAAGTTTGAAACCTGAAAGCCCAAAATTTCAAAATTTCGAGGTTTTGGACTTCGAGAGATGAAAAATCATGGAATGACTCGGAAGAGTTCGAAATCCAAAGCTCGAAAATCTAAAATTTTAGAATTTGAGACTTTTAGACTTCGAATTCCTAAATAAAATGACTCAAAAGTATAGGAAGAGTTTTGAAACTTGAAATCCCGAAAGTATAAAATTTTGGAATTTACTGGCTTTCATACTTCGGAAGTTTGAAAGAAATTTTTCAAAAAGTGAGACCTGGGTTATGAAACCTGAAAGCCCAAAAGTCCAAAATTTCTGACTTTCAAGGTTTCAGACTTTGGAAATTCAAAGGTAAATTTCTAAAAAATCGTGACCTAGATTTTTGAAACCTAAGATCCCGAAAGTCTGAAATTTCAAACTTTCAGATTTTTGGACTTCGGAACTTAATGAAGCGGTTTCAAATTTAGGTCATTTAAACCTGAAAGGGAAAATTTCTGAAGTCAAAATATAAATTTTCAAGACTTGATTTGGAGAAATTCAAAAATGTAGAGATCTTACTGTGAAAGATTTTTTCAAAAAAATTCTGATTGATTTCAAAGTCTTCTTCTTAAGGTAGATTAAAATGGTAACAATTTGTTAGTTATTAATTAACTAATTATTTATTAAGTTGGGGTGCTCCCGTCACTTAATATGGTCATAACCCTTTGATTTATTTAAATATGACTATAGGTCATATTAAATAAACTCAAGTGAATCAATGGATTCTAGGTAAATACATAGAGTAGAAGTGAGGGAGGAGATCTTTGGGTGGGTTGTAAAATTTATCTCTATAGTGGATTATTCTTCCATGGTTTTTTTACCCATTTATGGGTTTTCCACATTAAATTCTGTCATTGTGTTATGATGTTCTTTACCTTATTTTATTTATTTCATGCTTATAAGTTGATTATAGTGTATGTGTTAACTTAATTGTTATTTTAATTTAATATCTTGACCATGATACGTTATCGTGTTCTATGAAAATATGTCATTAAGGTCAAAACTAGTAACATGGATGGATGAAGTAGGTGCTTAAAACTCTTATATCACTAGTGGGGCGTAAAGAGAGATTTTTTGGATGATGGGTCGATAGTTGGGATCGTAAAGTTTAGAATAATCGCAAGTATTGACCTCAATAGAAGGGAATTGTGTTGGATAAGGAGTGGTGTAAATGATACAAACCTTTTAGTAAAGATAACCACTAAGAGGCAACAAGATTATTTTCCAAAATTTTTGCAAAAGACTGGGTCACTAATTTAGAAGAATCGAAGAGGTTCGAGAAAGGAGCCTCGACATTTTAAATTGATTTTGGGGAATCGGGGTTCCAAATCAATTTCTAAGGGTTGTTGTAGTGGATCGGATGTGTTTGGGATGTTTTGCATATGGGATTGAGTTGATTCTAAGGATTTTGGAGTGAATCTACCATATTTGAGAGGTTTTGAAAGTGATCTTATAGTCTAGTCAAAACCATGGACTAATCAAACAATCAATGGAGATAGAAGGAAATGTGGTTATTTAAAACAAAATAAATAAATCACACAAAGAAATTTTAAATTATCTTGATTAGTTAAAAGAATGTGAAAAGAAAAGATGGTTAATGAAGGTACTATAGAAGAGGCTAGCTAAGGGTAGTTTCAAGTAAGTTTAAAGCTAAAGTCCTTGATATACCTAAAGGTACATGAGTCCCTTATGCATGTTGGTGTTGGTACAAGGAATTATATAGGGGCTGCCTCCTCACTTCATGGTCCTAAAATGATAAAGGTGTCAGTGATTAGATATACCACTCACCGTTGTTTATATTTGGCCATAATCTGAGTCGGATTCCCTCTTGGTGATGAAATCCAAGTAGGTAGACTTGGGAGGAATTTTTAGATGCAAATTTGATTTAATATGTGGTTTGGTTGTGTGTGAGGGAATATTGTGAATGCAATCGTTTAACCCCTAATTAATCTAGATGAGTAGACAAATATATATATATATATATATATATATATATTACGATCAAAAGGAAATGTTGATTTTGATGAAAGAAGATCAAACAAAATACAATGTTTGAAAGAAAATGAACCAAAATAAACATACTTGAATTCACTTTCCTTTTTTAATCTTCTTTTCTTTTTATTTTTATGTGTTTTTGAATAAGTGAGAGCAAAGCAATCTAAGCTGCATGGTTAGATGATTTGAAAAGAAACAAAAAAAGATATGAAACATGATGAAAAAGGTAATTTAATCCCACTAGGTGTGCGAGAATGTTTGCGGTGATTTTGGTTCATCTATTATAATGAAAAACACCAAAAACATAGAAGACAACATGGTTTAATGATACCTACACTGAAAATACAATGTCAGGGTGAGTTGATGTAACAGACACAAGGGCTCCTCCTTCCAGCTTCTTGAAAAAGGCTGATCCCAGGAACCAATGGGTTTCCTCAAATGGTGTCAAATCCCTTTCACAATTAGGTGAAATGATATGAAAATATTCGAAAATATAAGGAATTATTAGAATTCAAGATAGATAGAGAGATTATTTTCCACTTGATAGGTGGCCTACATAAGGACTACGAAGAGCTCGAATTCAAAGAAGTAGTCAAACTAGAACTATTCAGAACGTCCTATTATTCTTGTATGATTTCGAGTTGGTATTCAATGTCTTTTATTTTAGGTGTCACGGAAATGGCGCAAATGCTTAATCAATGTATGATACCAAATTTTTCCAAACAAAGGGTTGTTGCACAATCGAAAGATCATAGATGTTGGTAATGGGATGTGATTGATTGGCAATTTCATCTACAAGGAGATACATCTTGAAAATAATTTGATTAGATAAAAACTGATTGATAAAATTATTAAAAGTATGTAAATTTGATAAAAATAATATATTGATAGGGATCGTTAGTGATTTGGGTGTAATCGTTGGTGATTTAGGTGTAATCAATTTGGTGATTTGACAAATTGGGGAAACTCGTTTGGAAGTATTTTCAACCAATTTCAAATAGGATTTTTGGGTTTTAACTCAATTGTAAATGGTTAGGGAGGCTTTTGGTAGGTTAATAGATTGGGTAGTGAGGGTAAAAATTGGTTTAGATAGGTTAAGTGTGGTTAGGGAAGTTTAGGATAGGTAAATAGGTTTTACGGTAGGGTGAATAATAATTTTATGGGGGTTAGAGTTATGGTTTAGGATAATGAGATAGGTTTAGAGATTTTCAAATGAGGGTGTGAGGGTTGTATCTAGAAAACATGTGCTTACAATAACTCCAAATTATGTATGTTTATAATTTATTCTAGAAACAAAATCGTGTATTTTTATAATGTCACTTGTGTAGCTAGTAGAGGTGAGTGTAATTGAAGGAATGTAGTTTTTATTCTATATTCCTTTTTGGGGAAATGATTATTTTAATGGAGAAATTGGTAGGACTAGTCTAAATACCACTCTTCAAAATTTTGTGGGAGATACATAATCATTTTTATTGTTTTGTGAAAAATGGTACATTGTTTATGTTTGAGTCCCATGACCTACATGATATTTGTAAATTGAACATGCAAGCAAAATTGTATAACAAATTTATTTTGTAGCATTCTAAGAACCTCTACCCATTAATTCTCTCCATCCATAGAATACTTCTCATATTTTTGTGGTACATTTAAAGTTATTTTTATTTTTTTGTATGATAATTTCTCTAAATTTGTGATTTACAATGATCCTTATGCACATTTTAAAACGAGAATATAGGAAGATTTTATTTATTTATCGATGGAAAAAATATTAACTAAAATTGTGAGAAGGGTGTTTATTCCAACTATTTCTAGGTGCACCCAACCTTTAATTTGGTTATGTGATCAGGGATCATTTCTGAAAGTTCCCTAAACATCTCTAAATGGTGTCAGTGTAGAAGATCATCTCGAGAGCTTTCCAACGACTGTGAGAACACGACAAACGGACATCGGGAGCTCTAGATATGTTCGGTCAAAGTTCAGTCAGCGGGAAAGTCAACTATGGTCAACTAGTCAATATTGGACCAATCGCACTGTGACACGTGGCTTGCCAACACTCGTCGAATTTGCTCGATTTTCCTATCGGGAGACGACAAGTGGACTACAGGATTATTTCTATTCCACCATTGTATGGGTCGAAATAATATTATATTGGTAAGTTCACGTTCCAAATGGCGCCATATATATACAAATGCCATATATATATATATATATATTAATGTTAAAACATTAGTATTAAAACATGCATATGTTTTGAGCAAGTTTAATGGCATTAAGCCATGCGTGGACTGTTCCACGTGGCGAAACAAGGTGGAGATGGGGCGGTTAAGCTCCAACGTGGTCATTGACCACTTCATTCATGCGGGGAAAGGCTTAAATAAAGCCTAAGGCATTATTATCCACCGCTCCACTTGGGATTTAATCCCATGTCAATCCTTAGCCATGCCAAACATGGGAATTTTAACCCATTTTAATATGCATGCCGCGCCAAACGGGAATTAATCCCATATTATATGCAAACCGCCCAAGTGGATTATATGTTATCCCAATTTCTATGCTACGGGCTATGCTATTATTAGCCTATGGATGATATGCAATGCATATTTTTTGGGCCCTAAAAATGTATAAATAGGGAACCCATTTGTATTGTATCACACACATTTGTAAACAGACAACACGAGCTTATTATTTGTTAAGCTTGTTGTGGACATCACACCAATTACTTGTAAATCCTGGATTGTCGGCCAGGAGTGCTAGCTTCGCATTGTTTGCGTCGGGAAGGCCGATCACAGCCGAAGGAGATTGTGCGCCAGGAAGGTGGAGGTCGGGTGCTATTTTTCACCCTTTTAAATCTGAAGAAGCGGTGTACTTGGTAGGCAAGTAAAATTCCATTAGGTTTTCTTGTGAAAGTATTATTGTAACATCTGATTTTGACTAGTGGAGCAGTTCGATCACGAACCCGAGAGGCGTAGGTAATTTCGAACTCCGTAATCAATCATGTGCAATTTTTGTTATTTTCTTGCATTATTTTTAAATTGATTACTTAAAAGGAGTAAATCATCGGCAAATAATTAAAGCCTATAAGGGTCCGAGATCAGGTCGTAATAATCTGATTATTTTCGGATCAAGTTTGGTATCAGAGCTGGTAAATTTGATTAACAGAGTGATTGCTTCAAGATTGGTGCAGTTGGTTCATTTTGTGTGAACAGTGTACAACTGCACTATGGGCAAGATGTCTAAACAGGCGAAGCTCGATGAGATTGAAGCATATAATCACCAGATCCAGGAAGAGAATTCTCTCCTACGATCAATGTATTCCTCCTTGGAAGAGGAGTATGCTCGTTTGAAATTGGAACTGCAAACCAAGGATGAGCTCTTGGCAAGGTTGCAATGTGGTGATCAGAGGAAGGAAATACCTTCAACTTCATATGCGAGAGGCCATGGCGAGATGATTGCACTTGTAAGTTGTTCACCACGGAATCTTCTTCTTCCTCCCATTCGGTTTCGAATTCAGGTAATAAAGTCTTTGGTTTGTTTGAAAAGCATACTAGAGGCATTAGATCCAAGTTACTAGATAAAATGGGATTTGATGGAAGAGGCCTTGGTAAAAATGGCCAAGGTATTACTAACCCAATACAGGTCGAGGATCATCCTCGTTTTGTAGGTTTGGGTTATCCTAGTGTGGGAATGGAAATTGGAGAATGCTCCAAGAATGCTGACGGGAGACAAGCTTCCGAAAGCAAAGTGATTACCCCACTAGTCCTGCAAGAAGATTATGAGCAGGAAAGTTGTGCTTCGTCGTCACAGGCAAGATGTGGTAAGAGAAATCAGCGAAGAGGTAATGAGATTCCACCTCCAGTTTCTTACCATAATCATAAGCACAGTAAAAATTCTGATCCACTTTTTCAGCTTAAGAAGTATGGTTATGATTTTCAGAAGATGTGGAATTCTTTTCCATGTACTTTTTGTGGATTGCATAATCATTCAGTGGCTAGATGCTGGAAGAGAAGGACACTGATGAAGAAGTTGATGCCGTTCGTCAGGAACAAGGAAAATTAGAAAGACCAATCTCGTCATGCAGAGTCGAGAAATGGCAAAAAGAGTTCCTCATCCCAGAAGAAGGAGATTAAGAGGAATTTTTGTGCTCATTGCCAGAGGAATGGGCATCGGGTGGAAAATTGCTGGAAACTGCATCCATCTCGCCATCAGAGTAATGGCAAGCCAAAGATGGAATGGAGGCCTATTGCAAAGGCAGAGGAAGTTTCTACTCCACCACTAGTTGACAATTCAACCCAGGACCAAGTAATACTTGAAAGTGAAAGTCCTTTAAAATGCATAATTCAGATTGATGAATCGTATGCAGTATTAAGTTTGGAGATCAGATATTGTGAGAAAATGCTAAGAGAAAGGTTTACAATACTTAGTGGATTTTCTTACTTAGAAAATTTGATTAATGCTCTAACATATCTCCTAATCGGTTGGTGAGTACATTACACTTGATACGAGGATTTGACTCATATAAATCTTGGAGATTGATCTGCCTTTTGTGCAGACAATAGAGTTCGCAGAGATCAGCTCGGAACTTCATTCTGTGTAGAGGCATTGTGACCGTGCAGCAGAATGGTAGCTGAATCATCATTGGCATTGACGTCGTCGAACTTCATTCTGTGTAGAGGCATTGCGACCATGCAACAGAATGGTACCTGATATTAGTATGTCAACAAGCGGAGCTCTCAAAGGATCAGCTCGGAACGTCATTCGGTGTCAAGGCATTGCAACCACACATACGAATGGTAGCTGATCAACAGACTTAGCATCATACATCGGAGGCTCGAGGTCTTGAAAAAGGCTTAGCATCATGTATCGGAGGTGTTGAGGTCTACAGAGACTTAGCATCATACATCGGAGGCTCGAAGTCTTGAAAGAGGCTTAACATCATGCATCGGAGGCGTTGAGGTCTGTACCAGACTTAGCATCGTGCATCGGAGGCTCGAGGTCTTGAAAGAGGCTTAGCATCATGCATCGGAGGCGTTGAGGTCTGTAAAAGGGACAAGGCATTGTCCATCACCGACATCGGATCAATCAAAGCTCTACGTAACATGGAGTTCCTTCAAATCAATTCGGATTCTGCGAGAATCAACTCGGAGCCAGGAGCTGTGTTATAGAGTAAAAGAAGATCCTTGTTGTCAGATATCAAGAAGCTTAGCACCACACAGAAGGAGCGTTGAGGTTTCATTCAGAAACTTAGCACCATAAAGCGGAGGCGTGGAGGTCTTCTTCGGATATCAGAGTGGCGCAGCGGAAGCATCGTGGACCCATAACCCACAAGTCCCAGGATCGGAGCAGAGTTGTCGAAGTGAGAAGGTTGGAGGAGAAGACCCAAGGGTCTACTACAGCAGCACTTCCGAGGTGGCAGCAGAGTTTTTCAGATTCAGGACAGTATGGAAGCTTTTTGGGACAAAAAGCTTTTCTCAGTGGGGAGGTGTGATCAGGGGATCATTTCTGAAAGTTCCCTAAACATCTCTAAATGGTGTCAGTGCAGAAGATCATCTCGAGAGCTTTCCAACGACTGTGAGAACGCGACAAACGGACATCGGGAGCTCTAGATATGTTCGGTCAAAGTTCGGTCAACGGGAAAGTCAACTATGGTCAACTGGTCAATATTGGACCAATCGCACTGTGACACGTGGCTTGCCAACACTCGTCGAATTCGCTCGATTTGCCTATCGGGAGATGACAAGTGGACTACAGGATTATTTCTATTCCACCATTGTATGGGTCGAAATAATATTATATTGGTAAGTTCACGTTCCAAATGGCGCCATATATATCCAAATGCCACACACACACACACACACATATATATATATATATATATATATTAATGTTAAAACATTAGTATTAAAACATGCATATGTTTTGAGCAAGTTTAATGGCATTAAGCCATGCGTGGACTGTTCCACGTGGCGAACAAGGTGGAGATGGGGCGGTTAAGCTCCAACGTGGTCATTGACCACTTCATTCATGTGGGGAAAGGCTTAAATAAAGCCTAAGGCATTATTATCCACCGCTCCACTTGGGATTTAATCCCATGTCAATCCTTAGCCGCGCCAAACATGGGAATTTTAACCCATTTTAATATGCATGCCGCGCCAAATGGGAATTAATCCCATATTATATGCAAACCGCCCAAGTGGATTATATGTTATCCCAATTTCTATGCTACGGGCTATGCTATTATTAGCCTATGGATGATATGCAATGCATATTTTTGGGCCCTAAAATGTATAAATAGGAACCCATTTGTATTGTATCACACACATTTGTAAACAAACAACACGAGCTTATTATTTGTTAAGCTTGTTGTGGACATCACACCAATTACTTGTAAATCCTGGATTGTCGATTGGAGTGCTAGCTTTGCATTGTTTGCGTCGAGAAGGCCGATCACGGCCAAGAAGGAGATTGTACGCCAGAAAGGTGGAGATCGGGTGCTATTTTTCACCCTTTTAAATCTGAAGAAGCTGGTGTACTCTTGGTAGGCAAGTAAATTTCCATTAGGTTTTCTTGTGAAAGTATTATTGTAACATACAAGTTTTGACTAGTGGAACGGTTCGATCACGAACCCGGAGACGTAGGCAATTTCCGAACTCCGTAATCAATCATGTGCAATTTTTGTTATTTTCTTGCATTATTTTTAAATTGATTACTTAAAAGGAGTAAATCATCGGCAAATAATTAAAGCCTATAAGGGTCCGAGATCGAGTCGTAATAATCGATTATTTTCGGATTATTATGCTTGAAATTTTCATAAATGATGGTGCGGGGGACTCTAAACCTTTTCATAATGTCTTCCAAGAAGTCCACTATAACATTTCAATTTGTCTCCTTTAAAGGAAAAACTTCAACCCATCTAATGAAATAGTCGATTCTGTCATACCCATTTATGATTAGAGAGAGGGTTCACCATATATATAAAGTCAAACCCATATTGAGAGAAATGATGATCTGCTCAAATTTTTTAAAGAATAAGGGCCACGTTTATTTTTCTCCCTAAGAAGAGAAAACATTCCTTACAACTCCATACCAATTTATGATAATTAGTAAACATGGTGGGTAAAAACAAACCAACCCTTATGAGTTTTTCTACCATAGTTTGTGGGGAAAAGTTTCCACTAGATAATCTTGAATGGATCTCCTTAAACATCTTATCTAAATTATTTGGTTCTACACACCTCAACAAGACACAATCAATACTCCTTTTGAAAAGGATAGTTTTTTCCAAAATAACACCCCTAGTTATTTTTGACAACTTACATCCTCATTCGACTCACGAAGTTCAAAGGCTCCCGCCACGTACACACTCTAATGGCTTCCTATGCACATTTCTTGGTTGCATTTATTACTGTATGCACACCCTCACACACCCACTTACATCCATAGCTTATATCTCCTTTCAAACTTGCTTTGTGCCTTGCTTTTGTATCGCATTTTCTTTCTCAGTCACTACGTACTCCTTGTACGCACCTTCTAACTTCCTCTCCAAATCAGCTAAGTCCTTGGCATTCCTTTCCTCTTGAGATCCATGAATTTTATCATGCTCACTAATCTTAATTTTCTACATTCTTCCCTTGTGTGTCTATCCTTCACAGATTTTCATGTCACACTCTTCCCTTCTAGCTTGTTCTGATGGCCCCTTCTTTCTTTCCACCATGCGCTTCTCATTTGAATATCGTTTCCTATTGCATACTTGTACTAATTTTGTATTACTCTTTTCCTCCCACTCTGCGCACACCTCTCTTGTGCCTACCACTTTCAACTCCTCACACATTCTTCTGTGCCAAGTCACACTTTGTCATGTCACAACCTCATCGGACTTGAGTGTGCAACATGTAACCAATCAAAGCGTGCTAACTTGGTGTCAAATCATTGTGATGAACCAAAGTGCATGACATGTGGTAGAAATGACAAAACAAATGAATATTTGGCTGATCCTTCACCAACCAAACATGCCATGTGTCAATGCATGTCCATCAGTAATGTAACCTTCATATCATCATAAATTTTTCCAAATCTCGAGATCCATGTGCTCTTGGTATTTTTGGAAAGCTACTTGTAGACACCAAATTTGTGTCTTACGACCCCCTGTGCCCCGCATCTCATTTCGCAACCTAACCTCATCACCTAAACCTTACATAATTATTTATTAATTACCTTATAATTAATAAATCCACATCGCCATACCTGCCACCTCATCATAACCTAGTCTTAACCCTAAACTAACCTAATTAAGACCTATAACTTGGTCCACATCCACACCCATGACTAATTACTCCTCACCCGCACCTAAAACCAACCTCATAATGACTTGACCAAGCCCGCAACTAATCCCTCGGGAGAAAAGGAGGGAAAGCTGGCTATTTTACCAAAAATAGCCCGCTTTGACATGACCGACATCGGTTCCTACTCGACCGCCATCGGTTGTGTAACCGCCATCGGTTCCCTGTAAATGACCACCTCCAACCAAAAACAAAGGATCGGATTTTCATTTGATCAAAAAGGAGGAGAAATCATTGAAAGGATCGGGATTTGCTTGGCCGAGCAGAGACAAGTGAAGAAACAAGAAGAGTTTACAGAGAAGGACATCAAGCCCAAGACTGCAACTGCACAACCAGAGCCCTGTGATACTCAGCTGATCATCGTGAGGGAAGATATCTCATCTTCTGATCGTCAGGACGTCCTATCTAAGTTCTGCCTTTGTCATCATAGTTCTTGGACCTGCCTTCTCGTCAATAACCAGTAAGTAGTATCTTGTATGTTGTCTTTGATAACATTTCTTAGACTTTTGAATCACAGCTGTCATAAATCTATTCCCAGATCTACTACCCAGCAACACATTACATCTAACTATCATTCCTCTATCCTCTCATCACCCCGTTACCTAATCCCACTCATTTATTAGCCTTACAAACAACACAACCACCCTACAACCGACCCTCACCAAAAGTCCCTAAAACATAGCCCCTACCGATATCGGTTAGCAGAAACCGGTATCGGTTATCGTGACTCAAAACCAAAAACCAGCCTTTCCCTCTACTTGTTTCAACGAGGTTATTTAATTGTTATTTTACAATCTTTTGTGTTAATTCATACTAGCAGGGGAACTGACCACCTTCGAAAGGAAGTTTTGTATTTCCTGGGCCCGAGGCAGTTCCCTCATTTATTGTCTAATCAAAATCTTGTGGTCTTGTATTCTTATTTGCAGGTAGTCCTTCCAAGATAAAAAGGAGTTCTTCGCAATCAACCTGATCTCTCTCTACGGTACGCGCACACCATCTCAACATTCAACAGGTATTCCTCCTAGCCCTAACCCTTATCTGTTTCTAAAAGGAATGAAAGGATAGAAGCAACTCTATTCCCAAAAGCTGAAACATTCCGCGTGAAACACTACTAATGTGGGCTACATAATGGATCATTTAAATTCATATTTTTATGGGATTTAGTTGGTGGAATCGGGGAAATGCATTCCATCCATTAATGCACATGTCAAGTTGACTCCACCACATGATTTTATTCAAATATTTCCTCCTTTGTTCTTCTACGAAAAAACAGGACATAGGGAGGTGCATCTATCGATTTGTAGGCATATTTGCAAGCGATTATTACTTTACATTTGGTGGTTCAATTTTCAAATCAAGTGTCCCTCTTTTTCTCCTCTTCTTCTCTCCTTCTTCTGCTATAAATGTAAGAGAAAAGCTCATTTTAAAATGTTAGAACCCTTTAGTTTTCTAAGAGCTCTGCTCCTTAGCATTTTAAGTTGTAGGCCTTTAGATCTTATTTCTACATGTGGATATTGGCCTCATCTACCATTGTAATTGACTGTGCATTTTCTAGAAGTAATAGAAGCTTTGTTTTATGGATATTCTCTACCTTGGCTTGTTTCTATTGCATCTCCTTACCTCTCTTTTACATTTTTTGTTTGTTGTGCTCTCTCACATCCCTTGCAAGTTTCTTTTCTAATTTTTCCCCATGAAAATGAGTGTGTGAATGTGTTTAAGGATGTGATACGGGTGTCTATATTCCATATGTGCATTATCCTTCATTTTACCTTAAGATTTATTGTGTTCATCCCCCTCTTTCTGGTGTTATCGCCTCCTTTAGCTTAGTTTTCCCTTTTCCATGCATCTCCTTCTAACTCTGGTTCCTTAGATATTTAGAGTAGTGATAGGTAGATGCATTTCCATTCCAAGGAGTAGTTTTAGTACTAGAAATAAGTAGAGGTGCTTTGGAATTCTCTGGAGGTCTGTCTCAAGCATGCAAGTCCCACAACTTGGAGACAATCCCATGTTGCCTCAAAATCCCAGTTCATCCTGATCTAGGATGGGTGTAATTTTGAGCCCCAACATTTTTTGGCATGCCCAGTGGGAAAAGTATCGAAATCTTAAATTTAATTATTTCTTAGTTTCATTGTGTGGTTTAGTGATTTTTAGCCTTTGGAGGCTTGTTTCAACACATATGGTGACTCTCAACTCTCATATCTACTATTTTTAGTAGTCCACACACCTTTCATGAGAAGGATACATATCGAAAAGTGCAATAGCTGAAGTGTCCTTTGAATACATTCAAATTTCTCCAAGAAGATCATGTAACACAACAAGCTGCGTGTGCATATCCATCTCTAATGTTCCATGCAAATTCAATACCACCTCACAGTAGGCCATGCCCTCTTTACTGATCTACTAGAGCTCTCGGGCCTATCATTATGGCAACAAAACAAGAAAATCATGGATTTGGTAATTTCTTTGGTATTATAACTCTTGCTCTTAATTCCCAAAATCCAATTCTAATTTGTGCCATCCACCAGATCATTGAATAAGATGTGGTTGTTAGGCTATTAGCCTCTTCATTCAAAGGGAGATATTTGCAATGGTTCAAGAGTCTGATAGCAGGGTCAATGCAAAAGCTGGAATCACTAGGGGAATCCATTTGCAATCAATTTGGAGAGAAGGAAGATAATCTCTACTTAGTAGAATAATTGACCACTATAAAGAGAGCTCCCAATGAGCTCATGGCAGACTTTAATTTCAGATTTCAGAAAACATGGGAGAGTATGCTATTTCACCTTATTATTGTAAATAATGAAATAGATAAGGGTAAAAGGCCAAGGAGGAATACCTATTTTTATGTTGGTTGAAGGTTGAGTGCGCACATTTCTAATTTCTAATCCAAATTGATTGTGTGAGCTTCCTTTTAACTAGGAGGAACTACCTATAATGCAAATCAATACCACAAGATATAGTTAATAATAAAGGTTAGTGGATTTCCTAGCATAAGCTAGATCCAGGAAGTGTGATACTTCCTCAACGGTTGTCAATCCACTGATATATAACTCAATATAAAATAATTGAACATGCAAATAAAAGAATCTAATACTAGTGTTCTGATTTAGGTATCTCAGATTACTATCAATGTCAATCCAATTAAATGCTTGATAATTAAACTAGTGAAGGTCCCAGTCAGGTTGTAGACTAGGAAGGTGGTATGAGGGTCACAAATAGGGTCTAGGTAATATTTGGTGTAGTTTGGGTTGATTTTTGGTGATTAGGAAGCTTGCTGGTCTAAGGTAGTTTTACCAGGCACAGAGACCGACGTCGGTCAGGGTATGACCGATGATGGTTAAGGATGACCAATATAAGTTAGTGTAGGTAATAGTAGAATGTCAAAAGTGGGTTTATAGGCTCTCTCGTATGTCTGTACAAAGAGTTGGAAACACTTTTGTGAGGTTGTAGGTGGGGTATCAAGTTTGGGTGAGGTTTTGAGGTTTTGGGGATGTTAGGGGAAGTTTAGTGAAAGTTGACAACATGAGACACGATAATCGATGGCGGTTGGGTGAATGATTCCGATGAAGAAGAGAAATCAATGACGGTTGAGGTAACCGACATCGGTAGGGGAAATGGTGGTAATTAAATAAACTTAGTTTTTATAACTTCTGTGATTTCATAGAGAAGCAGGAGGATGCTTGGGTTTGTAAAAATGCCAAGAAGGCTCAAGAATGCCTAAAATTCATCTATGTAGAGTCAAAAGGTAGTGGGTAGGTTGGGTAAATTGGCAGGAAGGTAGGGATGGAGGAATACAAGAAAGAACAAGATCTAATAACAAAAGATAAACAACCTATTAATTTAAGTAAGTATTGAATGATGCAAATCAAATACACTTACTTATATTTGTAGGTCAGTTGATGTTGATGAAGGAAGGTAATGGTTTATCCATGAATAAATTTGTGGTCGGTGTGTCATAGAAATAGTTCTGGAGTGTTCTTGTGAATGCTCTAATTCCTTTGGATGAGTATCAGATGTTTTCTTGAGCTTGTGATTGAGTGTATTCTGTCATTTAGATGCTTTGAGAAGTCTCTGGTTCGTGCTTGAATGTAAGAGATCTCTCAAAACTCAGAATGACCAACCTCGATAAAAGGTTAAAAAATTGTATATAAGGTAACCAATGATGGTTAGGGTGACCGGCGTTGGTTGAGGGTTAACTAGCGTCAATTAAGGTGGGAAATCCTAGGTTTTCCAAAAATAGGAAAATCCTTGCTATTTTTGGCGTGCTCTGATTGTCATTCGAGTCTCAAGTGAGGGTTAGAGAAGGAATATGACTTTAATTTTAGGGTTAGACTAAGTCCCAGTTAGTTAAGATAAGTGGAGACTCGGTCTTAGTTAATTAATAGACTAAGAATAAGTCCATGATGAGGTGTCTAGGTGATGTGGCTAGGTGAGGTGTAAATTAATTTAATTAAAGTAATTAAATTAATTAATAGTGTGAGGATGAGAATTAATTCAATTGTAAGTAATTAAATTAATATGAATGTGGGGTAAGGGGTCATGGTTAGGTGAATATGTTATGTTAATTAATTAAAGGGGACCAAGGGGAGTGTGACCCAAATTTGGTGTCTACATTTTCCCCCTTTTTTGTGTAGCTTGTATTGGTAAGTGATGTTGACAAAAAAAAGGAAGTGGTTTCCCCAAATATAGGTGAGAGTGGGTTTCCCAAGTAGGGTTGAAGGTGAGGTTGCCCCAAGTGTGGGTGGAGGTGATCCCCCTCAAACCAAGAGTTGATGAGGTGTTAGATGGAGTCAATGAGTGGTTTGATAAATGGGTAAGTGATGAAAGTGAGGGTAGGTGGGTTGTAGGTAAGGGTATGGTCACTTTGGGTAATGGGTAATGGTTATATTGCATAATTGATAAGGGTTATATTGGGTAATGGGTAATGGCAATTGAACACATGCACACATATAGATTGTGATACGGTACCAAGTGGAAGAGCTTTCAAACTCTACATCGTCCAAGGTCGATAGGTTTATCCAAACAGGTTGAAGTGATTTAGGTATCCAGGTACAGGATATGGTCCAAAAACACAACTTAGGTTAGGTGCAGGAATGTTTAGGTATGATCTGGTACACCAAAGGTTTGGTCAGGATAAACAAAATGACAATAGGCAAGGTAAGGTCATTAAGATAAACAACACAGGTAACAACATCACAAGTTATAGCGAGTACACAAATTCAAATGTCACAAAATGTGGTTCAAGTTAGGGTATGTAGGTCATGGCATGGGTAAGGGTGGGGCTATAGGTAAATAAAATGTTCCAAAACATAGTTAAGGAAATGTACAGAGATAATTTAGGTTTGTGGATAAGGTGTAATAGGTGTTGGTAAGGTCAAAAGTGGTTGGGGCAATATTGTTTCTAGTAAAAATGGGCATGAGGTGAGCAAATGGTAATGACATGTGACCGATGTTGGTTATGGTGTAACCAATGTTAGTTGGCTAGGGCACGAAATGACCGACATTGGTCATGTTAATTTGGGGCTAAAAAAAAAAAAAAATCCATGTTTTACAAATTCATTTTGACTTTGCCACTTTTAGAAAATGATAAAGGAGAAAGTGAGGCATGGAAAATGATAATACGAGGCATTGAGCTAAGTTAGTGAGCCACATAGTGGGTGATTGGAATTCAATTGGTATGTCCATGAGATTGATTCAATTATTTTGATTTGTTTGGAGGTGAAGGCATTGAGTTTGGCATGGTAGAGGTAGGAGAAGGGGCGGGAGGTCCACCGGCATAGAGACCAGAGGTTCCACCATGTAGACATCATCGAGTAGATGTAGAGGGCATTCCTTTACTTGTTATTTGATTAAATTATGCTTTCGAAAATGAAGAAGTTTGGGTGAGAATATGAATTTTGAAATGGGGGTGAAAATGGGTGAAATCCAGGTGGGGAACATAAAATTTAGGTTAAATAGGGTGGTTTTTAAATGTAAGGTGAATTTGGGTAGGGTGGGTGAGGTTGTAGGTAGGTTTTAGGTGAGTTTTTTATGAAATGGGACATGGGGGGATGGGTTTTCATTTTTGATTTATGCGATAGAGACCAACGTCGGTCGGTTTGGCCAACATTGGTCGACTTTGGACAACATCGGTCAAGTCTTAGGTGACCGACACCGGTTAAATAGAACTGATGATGGTTAAGAAAAACTAGTGATGGTAAAGGTGACCGGCACTAGCTAAGGTTAAGGAAAAATAGGGGTAAGAAGGGCTAGGTAGGAAAGGAAAATAGGTGAAGAAGGGGTAGGTGAAGATGAATGTAGGTAGAAGAGGGTAAAATATGATTTTGGTGATATGGGATAGGTAAGTAGGTTAAGTGAAATGAAATAATGGGTAAAATGATAAGGGTTAGTAGGAATTTAGGTGAATTAGGTAAAGGGGGTAGGCATGATTGATGTGGTTGGGTATGGTTTGGTGGGAAATAGGTGATTTGAGGTAGTCAAGTCTTGACAATGTTGTGTTGGATGATGTAGGTGAGAGACCAGTTGAGATGCAAGACAAAGTACCACCCCTACTTGGTATAGATGTGGCCTAGCGTGACTACAGGAGGAGTGGGAGCTCACATGACCAGGTTGGACTTATTGGGGTCTATGCTATAGGTGGATAGTTTAAGATCATAATATGATGGTCACTCTCATCATAGATGGGATTCCATGTCCAATACCTTACACTTACAAGATCCCATGACCATCACCCTTGGGGAGCTGTTTATTCCCGAGTTTCTTATGAGGGAGCCATCATTTCATTAGAGCATCGATGGAGCCGATAGTGGCTGTTTTGGGAGACAATGGGTGAGATGAGCTATCACAAAGTGTGAGCTTGAGCTTTGGAGATATGTACATAACCTATCCGTAGGAGACTAGGCTATCGTATTAATGATGAGAGAGGGGTAGGTTGTTTTTATCTTCCATATTCTAAGGGTGGGAGATTCCCATGAGCACTAATGGGAGTAATTTAGGATATGATAGAGGAGTGAGTTTGATTTTCTTGGGCACCAACTTTCCTAGTTTAGCTATATAGGGAGTTATGGGCTTATGGGAGATTGAGGTGATTTGGGATGTGTTGTACCTTTTTACACACTACTAGGTATACAATCACATCATCATATGTGTGTGTGTCTAGCTGGTTTTTCATGATGACATGATTGGTTAGAGGGTGTCTTACTCGAGAGTTGGTTTCTAGTGTTGTGTACCAGTTTGGGCAATCATGGGTAGTGAGAGACACATATGTGTTGTATTATATGCATTAGTTAGAAGGCCTTTTAGCCATTGATATTATGTGGAGGCCTTATGTTGACTTTCCATCTTATAGAGGCATGGTGGAGGAGTTAGAGGAGCTCCAATTATTGAGATGGATATAGGGTTAGAGTCTTGGGAGCATGATATGATTCTCATGTAGACGAGATTAGACATGGTAGTTTGGGCTACCACAAGATGTACCCTCACCTTTCCCACAAGATCTGCTTTGAGATGATGTGAATAGACCTGTGTCTCTACCACACATCGAGTGTTCTTATAGGATAGGAGTAGTAAGCATGAGATAAGAGGATTAATGACGTTGGAGTCATTGATGGATATAGGAAGTGGTGGGCGGCATAGTTCACATGGTGCAACCACGAGACCAGGGAAGCCAGATTTAGCTAGCATCATAGTGTAGAGGGATACTTTACAGGGTCAGGTGGCCACCCTATAAATGTGGATCACAGTTTTGTAGGTTCGGTTGATCAGGGAACATGCATAGGTGGCCACCCTTTAAAGCTCAGTGATAGCCTTACAGGCCCAGTTGACATAGGTAGAGGTGCCCGCACAGGGAAGTGATGGTGATGGAGTACAAGTGGCCACCTTACATGCATAGCTGACAGTTTACAAGGCTGGTTGGCCACTACACAAGCACATGTAGCATCATTATAGGCTTATTTTTAAGCACATGTATATAGTACCTCCATAGGCCAGGGACAAGGTCCCATATTACGAGCACACTGTACGCGAGAAGGAGGAGCAGGGATCAGAGGTAGGGTCCACGGCTAGTTATTAGCATGGCATAGCTTACATGTTGTTGTAGAGACCCATGACACCACCTTAGAAAGTGTCATGGCATGGTTCGAGGGGATGGCCTCGATCAAGGATCTTTACTATCAGAATCACCTGACAACTACCGGGATAGATGTTCCCTCATATTCTAAGTATAGAGCCCAAAGGAAGCTAGTGAGTGGATGAGATCCAGGACTCACATTTCAAGGAGTACAAGGGGAAGTCGAGCCCATGGACAAGGCCAAGGTGAGGTTACAAGTTCTTAGAGGCCAGGCCTAAGTGAGGATGAGGAGGAGATTAGACCGAGACCCATGAAGGGTGTAGATATGTTGGTAGGGTGGAAAACATGTAGGGAGGAGGAGACAAGTGAGACTCACCCAAAATATATCAGGTGGGTGACAATTAGTCACTTGATATGATCATTGTATGACCATTGTTTTGATTTTATATATATATACCAGCCTACATGTTAAAGATAGTGAGGTTGTATATGAGATATTTTAAGACACTTGTATTTATTTGTATCTTTGTATATATGTATTGATACATAGACACTCCCATTTATATATTTTACGATGTTTAATATCATATGAATGATGTACTTTGTCTTAATTTCCATTGTTATTGTGTATTGATGGAAACTAGGTGAATTAGGCATGATTGCGTTGAGGTCATGTAGGTATGATTGAGTTTAGGTCAGTTATGCATGGTGGATTTTAGGTGAGTTAGGTATGATGGGGTCTAGGTGAGCTAGATAGTTGACGTTATATAGGTAAGATGGAGTTAGGTATATGCATGGTGGATTCTAGATGAGTTAGGCATGATTGAATCAAGGTCATGTAGGTATGATGGAGTCAGGTATAGGCATGGTGGATTCTAGATGAGTTATGCAAGATTGAGTCAAGTTCATGCATGCATGATGGATTTTAGGTGAGTTAAGCATGGTGGAGTCATGTTTTTGGGTTTGATTTAATTTCTAAGTTATTGGTAGTATGGAAAATAAATGATGATGTATATGTATGTTGTGGTGTAAATTTCCAAATATTTTATATCATGGAAATGCGAAATGATTGAGGTATGATATGATGATGTGATCAAATGGTAAGTATGCATGTTTATATGTTTTTTTAATTTCCAAGTGTTATGTAAAATTGAAACTAAGGTAGAATGTGAATAGAAAAAGGGGAAAATTGGTTAGGGTAAAGAGTGGCTGTTGAGCTTTCCTCCAGGGCCTCATGCCCTCGGGTGCTGCTTCCTACATAACCCGGAGAAAAGGGGCCTCGGTGATGTAGTTCTCCCATAAGCTAGGGAAGAATATGATGAGGTAGAGGAACAAGTTGGTAGGTTTTAGGCATGATTGAATTTAGGTCATTTAGGCATGTTTGATTTTAGGTCATTTAGGCGTGGTGAGTCTAGGTCATTTAGGCATGGTTAAGTCTAGGTCATTTAGGCATGGTTGATTTTTAGGTCATTTAAACGTGGTTAAGTCTAGGTCATTTAGGCATGGGTGATTCTAGGTGAAAGAAAAATTCCTAAAATGTAGGTGTTGATGGTCTGGTCTTGTGTAGGAGAATCAATAAGTAATAAAAAAGGTGAATGGTAAGAGAAGACAAAAAATCCACCTAATTGATAAGAACCCTGATGAGTATAGGATACCAAAGATTGGCTTATGAATGTAGGACTCTAAAGGCATTGTATAATTGACTATTCTAAAGGTGAAGAAAGTCACATGATCATGAAGTGTCGCATTTTCGGCAAGTCCCTCAAGAAGGTAGAATATTAGTGAGTAAAGGTGGTAAGGTGAAAGACGTTTGTTTAGTGTAACCTAGTATGAGATAGCATGCCTACTTGGTAAGAGACCCAAGATCAAAATAGGTAAGTCCATAATGAAAAAGTTAGCTTTTTCTTTTTGCATTTGTTTTTATAGATTGATAGATGCAGGAAGTCTATGTGGGATGAGTAGAATATCTCCTTGAGGTATTCATGAAGCTGATCAATGCGGGAAGCTTCAGAATATTTTTATTTTATTTTTGCAAGAATACTCTACTTTTTTGGATAGACTATGTATGTGTGTGGCTATCTTTGTATAGTTGTCCTTCGAGGAAGTAGTCTATTTATAATAGCAAGATAAATATCTTACATGTCCTTTTGAGGGAGTCATCTTTTTACTAGAATTTTGACTTAAGGAGGTTTGAATTTGAAATTCCCATATATTAATTTTTGAATTATTTTTTAGAATTTTAGGTCATGGAAAAGACTATAAAGAAGGATAGGACTCCTGTTACGAAGACAAAATTATAGTACACATGGGTTAGCTATGAAATATGGGTTTTTAAGTGATGAATGACCATGGGATTCCATCTTGGAACAAATGAAAATTATCCATGAGAATCATGCCATGAGTAGAGCCATGGTACTCATATTTAAGATAAGGCTAAAAAGTGACGGTTAATCACATGATTCTTGTTTAATCGTTCACCCTTAAAATAGGGAAATGGAAGGTGAATAGTGCTCAAGAGATGAGCATTAAAATAGACAAAATGTGATATAGGACTTGATTCAACAATAGAATGATTGAAGGTGTAAGGCATTGAGGGGATCAGGTTTAGGTTTACCTTCGAGTGAATACAAATGATAAGCACATGATCCATAGGTATGAGTAATGATATAGAGTCCAAGCCAATTAGGATAAAAATTGCCCCATTTACTATTTTCCTCTTTTTTTACATGTTGATTTTGCTTCAAGAAGAGGTCACCGACTTGTAAGGTTCATTCATGGACATGTTTGATACATTTTTGGTAGATTTGGAGGTGGTCGAGAGCATTGAGATGACGTTCATCTAATAAATTGAGTTTTTCCAAACGGTCTTGGTGAAAGTCATCATCATTGAGCATCTCTTTAAGTGAGATATGAAGAGATAAAATATGGAATTCAAGAGGTAGGACAACCTTTGTACCATAGACCAAAGATAAAGGCATGGCAGCAGTTAAGGTATGAATACTAGCATGATAAGCCCATAAAGAAAAAGGAATGTGTGTATGCCATTCCTTTCTAGTATCGTCAACTACTTTCATAAGAATTTTTTTAGGGTTTTTGGTTTTTGTTGCTTTTAAGGGTAATAAGGTGAGGAAAATCTGAGTTAAATGTTGAAGGCATCACAAAGTTTCCATAAGGTTTTATTTTTGAATTATTTTCCATTATTAGTGATGAGGCGATGAGGAACACAAAAGTGACAAATGATGTGATGGTTGATGAATTCACATATTTTCTCATCTTTCATAGAAATGAGAGGCATGGCTTCTACCCATTTAGTGTAGTATTAAATAGTGGTAATAATCCATTGATGATGTTGGGAAGAATGAGGATTGATCTCTCTGACAATATCCAAACCCCATTGATAGAAAGGCCAAAGGTCATCATGTGACCTATAAGGTGTGACTAGGGGTGTGATGAAGATTAGCATGTTGTTGAAACTTCACACAATGCTTGACATAGTCACAACAATCACAGTTTAGGGTTGGCCAGTAATAGCCTAGGTGGAGAATGTGTTTAGTGACAACTAAACCACTAAAGAAACTCCACAAATTCCATCGAACTTCCTCTATGGTATAAGGAATTTCAGAACTTGTAAGGCATCATAAGAGGATACCGTCAAAGCCATGTTTGTAAAGAAGACCACCCATGATGACATAGTGAGAGAAACTTTTGAGAAAGGATCATTTTCTATTACAAGTAAGATCTGGAAGAAAAATGGAGAGGAAAGGTAGTCAGTAAACTACTTCTACCAAAAATCACGTGGGTCGGGTTTAATGGTTTTGACAAGATTGACGTCTCGAAATAGATAGGAAGGTGATTGCAACTTTTGTCTTGTGAAAAATATTTTTGAGTCAAAAGGTGAAGCTAGAATTTGAGAAGCAAGACAAGCCATTTATTTGTAAATTTATTAGTGGAACGCAAGGTGGTTTGAAGTTCATAACGATCAAAGGTATTCAAAAGTATGTCAAAATGATGTTTATACTTTTGAAGTATCTCTTTACGACACTAGTATATACCATTAACTTGGTTTACAATCAGTTTGGAATCACCAAAGATATTAATTGATTTAACATCTAAGGTGATGGTAGTTTAAAGGCATAATACGAGTGCTTCATATTCGTCAATATTGTTAGTATAATCAAAATTTATTTTGAAAGATAATGGAATAGGCTCATCCTCAAGAGAAATGATGATAACTCTGGCACCACCCCCATGTTGACATTTAGAACCATCAAAAAATAAGGTCATATGGTAAATAGTATCTTCCAAAGAGATGGTAGCGATGGATTCATTCGGGAAATCAAAGTTAGAGGGTTGATTTCTGGAGAGAGGTTCGTCTACAAGTTGGTCAGCAATAGTTTTTCCTTTGAAAAATTTTTGATGGATGAATTCGAGGTCAAGGTGTGAAAGAAGCATGAGCTAACATGCAACACGCTGATGTTGGTATGGCTTAGCATACATGTATTATAAGGGGTCGATATTGGTGAAAACAAAGGTTTTGTGGTCAAGTAGGTAATGGTGAAGTTTAGTTGTGACAAAACTAAGGCTAAGAAGAGTGTTACGCACGAGTGTATCTAGTTTTGTAATCTAAAAGTGTACAACTTATATAATAAACCACTTATTCCTTATGTTTCTCATCACGATGAGTGAGCATGGCACCCAAGGAATGATTATAAATGGTTGGTCATTTTTAGGTGGAATGAGAACAAGTGGTTGGAGAAGGTATTGCTTTACGGTGTTAAAGGATTTGTGGCATTCATCATCCCATTTGAAGGAGACATCCTTTTTGAGGAGATGATGAAATGGGTGGTAGTGGTCGAAAAGTCTGTGAAATAAAGCAATGAATAGATTACAACTTTCCTTGCAAACTACGAAGTTGACGAAGGTTAGTAGGTGGAGCCATTTTGATAATATCCTTGATTTTAGTGGGTCACCTTCTATGCCATGCAAAGAAAAGATAAAACCAAGGAGCTTACCGGAAAGAATAACAAAGACACACTTTTTGGGTTGAAGGCAAACACAATACTTGATGAGACGGTTGAAGATGACCTTAAGGACTATAAGGTGTTCACTCGATGTTTGTATTTGGTAAGAAGATCATCAATGTAATCTTCCAATATGTGATGCATAATGTCATGAAAGATATAAGTCATAGCCCATTGATATGTAGCACCAATGTTTTTAAGGCCAAAGGGCATGACACGATAGCAGAAGGTCCCCCAAGGAGTGATGAAGGTAGTTTTGTGTTGATCTTCCGAGGAAAGTAATATTTGGTTATAACCCGAGAAACCATCCATGAGTGATAGCATCTCATGGCCAGTGGTGAGATCAACTAGTTGGTCAATACTAGGTAGAGGAAAGTCATCTTTGGGGCAAGCTAAGTTAAGGTCATGGAAATTCATGAAAATGTGGAGTCCCCCTGTCACTTTTGTGACAGGACAATGTTAGAGATCCATTAAGGGTAATCAATGGGTAGGATGAAGGAAACTAAAAGAAGGCACTGGAGTTCTTCTTTGACAAGAAGGGAAATGCGAGGATGAATTTTCTATGTAGCTTTTGTTTCACGGGTTTTGCTTCAATAATAGTGACGATATTGTGGACCGCAATTTTGGGTCAATACAAGGAATATCAGCGTAAGACCAAGCAAAATCATTACTATGATCTCGGAGGAAAGAATTAAAAGCTTCCTGTTTAGCAACATCTAAATGTTGGCCTATATTTAAAATGTGCGGGTCATCGTGAGTGTTAATATTAATTTCAATGGTTGACTCATTTAACATGGTTTGTGTCTAAAAAGGTAACGATCGGTGAATATATGAATCTTCTACACCAAGGTAGGGAGAATAAATTCATCGTCTCCGAAATTGAATGACATTAACAAAATGTGTATTGTCATCAATCATGTCATGATACGGGAAGGGAAGAGAGGAGGGAACCCCATCTATCTCGTTGATAAGTTAGAGGTCCCAAGGAAATGGTGTTCATGAAAAAAAAGTTAGGAGGAATGGATTACCATGATCCTTAGACTCCATAGGTGAATGGGGTGAAGAAGGTTTATCTTCCTCAATGAGTTTGAATCGGGCCTTCTTGGGAGATGGTTCGGCAAATCTAATACCACTGCGGTCTTTATTCTTATGATTGGTGCACGAGATGATAGTATGGTGGCCTTGTTTATAGAAACCAAATCCAAAGCCCTTCCAAGAACAACGATGGAGGAAGGTGTGGGTGAAGCGACGGTTAGTGAGATATTGAAGGTCGGATGAAAATGGTCATGTTTAGGAAGGCAACTTGGGTGAGTAAGTAAAATTATAAAGTCCCTCACATGTTAAGTTGGTGAGAAGGTGGGGAGGAACATAAGGGAAAACCTCACCTATGTGGTGATCATAGCGGGGATGTTGGAAAAGGTTACCATAATCTTGAGGAGTAAGGAATGTATCGATGTTGTACAGATGGTACTCCCCAAAGTGAGACATTTAAAAACACCTTCTAAGGGATCATTAGTTGATATGTGGGTAGATGGAATGGAGGAATTACTAGACAGTGGGGAAGATGAAGTATGGTTTTATTGAGAAGTAGATGGGTTAGTGGATGGGTTAGTTCACAGAGGCTACGGCAGCGGTGGTAATAAAAGAGTTAGGTGTGGGAGAGTAGTGGCAATGTTGGTGGATGAGGCCATGGGTGAAAGTGAGGTGTTAGCGAAGGTGGATTCCTTAACTAGTATAAGGACATCATTAGGTTGATACAACATGTTACAGGTTTTGAATGTTGAAGGGTCACCTCAAATGATATAGTTATTTCCTTCATGTTCAAATTTTACACAACGATGTAAGGTTGAAGGAACACAACCCATAACGTGGATCCAAGGTTGGCCAAAAATAGGTTGTCTTGAATTCCCCCTTTAAAACATAGAACAATTCCGGAATGGTATAAGGGATCACATGAATGTGGAGAATGATGGTGCCAAGAGTGGAAGTTATGGCATCATTGAATGAATGCAACATAATTGGGTTATTATGCATGTAATAGGCGGGGATGCACATTTGACTATAGGAATGGGAAGATATAATGTTGATGTTGGCACCACCATCAATCATAACGCATCAAACACGTATATTATCAATGTAGATAGAGATGAATATTACGGGATCAAGATCCTTTGATTGGAGAGGTTTGATTTCATCATTAGAGAAATTGAGAGCGCTTACTGCGATGAGTGGTAGCGGGTGCAGAGGAAGGGGATGAAGTGGTGAGAGAGGCCACATGGTGAGGAGTGATCATGGATGCCATAGGAATAGGGTCATTAGGTAAAACCTCAATAGATTGTAGAACCTCCATGAGGGCCTATCGATGAGACTCAAAGGTTTAGACAAGGTCGTACAAAGACATTTTGAGCGAGAGATTAGTGTAATTGCTTAATCATTATACAATGGGAAACCTCGTCATAAATATGGTATGTAGGTCACCAAATGGTGATTTTCGGTGCAGGTGCGAGATGGTATATTGAGAACATGATTGGAGGATGGGTTGGTTTTTTCTCCTTTCCTTTATTTTTGGGTGCGAGTAGCAATGTTAACCAATTAATATGGGGTAAGGGAGCAACGAGTCATGTCATGACATGAGTGTAGCGGCAGCAGGAAAACATATGGTGAAGGCATTTATTGGTGTTATGCAAAGAAGGAAATACATTGACATTTGGGAGGAGGTTTGGCTAGTTCTCTTATGCGGATCATATTGATATCAAATTTTGGATGTGGATAAAAGGGTTATGGAGGTGGAGATGAAGGTCACTTGAATAGGTTGTGGGTGAGGATGTGTGATGATAGGTGAACGTGGAACAAGGTCCTCATCTAAAAGATCATCGTCATCAAAGTTTTCTTCAAGAGGACATAGTTGGAGAAGAATGGTCTTTAGAGCCTTACATTTTTCTACATCATTCCCTGACACATGATGATAGGCACAAATTTTGGTATCATCAAACCCTACTAGTTTGGGTTTGAGTGGGTCGTAAGTTCTAAGTGGTGGCAATGTGATGACAATAGTCTCTAAAAGGTTTGCTAAGATGTTGGCATAAGACCCTACCAATGGATCAAAATGTAAAGTAAGTGTGGGTCTGGATGGAAGTGTGGGTGATTTTGGTGGGAGAGGCACCACAAGAGGTGGAATAGGTTTGACCAATGGTTTGGTAGGTAGTACTATTTTAGCTTTGTACTACACCTTCTTGGGTAAAGCTGTAATAAATGAGCTAGTGATTGAAGGTGTTGTAGGTCTGACTACCTCTTTGGAGGGTAGTGGGCTCTTGGATTTTGTTGCACCTTCACAGGTAAAGGTGGAGAAGGAGTGCGTGATGTAGAAGGGAAGGTAGATGGTGGAAGAGAGCAAGTTAGCCATGGTGATAATGGAGGTGTGGTGAAATCGTGGGGAAGTGGCAAGGTGTAAGGTATTAGTTGAAGAGTTGGAAATATCATGCGTAGTTATGAGGCTCTTTGGAAGTGGTGTGGGCATAGGTGGTAAGGAGGACGTAGGTGACGGTGAAGGCATATGTTGTGCGGAGTAATCTAAGGGTAAAAATGCTCATGATGAGGCGGCGGGCTATTGTGTTGTTAGTTTACCTTGGGTAGGAGGCTGCTTGGCCAAGATAGATGGGTGAGGTCCTAGGATGGATGGAAGTGGTGAAGGTGAAAAAAGGGTAGTGGGAAAAATTGGTGTATGAGGCCTAGGAGGTTGTGTCTTCCTCTTAGGTTGGGAGATAGTCTTTACACGGGTTTGTGATAATGTGCGTAAATCCAGGTTTGACACGGGGATGGACTAGGCTTTATGTCGACATGACTCCCAAGGTATGAGTAGCTTTGGATACAGGTGAAGGTGTAAGTGGTTTTGGAGGTAATAGTAGAGGTGTAGATGTGTGTGAAGGTGATGTGAAAGATGTTATCATGACTACCTTAGGTATGACAGATTTCGTCACTCCAAACAATTTTGGGTAAATGGTAGAAGTATCAGTGGGTGACATCTGCATTTGAGTTAAAACAGGCATTCGAAGGTGCCCCAAAGCATGAAATGATCAACATAGTCTAAGAGGTCCACCAAACGTGAGAATGGCATGGCAGTAGAAGGAACCAATGTTGATTTTGTGGTGACTCCTGTAAATAAATCTGGTGCTGTGAAACAGGGAAGTGATTAGCTTTCGACTCTATGGGTAAAAGAGACGAGAGAAAATCAATTTGATCCTTGAAAGTGATGGAGAATTATCACCAATAGGAAGAGGTGCTTCTAATGGATCTCCTATGGGTAGGGGAGATGATGAGTAGGATGAGGTAGGTTCCTCTTTTGGTGAAGAGGAAGGTGAGCATGAGTCTCCCTGGGTAGGAGAGTTAATATTGTGGTTTGTTCGTTAGTTTGAGAGGTGTGTGGGAAACTACATTGGTAGATATGGTGGACTCCTCAATGGGTGAAGGGGAGATGAAGGAGACTCATCTATGGGTAAAGGAGCAGATGAAATAGGTTCCTCTATGGATGAAGGAGCTCGCTCAAGAATCTCCTCAATAGAGGAACAAGAGGAAATTGAGTAAGGGCCAATATGATGTCAAACATAGCATGAACCTCATGAATGTTATTGTCATTTGTCAAAGGTTCGCGGTTTGGTTAGATGATAGGGTATGATTTAGGAATGAACTCTTGAAGATATGTAGGTTCGATTAGTCGGTGCATTAGGTTTATCCAAAATGAGATATTTGTTATCTAACATTTCTTGGACAATTTTTTTGAATGTTATACAATTACCATCGTTATGACCTTTAACAAGATGATAGTTGCAATAATCATGTTACTTGTACCATGCAGGCATAAGATAAGAGGGGTAAAAACCAGTATGTGGTTTGATGGATGGAAGGGTAATGGCTCTATCTTTCAAGATTCTTTCTAAAATGGTAGAGTAAGGCTCTCCAGTGGGGGAATACTTGCATTCCTCTATTCTAATATAAGAGGTCTAGATATGGGAAAGGTTAGATGAAGGTTTTACTTGGTTGGATGGATGAGATGGGCCAGATTTTAAAACAACCACGTTGGAAAACCCCTTAGTTTTAGAATAGGTATTTTGGGGCTTGGAAGAAGAAGAAGTATCATTTGATTTGAATGCAAAAATTTGTTATGCAGTTGTAGCTTATTTTCTTTGAGGGCACATATTTCTAGCTTCTAGGCCATGGTAAATGCCTCATCAAAGGTGTAGAAGGTTTGGACTTAGAGAGTTGGTGATATATGTCTAGCACAAGCCCTAGTAAACAATTCTATTAACTCTTTCTAAGGTAATTGGAATGTAAGTGGATTAATGAGGCTTCACCAACCAGCGATGAAATCTGCGATAGATTCATCTTCGTATTTTCATGTTGAGTACAATTTGGTCATGGTGACCTTCTTGATGATGTTGATCAAAAAATGGTCCAAGAAGGCTTGGACTTAGAGATCTAGTGCTATATGTCGGCACAAGCCCAGTAAACAATTCTATTAAATTTGTCTAAGGTAATTGGAATGTAAGTTGGTTAATGAGGCTTCACCAATGAGTGACAAAATCTGTGATAGATTCATCTTCGTATTGTTGTGTTGAGTACAAGTCGGTCATGGTGACCTTCTTGACAATATTGATCAAAAAATGGTCTAGGAAGGCTTGAGCCACTTGGTTAAATGAGTAAATGGAATGCCTAGGTAAACTACTATACCAATCCAATGCTGGTCCTATCAAGGACATTGGGAATGTCCACAAGAGCATAACGTCATCATGAACGACTAGATAACACCCATATTTGAAAGACCGAAAGTGTTGCTATGGGTCCTTTTTGTTGTTGAACTGGTTAAATTTGGGAATTTCCCAATGTGTAGGGTATGGACGAATGGGAATAGATGGATGAATGGGCTCATTACAAATTTCATCGTAGGTCAAAGAGGTATGTGAGACAAAACCAATGCTTCCAATGTCTACATATTTTCCATCATCATTTTTATAAGGTCATTGGTAGGTTGTGATTATTGGGCACCCCCTACAGTATAAGGGGGTAGATTATGATTGTATGATGAGGACGGATTGCCGGTATATGAGGTTTACAAATACGAGAATTAGGAGGGGGAATAGATGCAGCTGGCAAGTATCCTGAATATGTGATAGATGAAACAGGAGGTTGTTCGTGATAGGTATAGGTAGGCAGAGTGGATGTGACAAATCTCATGGTAATTGGAGGGAGAGACTGTGGGATGGAAAGGACAATGTTTTGGAAGGGAGTGTGGGTTTCCAACATCATGGGTGGCTGAGAAGCAATGTGTATATAAGAGGTGGTGGACGCAGATGTTTCTACACTCAAGGGGATTGATGAAGGAATGGTTGACACTATGGGAGCAATTGATGTCAAAAGTGTGATAGATGCCATAGATGTAACAAATATTGATGATGTGGGGTCAAGTTAGGACACCACGGGTGGTAAGGTGGAAGAAGGTAATGCCAAGCTAGTACTAGGATGTGACGCGTGAGTGGGTGTGAGGGCAGGAGGAATGGACACATGCATGTCATATACTAGTTGTCTTGATGAATCTCGAGTGGATGAATGGGAGAGATAATATTGTAAGGCAATGAGGTTTTGGTCAAGGAGTCTTGCAAACTCCTCATCACCGGTGTGGATGGTGATAGGCTGACTGGGATCCATGGGTGATAGAATGGAAGGTGGTGATGGGCTAGGCGGGAGTGGTTAAAGGATTATGTGGAATACAAGGGTGTTGGCTTGGCTACAAGTCAAAACCATGTGAGTTAGCATAGACTTGGTAATATGATCTTTGTAAATGACACAAAAAAATAGAAGGAATGGAGAAAAATAGTTCTAGAAGGTGAAAATTGGTGTTGTCTTAATTGAAAAATTAAAACACGAAACTAAAAATAATTTGGTAACTAATGACAGGGGATAAAGGGTAATGTATGATGTTAGGGTGACTAATCTGGTTATTATGGAATAAATTTTTTTATAATTGTGGTAATAAGTGATGAAAATGAAGAAAAATATGGATTTGATAGTGATTTCACAGACCTAGAGGTATGATGATGTATATGAGAAACCCCGATGCATCCTAGAATTTACCATAAATAAACCGAGCACGTTGGCACATCACTCAACTTAGGCTTAGCGCTCACCCGAAGCGCATAAAGGCACCAATCCCCTACCTAGAGTTGTTTTTGCAAGATGTTAGCAAGATGAAGATTTAATGCATTTAGATCCATAATTGGTATAAACATTCTATAGAACATATTCTAGATCTATATCTAAGGAGTAATGATTCAAAGAATAGCCATAATGAATTCAACCTTGCAATATCTAGTTATAATCATGTTTAACACCTTGAATCACCAATACACTCCATTATATTAAACATAGTAAATACACAGAAGCTCCTTACAATAAGTAGTACCATAAGTTCATGCATGCATCAAATTTGGTAGCATAACTTCAAAATATCTCATATTTAGTCCTTACATAGTCCTCAAATTCTACGTAGATCACTACATATTTATAAGGGTGGGGACTTGTCCTTCACCGCTTACATAATTTCCAAAATAGGTCACATGCTGAAAATAGCCATGTGCCTTTACAATAATAGACACACATGCAAGTGCACTAATAATACATCTCTTTTGGTTAATTATTAGTAATAATTCTATTATTAACTCGAACCCATGAAAATCTCTTAGTAGACACTCTTCCAAAAATATCCTATGTGTGTCGTGCAAGTCTTTATCTGATTTGTGTGCTCTGCACACTATCTCCAAAAATATCCCATAATCCTAAAAATAGCTAAGTCTCGAATTTTCCTTGTCTTTCACATGCATTTCCTTTCCTATTCTTCCACACCTTTGACGTGCCCTATTCCCACGCATGAACCTTTTTTTTTTTCTTTATGCTAAGTTTCCACTTTGTCTTCTCAACATTACCCCACACAAAATTGCATTGTTGCCCCAATAATGGTTGCCTCTTGACACTTTTAAAGAATAAAGAATGGGAATGAAAGGAAATTAAATAATTATTGTACAAAAATGTACTTTCACCCTGCAACATCTTTTTTTCAACCGGAAGAATCAACTCCGGATATTCTTCTTTGATTTTAGCCTCTAAATCTTGCCAATCATTTAGCCTCGATTTTTGCCTTTTCTGGAACATCTGATGCAATAGAGTCTAACTGTTCTTCTGCAATCTCTTCCTTCTCATTCTGCAATATGATAACAATGTTGGACATTTTAGTCACCCTTCCTTCTAGGAGATCCATCTTCTTATTATAATTTTTCCAATTTCATCCAAATTGCTTTTATGGGGTTTTGGGCTGTTGCAAGAGCCTCGAGCTTTTGCTTTACTAGATCCAATCATTTTGCATGCCCCAAATTTTCATCCTTTATGGCCTTTAGGACTTCATTATCTTCTACTAAGGTCTTGATCCTTATTACTGCCTCTAGAGCTGCACATATATTTAATGCCTGGTCTACTTTCTTCAACTCCTCTTGCAAGGTTTGGAGTCATGCTTCATAAGATGAAATCTTTCTAACCACTGAATCCCTCACTCTCTTTGCTTCCTACTCGGGTCCTTTGGCATGGGCATTCGAACCGGTCCATCCTCAAGCACCAAATCAACTAAGGTATGCACATAATGCATAGCCAAGGGAATTGTTTGGGTACCTTGGGCTCCAAGTGTAGTCTTTCTTGTAGGACATGATCGCCGATCTCCTTTACCATGCTGATGAGAATCCCATTATTCTTTTTATCTAGGTCATTTTCTCCTTTTATACGCACTATTTGTGCATCTTTGGTGTTAATATCTATCTTTGGCATTAATATATTCTCTTATCACTTTATCCACATTCCCTAGCTTTAATAGAATTATAAGGTAGAGCCTTGTACCAATCCCTAGCATCCTCTTCTAATGTATGAATGAAAAACTTAATATACACATCTTCAAACTCTATCTTGAAATCTTCCATCATGTTAACAAAAAGTTTGAGATGTTGATCACCAGTTATTACATTATTACCTTGGAATTTTGGCAATCTATTTATGACATCTTGTGGGACAGCATTTGGGTAACCATCCATTCCTCTAAAGTCTATAGGACCAAAGGTGTTAACAACAAATGGAGGTCTAGGCTGAGCCATATTTTTTGGTGGAGGTGATCTTGGAGGTGAAACAAGCTGATGAGGAGTGAAAGATCCTTGGGGCTCAAGAATGTGATTCACAAGATTGGTATTCTCTAAATGTTGATTTTCTTGGAAAGTTTTATTAGGATTGAAACACACAGGTGCAGATTGAAGAAGGAACTTACTAGGTACAGCAGAAGGACCTTCACTAGCTGAGGCAAACAAGTTTATGAGAGGATTGCTTGAATCAGAATCACTTGAAGAAGAGTGATAATCCTCTACCAAAGGTTTATCTCTCTCACCTATGGATATATATTTTCCTGATGTCTAACCTTTAACAACTTTCCAAACTCTTCTCCCTTCTAACTCTGAGTTTCTTGAATCTGTAAACAACTTCTTAGCAGAGTCTTTAAGGAAGAGAGATCTTCTTCCTTCCATTTTTGCAGAGATTAGCAACACAAAAGTAAATGACAGAAAGGTTAAGACATTGGTACTTTATCAAGATCAGAATAGCATGGAGTCACCACTAAGGACTTTCACCCTAGTTGTGCAAATGCACTAAAATATTTTGTCAAATATCTATCAGCACTTAAAATCTTTCCAAAATTTATAGATCAGACCTTTCTTTCTTTGAATTTATCAACCACAAATGCAAATGAAGTGTAACAACAGCTGGAAACTGGTAAAATTGTAGGAAGAACTTATACCTTCACTTAATCCTTACAAATATGATTATAAAATGATGCTTCAACAATGGATTTGCATGCAGAATTTACAAGGACTTTACTGAAGCTTTTCTATGCATCCAAATATCTCAAATATGTATGCACATGGTTTAGATTGAACTAAGAAAATATCAAACTCATAACTCTACTCTTCATTCCAATCTCATAAATCTGATCAGAAGATGATACTCAGATTTTTAATTGCACATAAATCACACAAGAATCATTACCAAGGATCTAAAATACTAAAATATTGAATCACATATCCCCAACAATGGCATCAAAAGGTGTTGGTACCCAAATTTGTTCTCCTTCTTAGTTTGAGCAGCATCAAAAATATGGTATGAATATTGAAGGTACATAGATCTTGATGTGTGTCATTTTGTATCCGAGGATGTTATCTAGCCGGCACTCAGTTTGTGGAGAGATGGATAGCACTTTGAAAGAATTTGATCGACCCTTACTATTTTAGGTTGTGGCTTTCAACCAAGGTAAGAGAACCTATATTGTAACCCCAAATGGTGAAGGATATGAAGGTGAAGGAGATGAAGACACCCATCAATTTATACAAATAGTATGAAAAGTCCTTGGGAAAATATGATCAACACTCCAAATCGACTTTCACAAGTTGTCACTCCCAAATTATGGAGATATTTTCAATGCAAGGCAAGGGTTACTAAAGAAATTTTATAATCCTAATTTTCCTTGTACATTTTTATAGATGGGTTAGATTCTTTTGTTGACACACAATGCAATGTAGGGGTAGTATGGGTAGGATTAATTTGTTTGAATGAATTTTTTGATGGGGCATTGACAAGACAAATTCAGATATATCAGATCTTTGACAACCTCTACAATACTTGAAAAACTATCAGATAAAATGCTTCAAATAATCAGGATATTATTTCAACCAGAAGATGCATAAATGGAAGCCCAGGTTGCACTCTTCACACAATCTTTGAGAACTCACCACAAAATATTGAAGTAAAGAACCCAATTAAACAC
Source organism: Taxus wallichiana var. yunnanensis (assembly GCA_018340775.1). Taxonomy (NCBI): domain Eukaryota; kingdom Viridiplantae; phylum Streptophyta; class Pinopsida; order Cupressales; family Taxaceae; genus Taxus; species Taxus wallichiana. Next base: position 11,809,825 of record CM031244.1, read on the forward strand.
AAAAATCCTTGATCAAATCACGCCTAAGGTACCCCCAAAGGCTTACAAGAAACCTCTGCAGTCAAGGAAGGTAAAGTGATTTTAAATTTGTTTATCTCTTTATCAGATGAAGGCTCTTCTGAATATGAGATTGCAAATGCCACTAAACTATCAACAAGAAATGGAGATTCTGTGTGATTTCTAAATACTTTCAATGCAAGATTGCAACAAGAACTATGAAAACTATTTGTAGGCATTTAAAAATGATAACAGACATCATATTGCCCAAAAAAACACAGATTAACTCAAAAGCTTGTTAGATTCATCAGCAGGGGAGAGTTTCATGAACAATCTCAGAGTTGTGTGATGGCTATACACTTGTAACCAACTCACATACATGAAGATCCAACACAGGAGAAATTAACCTTGGTTCTTTGGTGGGTTTCTCATAAAATGAGCTTTCTCTCAAAATTTGCTCATGATTTTCAACTTCCCAACCTCTTTACATTTCTCAAAAATGCATTATATATCTCTTGCCACATTTGATCCTTCTTTCCCAAGAAAATAATATGCCATGGCATCAAGTTTGTTACAAAAATTCCTCATGATATTCTGAAAGTGACATTTAACCAATTCTGTGAGGAAGAGATGTCAGGCATGCAAAAGGTAAATCATTACAAATCTTCATCATTATCCATTATGGAGGCACGTTTTTTATCCTCAAGGCATGCAGCCCCTCATCCTCTCATCATTTCATCTTATCCTTTCCCAATTTGGTTCTAGCAACTTTATAATTTGATATTTCACGTCTTACACGGGCATGAGTAAAATTTATCTCAAAAACACCTCAAATCTGCAAATTAAGTCATGAAACCGATTCCAATGATCCTAGAAGGCCAAAACGACATAGAATCGCCAAAAAATTGATGAAATTTGATGCAAAATTCACAATTCCAAGCTTCCTGGAGCAAAATGGCGGCCAAAAATGAAAATGTACAGTTCCCTTTATTCACTTTTTCACCTTCAATCTAGGCCCTCCACATGTCAAAATACAATTGGGAATGAAATGGGGATCATTTTTTACTTTTCCATATTTTTTGGAAAAATGGAAAATTTTGACTTTTTTTCGCCCCTCCGCCCTTGCATTTTGGTGATGACACGTGGCACATGGTGGGTCCCATTGGGATCGCGGCTCAATTCTACGCATTTTGACCCTTTTTTGGTAATTTGGAAAATTTTCACTTTTCCCCTGCGGGCCCGCACCTCTGATTTCTCCCTTGCCACGTGTCGCTCGATGATTCGCTCACGGGCCAGTGCTTCAAATTTCTATACTAAGTCCCTTTTGCAAAAGGGAAAAATTCCCTTTTCCTCCACCGCCCACCGACCCACTCTGCCCGCCACGTGTCTCCTTGTGGCTCATTTGTGGGCCCGCGGCTTAATTTTTGCCTTAACTTCTTTTGCCAAAAAGGGAAAAATTCCCCACTTCCTTCCGCGGCCCACAATTCCCTGTGATTCTTCATGGACATGCATCCACCTATGATTGGCCACGGGGCCGCGCTTCAAAATTTCATTTTAATTTATTTTTCCTCTAAAGGAAAAAAACTTCAAAACCTCCGCCATCCACATTTCCCCGCTCTGGCACCTCACGCCACGTGTCCACCCCCTGCTCCATTCGGACCCACGGGCCTTTCCACACCATTTTTCCCTTCGCCAAAAATTGAAAAAAATGCCTAAGTTCCCCACCGGCTTCCCACTCCACCTTCGCATAAGAACATGACACGTGTCCCCTCGCGGAGTTGCATGGGGAAATTTTGAATTTTTCCCAAAGCCAAAAATGGCTAAGTTTTTCAAAGAAATCCGTCAATCCTTGTCCAACCAGATGTGGCCATGTAGGAGACATCATTTGAGCTTAATTTTGATGGTCAAATGACACCTGTATGACCGTCAAAAACATAAAGTTTGCTAGTGACCTCTAAAGTTGATTTTTTCTTCATGGGTGAAGGATTTTTTTGATCAAAGGGCAAATGGAAGGAGTTTTTAAACATTTTACGACCATGGGGATGGGTTTTTTTAGGGAAAATAGGTATAAATCGATCATTTTTAAGCTTTCACGATTGGAAAAAATAGAAAAACATGGCATAGCCTGAAAATTTGGAAAAATTAGGGCACAAACAAGGCATGCATGCATGTTTCTTCACAAATGAGGCATGGAAAATGATTTTCAAATGGACTAAGGCATGGAAACAGAAAAAACAACTTCATTTCACCCATTAAATTGTAGAAAACATTTCAGGAAGTGCAGAGTGAAAGGAAAATTAGGGCAAAAGCATAGAGGATCAAAATGGACACCAACATGTCCTCTTCATAGCCCATGATTGGTGCAATATACTCCCCACTTTTTGTTTTTGTTCTTGGCCCCTTAGGAATTTGAACACCAAGGTTTGGAGTTGCATCCTCTATTTCCTTAGCAGTATCTTGTTATGTTTCTCCTACTTTCTTTACTCCTTCATCCTTCATTTCTTCATCCTTGGGTTCTTCCACATCCTCTGTTGGTACATGAGTTATAGGTGCACTCTCTACAAACTCCTCTACCTCCTTATCCAACTTCAACTTTTTCCTTCGTTTCTCGCTTTCTCTTTTGTGGAGAGAGTTATGGTGATCTTTGTACCAACTATGGAGTTCCCACGCCATGTGTTTTTGTTCTTATAAACACTCTCTTGAAATAGCGTTCTCCTTGGACTACTTCCAAGTCCTCTTCTTCTTCTTCTTCTTCTTCCCTTGGTGGGGTACTTGTGAGCTCCATCTCTATTTTGTCTATAGGTTTCCTTTGGCCTCTATATACCAAGCCACCACTATCTTCTCGCCATTCTTCCTTGTGATCTACCTATATAAGTTCTCATGGGATTTAGACTTAGTACGTTCTCCACCGTATGCTTTACCTTAGGTGGCCCTGGGAGCGTGAACTCATTCTCCACATATTTTTTATTCTCTAGCTTGGGCTTAAGTTGAAGGTATATGAGCATTACTCCAGTGTCCCCAATTACCAAGTTTACAAGCTTCATGTTTATAACATCTGAGATAAGTATTTTAATATAGTAAGCCTTTCTTGGGTATACATATGTCTTCCTCAGCATGTGGTAGTATACATATGTATGTAACAAAATTCAGGTGGCATGCATCAATAAAACAATGGACTGATGCCTGGAAGTAGTGTGTTGTGAAGGCATATGGTAGTTTTCACCATGGGCTCCAAGTCCCATCCTTCATAGAAAATCGTACGATGCATGCAAAAGTGTTAGTACACCATGAATTGTACTGCCTTGCCCACCATTGATAGTAACTCCTTAGGAATGTGTCACTCCTCTTCAAATGTCATGTGAGCCTTGTCATACCACATCTCCACCCTCTGTTTGAATGGCCCACTCATCGACCCTTCACATAAATATTTGTCAAACCTTTGTGCAAGGGATTTATTCTCCATGGGATACTCCCAAATCTTGTCCTTTGGCCATCCAAAGACTCCAATCTCCATAAATACTAAAGAAAGAAAAACAACACCAAAACTGATTTTTTCACCTATGTGTGCTTCCTCAATAATGTTCTCTACAATGTAGCCTGCTATGTTGTAGATCACTCCCTATGACATTATCCTCGCGATATGTAGCCACATTGTATTCACTTATAACCACCTCTCTTGGTCATTCAACTTTGTTACCAGATGTGTTGCTTCCTGAACCACTGGGTACTTCTTTAATTTGTCAATATCCATCCCACACGGACCCTTTATGTATCCTAACTCTTTCATGTTTCCAAGATTGTTGCTTTATCTATTATATCACTGGCAAGGTCTACCCCTATGCCTTTTAATCATGTCATTGTTGTTGAGATCAAGGCATTGTTGTAATCCTTATCCTTCTTCTAGAAAATAGAAGAAGTCCTCATGGACTCTTCTCATTAGCCACTAGTAAAGAGGTTCATATTTTCCAAAGTATGGGAGCTCATACAACTGGTACACTCCTACTTGTTTTAAAATTTTCTCCCCAACATCATCATATACCAACATATCCTCCACTCATGCACTTGTTGGTCTTTGTACTCAACAACGCATCTAATTATTTCTTATTATCAAAGGTGCGGTGGTTGTAATCACTCACCTTATAGCTACGTATGTGGGAATCCCACTCTTTCCCAACTATCACGCCTTTTGGATACTACATCTCTAAGAAACTACTCTTGGGAGAAATTTCAACTTCTAGCCTCCACTTTCTTCTTTCCTTTAGCTCCTAGCAAGGTGCTTTCTTTGGTGTCATCTAAAATCTCACCTTTCTGTCCTTTATGGTGTGTAAATGCATCTCCTTCTATCCTCTATAGTGAGCAAGTCCAAACCCTAGCTCGAATCTATGCATGCCCTAGTTGAAATCACATGCCCTAGCTCTTTCACAATGCTCCGCTTCGCTCAAACCCTTCACAAATGGGGACACAAGCTTCTTCTATGCACAAATCTACTCTCCACATCTGGTTTCACACTCTCCACACCTCAATACTCTTTTCTCATCTTGGTTGCACTTATCTCATTCAAATTCTTGTGATTACAATGGTAAAAATGAACTCGCATCATGTCCTTATATATATTTTCAAAAATTGGTGCATTTATTTGCTCCTTCACCTACCAAAATTCCTCATTAATTGACCATTTTCACAATTTCCATGTGTACATCTTCGTGCCTCAGCTATAACCTTCTAGCATGCCTTCCTACCTTCTAGATATAGACTTATCTTCAGCACGCTTCCATGCACCTGAGTACCTCACCACTGTGCCTTCTCTTGGTAGTCCCCACCGCTGCTTACCTCATGTTATATTGTCCTTCATTTATCTCCATCTATGGTCCTTATTTGGAAGCAATCTTCTTTCCACCAACTCTCCAAACTTGAATAACACCTATAGCAGTTTGTTCCTTTATGTGTACCCATTTTTCAATAACCACCCCACACAAATGGTATGTGTAGTCCTCTGTCGCATAAAAAATACTGCAAATGGTAATTAGCTTCTGGCACACAAACATGCTTATTTCACAAAACACCAACTAAATTGACAAAGCATAATGACGAAGAAGGAAATACATTAAAGGAATACATAATTGAAAACCTAATCTAAATGGCAACACTGCCTTATTACAAACACCAAGAAGACTTATTTATAGTAGGGCTTCAACCTACTCCCATTGAAGTAACCGGGTAACCGTATTCCATCAAGTGCACTCTAACTGACAAGCTCTCATGTTTCAAGTATGTAAGTGATAACATATGGTCCTAACCAATGTACTTTAAGTTTTCCTAGATGGCATAGAAACTTAGAATCATAAAGAAGCACCATTTGTCCTATCTCAAGCTTTTTGTCCCTATGTGCCTATCATGCCATGCTTTCTACTTGGATTTTCTTGCTTCTGACTCCAACATGTTATTTCTCATCACTCATCCAACTTAATCAATGTTTTCAATTCATTCTTCTAATGCTTGTTCATCAGCTAGACCTCCAATGCACGCATGTAATACGCAAAGAAGGTAACATGAATTCCATAGGAAGAACTACTTCTACGCCAAACACCAATTGAAAGGGTGTGGCCTTGTTTAACCACTTGTATGTTGTTCTATATGCCCAAAGCATGAAAGAAACTTTATCATCCCAATATTTTCTTCCAACATCACAAATTTTTTTCAATGTCTAGCTCAAAATCTTGTTGAAAGCCTCAATAGTCCCATTTTCCTGAGGATGATATGGTGTAGTCTTATGGTGTGCAATCATGAACTCATCCAATAATATCCTGATTGTCTCATTCAAAAAATGTGTGCCCCTATCACTTGTTAAACTCAATGGGCATCCATACCTTGTAATAATATTTTCCCATAGAAACCTGGTTGTTGTAGTTGTTGTACAATCCTTTGTAGGTGTTGCTTCTTCCCACCTTGTCAGATAATCTATGCAAGTGATGATATAGTGATCCAGTCCTACGTGCGGCTAGTGAAATAGGACCCACAAAATCTATAGCCCATTTCTCAAATGGTTCTGCACTAGGAATAGGTCTTAAAGGCATTTCATCTCTTTGTCCTAGTTTTCCAAGGCACTGATAATGATCACAGGCCTTGCAATATGCCTTACAATCCTTATACAGGGTCTCCCACCATAATCCAATGAGTAGAATCTTACGCACGCAATGGCATCACCTACATAGTGCCCACCTGCAATACCACCATGAGCCTCTTCCATGATATTTTTGTGCTCATGTTCTAGTACACATCGATGCAATACTTCATCTCGGCCTAACTTGTATAAGTCACCGCTAATCAACATAAATGGTGTCACATGAATGGAAAGTTGTTTCTTCTCTAAGGATTTCATTCCTTTTGGTGCCATACCTATATGTAGAAAGACAACAATGTCCTCTAATTCCGATGGCACACATTGTAACCGTATAATTATGCATCGGGCATGGTATCTTCAATTTCCTATGCATCTTCTCCCGATTGTATTCTAGATAAATGGTCTAGTCCAAGAATTACTTTTCCCTAGTTTTACCACAACTATAAAATCAAATTCTTGGAATAAGAGTACCCATCGGCATATGCACCCTTGTAAAATGGGCTTGTTTACCAAATACTTCAATGCCATGTGATCGGTATAGAATACAAATGGTGTTGCTAGTAGGTACTATCTAAATTTATGTAGCGCATAGATCATTGACAAAGCTTCACTCTATAGTTGTATAATTCTTTTTGCATGAGTCAACTTTCTACTAGAAAAATAGATAGGATGATCTATAATACCTTCTCTAGGCTGAGCCAACACCACACTGTCCAATGGCCATGCCAAAGCATCCACATGTACATGAAATGGTTGGTCCCACGAGGGAAAGCACAGAATAGGTGTTGTAGTAAGTTTCTCCTTCAATGTCTCGAATGTGCATGCATTGTGTGTTCCCCCCAATAGAATGTCCCTTTTCCTTTTAGTAACTCCTCCAAGGGTGCGAACCTTAGCATACCCTTTAATAAATTTTCTATAATACCCAATGTGACCTAAGAATCCACGCACCTCACTTTGACTGGTAGGCTCTTCCAGGATGATAATGACTACAACCTTAGCTGGATCAACCAAAAAACCTTCCTTACAGATGATGTGCCCTAACAATGTGCCAAATGGTGTAGCAAATACACATTTCTTGATGTTCAAAGAGATGCTTAACTATCAACATCTTTCAAACATTAAGCGTAAATTGTCACAATGATCCTTAACAAGTCCATACACCATCCAGTCATCTAAATAAACCTACAAGAAGTTATGAATAAAATCCTTGAATGCTTGGACAACTATGCACAAGAATATAACAGTGCATTTTTCAGACCAAAAGGCATCACAATATAGGAAAAACTTCCCCATTCAATGGTAAAAGTAGTCTTTTCCTGATCCTCCTATGCAATCCTAACTTGATGATACCCAAAGAATCCATCTGTAAAGGAATAGATCTCACACCCTACAACACCTTCTAATATTTCCTCTATGAATGGCGTAGGAAAGGATCAATCACACATGCAACATTCAGCTCCCTGTAGTCCACACAGATCCTAATATGACCATCTTTCTTTATACTGATCACCATTGGGCTAACCCATTCTGATTCATCTAGGGGCTTGATGATTCCAGACTTCAACATTTTGTCAATTTCTTCCTTGACCTTTTCACGCAAGTTGGGGTTCATCTTGTAGGGTCTCTTCCTGACCGGGCACACCTTCCTTAAGCTTTATCTTCATTTCTCCTAATGATTCATGCACACCTTTTAGTTCATGGTATCCCCTAGGAAATAAGTCCTGATAATCTCATAGTAACTCAATGATTTTTTCCACTTCAGAGTCAAACCAATAATCCCCAATTATGGCCTCCTTAGGCTCAACATCCGATCCAATATTCACTTTCTTTGTTTTCATAGGTTCATGATAGGCACATGTGGTCTTATCTACACTATCCAAAACCTCACGCCTACCTGTTGAATGATCTACATCCATATTTTCTACTTCTTCATCATCCACTAAGTAGACCATCTTTCCTTTTTCTTTCTCAAGGCAAGCGCACTTAAGTAGTGTGGCATCTTGTCTCTATTTCTTCAAAAAAACACACTCCTAAGTCATTTCCATCAAATAAATCCTTGAATGAGTTCTTCCACCTTTGCACTGTTCTCCCATAGTTAACCACTTTATAACCCTTAATGCCTCTTCTACTAGAGGTTTAGTAGAGAAGTAGTCAAAAATTCTAGATCATTCCTGCAATCAAATCCTACCAATTTCCAGTCTCTCTATGGAGTTCCATATACATACCAAGCACGCACAACCTTGTAAAGTGGAATAAAATTTGTGCACCCAGAGTGAAGGTGGTAAAGCTTCCTACCCCTCTATCTAGAGTCTCTCACACTACTTGAACGTGGTGTTAACAAGGTTGATTACCATGATAAGTGCATATTTGAGTAGGTGCATTACTCCTGAAAACCGAGTAGAAAGAGAAATCTTGATTTCATTCCATCCTACAAGATTATCCCTGTGAACCACCCACCAAGCACTGCTATCCCACATAGGGTATATGCTAGCATATTTCATCTCTCCAACTGGTCTATCCACTGTTCCTCCATGGCACACAAAAATACCAGAGATCTCCTTCTCCAGTGTATCGAGGTACCGAGTTGTTACCTATTCTCTTGATACAACAAGGTCTACTATTCCACGCAAATGTGCTTCTTACTTCACACCCTACCAACTCATAAGTACCATGAGCCCAATTATCACAAGAAATACTTGTAGTATCACTAATAGACTATGCATCTTCCCACTAAAGGATTCCTTCTTTAGATGGCTCAGCACTTCTAGGGTCCCGGATGGCACATACATAAATCCTATTCAGATCTTCCTCACTCAAAGGCTCAACATAGGGCAAATTTTCCATCTATTAAAGGGATAATAACCCTTTCCTCCTTGTTCTCAAAATGATATAACCCTTGTTGAACCAAAGATCAACATTATTTACATAACACCAAGGGCACCCAAGTAGAGCTGGGAAGTTGTCTTTTTTAAGTGCCAAAACCTCAAAATCCCCTGAACTTGGCCCTCAGATATAATGGATGCATCTTTTAAAACTCCAATAGGGGTGGCCTTGGTTCGATTAGCCATAAACAACACATTAGAAGATGGTTGTAATGGGGTCTCCCCATCTATACCCATGCATCTAAAGTAAGCACATTGACTTCCGTGCTATGTATCAATCAATATATTACTCAAAAGCCATCCATCCACAACAACATTCAGAGTGATTTCCTTGTCATAGTCTAAGCTATGGGGGGATATTTGCATGCAGATCTGCCATCCAGTCTCAATACTTACACGTGGAGTGTTTCCTTTAGCCAATTCCCTAACAATGGAATGATATTCTCCTAGTGCAAACATTTTGCACACCTCCTTCAAGTCATCAATATCATATTGACCATCTCTATGCTTTCTTTTTCTCCATCTTCCATGATTTCTCCTTTAAACATTATATTTCACCCTAAGATTTCTGAGTACCTCCATGGTTTCCTATAAACCTCCTTCTGATGGATAGGATCTGGGTACCATGCATGTAGAACCTCCTCCTTAGTGATGGTAGGCTTCTTTGCAACACTTTTGCACACGCCACTTCAAAGCATGGGTAGTGATCTTTACAGAAATACCTCAGATTCTTGGTTCCAACTTGGGCATCCACTGATTTTCCACAACATGTATATCCTAACCATCCCTATGCCTTTTGTTTTCTTGTTTATGCTGCTTACTAAGATGCTCATATAAGTTCGGGCATTCCTCATAACTATGATTCTTTCCACAAAAAGAACATGTAATATTCTGAGGACATTCACACCTATAGTGGTCAGGAGATCCACATGTATAACATGTTCCATGAGGAAACTCACCTCTGTCCACCACCATGGCCTCGGCCTCCGAATCCACCATGGTATCCTCGACCTCTGCCATGACCTCCTTCAAAATTCCTTCATTCCGATCATAATGTGCTTGATTGTGATCCCGATCCTGATGCTCACCCTTACCCTTTAGAGTTATCTGATACTCCTGTCTGTCATACACCAATATCTATAACATCATGGATCTGACCAATCAATCGGACATAGTCTTCTCATATCGTGAGTCATGGACCTATAAATTTTACAATAGCAAGAGATGTTCTTCCTTATTATGCACGTTGTAATAATGGGCAAAGTGGCTAGCATCATGGTTCAAATGACATATCTCACAGTCTAGTAATAATGAACACATTGATCTATGGGGACAACTATCCTTGGTGTGACCTTCCACTTCACAATTTGTACACCAAATCCCCATGCACGTCTCTCATGTGCTGAATTTTCACCGATAGTTTCTCCAACTACTTTTCCATAGCTATAATATGTGCTTCCAAAAATGGGCTCACCCTAGTGTCTATGCTCCCGACTACCTCAGCACGCAAAAAGCTTCTTCAAGTGCTTCACACTGGATCAGTGTATGTCTTATGTGACAAATCCCTTCTAAAAGGTGTGATCAAACCTCCAACAAACCATTGTGCATGTTGGCTTGCGTGAATATCATAAGAAATCTTAGATAAAAGTGTTTTGAAATGGGCATCATACTCCCTAACACTCTCAGTAGTGCCTTGCTTAATATCCTTGAGCACACTTATACTCTTCTGCTCAAACTCAAGGATGTGAAACTCTTTAAGGAAAACATCTTTTAATGTTGCATAGTCTACGCAAGTCTGATCAGGGTCAAACTTTCTATACCAACTTGTGTGTGCATGTCCTTGTAACGTAGTGGCAAATTGACTTTCCCACTCAGAAGTCATGATCCCTTTTGCACCACAAGTATTTCACACATGTGCACATGTTTCAACAACATCTTCTATGCCCCTATATTCTAAGAGATGAAGAGACATCTCCATGTAAATATTTTGGGGTTGGTGCGGACCTTTCCCACCTGATCCAAACCTCTTGTGTTTCCTCTACCTCCATAAACCACCAGATCCACTAGAACTAGAACCACCTATACCTCCTTGATCCTCCACCTATAGCTGAAGAGGACTAGAAGATGTACTTCCCTATGTCCCAATAGTAGTACTAAACTAACCCCTACAGTCATGAAGTGTTACCACTCCCAGAAGTGAGTCCAAAATTTTACGCACTTGAATTCTATGTGTAGATGATGCACCTAAAAAGGTACCTCCAAACAATAATGAAGACATTTTCCTTACCATCGATGTACTTGCTATGTGACTTACTCTTGCTCTCCCACTACCTAAATTAGCTTGCTTGACTACTTGTCATACTAGATACTAGAAAACCAAGCACAAGGGCTAGGTTTCTAGGTAGATTCAGATGCATGCCCACCCGTGGCCCAGTCATCTCTAGCTGGTGCACTTCCATGTGAGGCCGAGGGGGTTCCTATCATGCTTTCCCAAATGGGGAGTTCCTGATGCTCTAGCTCCATGCCTTCTACATGAGCTCCAAATCCTTCATGAGCCATCTCTCTCCTCAATTCCATTCACTCTACAACATCCCGTTGCTTCTCTATCTCCCTCTCACATGCCTCATTATACTTAAGCCACCTTTCTTTTCTCTCTTCCTTTCTACCACTAGGTCTCCATCTTTCACCAAACCTACTCCTACCCCCACGCATGGTGGGGTTTAGTTAGCCATCGGTTTTTTTTCCAAGTTCAGGGTCACCATCAAGATTTTGATCACCAATGGAATGCCTTGCAAGTAAGTTCCCCTGGATATCATAAAAATGGAATTCCACTACCTCTGGGAAAGAATAAGTGGAAATTGAGTACTCTAGAATATAATTGTTCAGAACACCATGAAACCAAGTATCCACAACATGTGTCCAAATCAGATCAACATCATAAAGGGCCTGAAATTCTTCCTACATCTAGAAAAGTGCGTGATACCTCCAATCCCTTTTAGACACATAAGCAACCAGCCACTCATATAGTTCTATTAAAAAATAGTGAAGAAGCTCTCATAAAAACTATCATACAAATTTTGTTCCACCCATGCACATGTGTTAAACTCAATCCGGTGTTGAACCTCCATGTGTATTCTTCTTCTTCTAGATCTTGTATCCACTCCTCAACACTTGTTAGGGTCAACCGGTATGTCTTCATCGTGAACCATCCTAAAAACAACTGAAAAAGAGGTCCCGAAATGGAACCAATGATGCAGCCTAGAATTTACCAAAAAAACCTAAGCATGTTGGCACATCACTCAGCCTAGGATGAGCACTCACCCAAGCATGCAAAGGTACTAGGCCCCTCTTTAGGGTTACTTATGTAGGATGTTAGCAAGATGAAGAGTTAATGCATTTAGATCCATAAATAGTATAAACATTCTATAGAGCATATTCCAGATCTAGATCTAAGGAGTAATGGATTCAAATAATAGCCATAATGAATTCAACCATGCAAGATCTAGTTATAATCATGTTTAACACCTTGAATCAGTCAATACACTCCATTATATTAAACACAATAAATACACATAAGCTTACACAATAAGTAGTACCATAAGTTCATGTGTGCATCAGATCTGGTAGCATAACTTCACAATAGCTCATATTCAGTCCTTACATAGTCCTCTTATTATGCTATACTAGATCACTACTACACTAGGTCGCACGCACTACATATTTATAAGGGTGGGGACTTTCCCTTTACCACTTACATAATTCCCAAAATAGGTCACTTTATCCAGCTTTGTGTTCTCTGCGCCATATCTTCATGCGCTCTTTACAAAATAATAAATCTACACATTTACAAGTGCCTACAAAATCCTATTGGTGAATTTTATATTTCAACTTATTGTTGAAATATAGAAGGATCGTGCAGGAAAGAAGAGTTCATTCAAAGGCATGAGAGTATCGAGATAGGATCACGTGTGAATAAGAGACAGATTCAGGACATAGCCATTTTCATGGTGAGGATCTATTTTTGGAGATAGCGTGCAGAGCACTCAAACTGATTGGAGACTTGCGTGACACACATTGGCTATTTTTGGAGGATCTGTCATCACCAATCCATCACTGTGATAATTCTCCACTGAGAACTCCTCGTGCTATGATTATTTACTAATGCACAAATTTTAGTTTAGTGGAGTAATCTGGAAACACAATAATAAACATAACACAAGAATACCACAGACTATGACATAAAAGAATGATGACAAATCTGAAATACAACTGTAAAATGTATTATTAACATGAAATTGTTACAATCTCACCCATGAATTACTCCAAGTGTTACCAACTCCACTTGCCTTCCAACAATAACTATGGGAGAAACTTCACAATTACACCTCTTAATGGCTTCTTTAACACACCTTCTAAATGATGGCTTCCTTCACACACTTTCTTATACAATATTTCTCACTACTTCCTTCTATGCTAAATGAGGGGGTGGCCTCTCTATTTATAGAACTTTCAAGACTTATCCACCTTATCTCTAAGATAGGATAATAAATCTACTCTGACGAATCATATTCCATACCTTAACTCTTATCTTTACATGTAAGCTTATCTTTTAAGATAAGATAAACCTTATCATTTCACATGGGTTCCACCTTTTTAGACTTTTTACAAATAAAATACACAAAATATTTATGACATCACTCCTTGTCCTTATTACCAATATAATATTTCTAATTCCTAATCATGTAGACCCTACTTCTCTTCTTACCCTAACTTTGACATTTTAACATTACCAAACCACTTACGACAAATATTTAATTTTTACCACAACATTCCTATTATACTTTGACTGTTACCGTACTATACATTATTGGCGGCATCGTACCAACAGTGTCATTATCTTCTATCGGACGCCACTACTAATTATACTTAACAACATCCTATTCCTAATACATACATTAATGAAATAGAAATTACGGAGGAAACTTTTAGTGTCTACATATCAGCTACAAATCACTTTACATGGACACGGGCTAGGAATAGATCTACTACTGTTAGTTAACTAAAAGTAGTCTATTGTTAGCACACTTGCATGTGCGGATATTTTTGTAACGGCGTGTGGCTAATAATAACATGTGACCTATTTGGGGTTTAGATAAGTGGTGAAGGGAAAATTCCCACCATTATAAATATGTATTGAACTATGTAGCAAAGAGAGCATAGATATAGGTGTGAGAACTAGGTTATAGTGAGATTATGCTGCTAGATTTATTATGCACATGAGTGTATACTACTATTATTATAAGGAAGCTTCTGTGTATTTACTATAATTAATATAATGGAGATTATAGACTAAAATAAGGTGTTATCATGGTTATAATTTAGTATTACATGTTTGATTCCATTATGGTTATCTGTTAAGTCTATTATGTTCTAGATCTAGATCTGAATATGCACTGTAGAAAGATATATTAGCCATAGATCTGAATGATTTAAGTCTTCATCATGTTAAACATCCTACAACAGCAACCCTAAAGAGGGTCTTAGTACCTTTGCATGCTTCGGGTGAGCACTCAGTCTAGGCTGAGTGATGTGCCAGCGCGCCTGGGCTTGTATTTCTAAATTCTAGGCCGCATCATTGGTTCCGTTACCAGGACCTCTTTTTCAATAATTTTCAGGATGGTTCATGATGAAGACATATCAGTTGACCTTAGCAAGTGTTGAAGAGTGGATACATGATCTAGAAGAAGAATACACATGGTGGTTCAGCATTGGATCTGAGTTTAACACTTTCTTGTGGGTGGAACAGAATCAAAGATTATCTATATGAGATATTTTTTGTTATCTTTCAAGTAGAATTAAACGAGTGGTTGATTGCTTATGTATCATAGTGGAATTGGAGGTATTGTGCACTTGTCTGGATGTAGGAATAATTCCATACCCTTTTTGATGTTGATTTGATTTGGACTTAAGTTTGTGGATACGTGGTTCCGTGGTATTTTGAACAGCTTATATCTTAGAGTACTCAATTTCCACTTATTCATGTCTAGAGGTAACTAAATTCTAGCTTTTACGATATCAATGGGGAACTTACCTGCAGGGAATTCTAATGGCGATCATGATCCCGATGGTAACTTTGAATTTGGAAAGTAAACCAATGGCAAACTAAACCCCACCACGCATAAGGGCAAGAGCAAGTTTGGTGAAAGATGGCAGACCTAGCAGTAGAAAGGCAGAGAGAGGAAAAGAGGCTTGAGTATAATGAGGCATGTGAGAGGGAGGTAAAGATGTAGCAGGAGGTTGCAAAACGAATGACATTGTGGAGAAAGATAGTTTAGGAAGGACTGGAAGTTCATGCCAAAGACATGGAACCCGAGCCTCGAGAACTCCCCCATTTGGTAAAACATGATAGGGAACCCTCCTCGGCCTCACGTAGAAGCGCACCAGTAAAGATAACCCAAGTCTCGGGCACACATCTGAATCCACCTGACAATGTTTCCCTTGCGTTTGGTTTTCCATCATATAGTACAACACTCGATCAACAAGCTAATTCAAGCAAAGGGGAGAGTAGGAGTGATTTTTAAAAGAGGCACAGTGATGGCAGACAAACGGATTCATTTTTATATGGGAGTACCTTTTTGGGTGTAACATTTACACAAAATTCAAGCGTGTATATTTTTGGACTAGTTTTTGGGAGTGGTAATGCTTCACGAGAATATCAAGATACGGTTCAGTTCTACTATTGGGACGCAGGGAAGTACATCTTCTAGTTTGCCCCAGCTATAGGTTCGGGATCAAGAGGCTTATGTAGCTCTAGCTCTGGTGGATTTGGTGGTTCTGGAGGTAGGGGAAACATAGGAGGTTCTAGATCAGGTGGGCAAGGTCCACACCAACCCCAAAATATTTACATGGATATGTCTCTTCGTCTTCCATAGTATATGGGAATATAATATGTTGTTGAACATGTGCATATGTGTGAAATACTATGGTGCGTAAAAGGAATCATGGATTTTGAGCGTAGGGAAATCCAATTTTCTACTACGTTGCAAGGGCACACACATAGGCTGGCACATAAATTTTGACCCTGATCAGACTTGCGTAGACTATACAACTTTAAAACATGCATTCCTTAAAGAGTTTCACATCCCTGAGTTTGAGCAGAAGAGTATAAGTGCACTCAAGGATATTAAGAAAGGAATTACTGAAAGTGTCGGAGTATGATGCATGGTTCAAAATGCTATTATCTAATCTTTTTTATGATATACATGCAATCTAGCATGCACAATGGTTCGTTGGGGGCCTAATTACCCCTTTTAGGAGGGCATTATCACATAAGACATACACTGATCCACGTGAAGCACTTGAATCAGCCTTATGCATTGAGGTAGTTGGAAGCATAGATACTTGGGTGAGCCCATTTTTAGAAGCACATATCACAGCTATGGAAAAATAGTTGGATAAACTATCAATAAATTCAACACATGAGATGTGCACAGGGATTTGGTGCATAGATTAGTGAAGTAGAAGGTCACACAAAAGGATAGTTGTCCTCACATCTTAGTACACTCATTGTTGTTTGATTATGAGATATGCCATTTAAATCATGATTGTAGTCACTACCCATTATTACAACGTGTGATAAGGAAGAACTTTTCAAGATACTATAAAATATGTAGGTCCATGACTCATGACACGGAAGAGTGCCAGTTGATTGGTCAGATCCATGATGTTATAGATATTGGTGTACAATAGACAGTAGTTTCAGATAACTCTAAGGGAAAAAATGAGCATCAAGAGCAAGATCACAATCAGGCATGCTATGATTATAATGAAGGGAATTTTGAAGGTGGTCATGACAAAGGTCGAGGATACCAAGGTGGATTTGGAGGACAAGGCTGTGGTTGTGGAAGAAGTCGGTTCCCTCACGGAACATTGTATACATGTGGATCTCTTGACCACTACAAGCATGAATGTCCTCAGAATATTACATGTTCTTTTTGTGGAAAGAACCATAGCTATGAGGAGTGCCTAGATTTGTATGAGCATCTTAGTAAATAACATAAACAAGAAAACAAAGGTGCGTGGATGGTTAGGATACAACGCGTTGTTGAAAATCAATGGATGCCTAAGTTGGAAGCGTAGTCCGAGATGTTGTAAGTGAAGATCACAACCCGCACCGAGGTGGCTCATGCCGGGAAGCATTTCAGCGAAGCCTACCATCACTAAGGAGGAGGTTCTACATGCATGGTACCCAGATCCTACCTATCAAAAGAAGGTTTATCATGAAACCGTGGAAGTTCTTAGGAATCTTCACGGTGAGATACAGTACTTAAAAAATAAATAATGGAAGATGGAGCAAAATAAAGTATTAGAGACGATCTAAATTGATATAGATTATTTAAGATAAGTGTGTAAAATTTTGTGCCAGGAAAATATCATTCCATTGTTAGGGGATTGGTTAAAGTGAAACACTCCACGTGTAATTATTGAGACTGGACAGCAGATCTTGCATGTGAATCTTCCCCCTCATAGCCTAGATTATGACAAGAAAATCACTCTAAATGTTGTTGTGGATGGGTGGCTATTGAGTAATATACTGATTGATATAGGCGCAAAAGTCAATGTTCTTACTTTAGATGCATGGGTACAAACGGAAGACCCCATTGCAGCCATCCTCTAATGTATTGTTCATGGCTAATCAGACTAAGGCCACTCCCATCAGATTTTTGAAAGATGCATCCATTACCATACAAGGAGCCAAGTTCATTGGAGACTTTGAGGTTTTAGTGCTGGAAGATTCAGATAGCTTCCCAACTCTATTGGGGCATCCTTGGTGCTATGCAAATAATTTTGATCTTCGGTTCAACAAGGGTTATATCAGTTTTGAAAACAAGGAGGAGAGAGTTATTATCCCTTAATAGATGGAAAATCTACACCATATGTTGAGCCCTTAAGTGAAGAATATCTTAATAGGATTTATGTATGTCCCATTCGGGATCCAAAATTACTTGAGCCATCTAAAGAAGGAATAATTTAGTGGGAGGATGCACAGTACATTAGCAATACTACAAGTGTTGTTTGTGATAATTGGGTTCATAGCACTTATGAGTTGGTAGGGTGTGAAGTAGAGATCATATTTTCTAGAGGCAACAAACCGCGGTATATCACGAGGATAGGTAACAACTCGGTACCTTATTACACCGAGAAGGAGATCCTATGGTATTCCTGTGCACCATGGAAGAATAGTGGATAGACCCGTTGGAAAGAATAAATATGCTAGCATATACACTACATGGGATAGTAGCACACTGGTGGGTGGCCCACAAGGATAATCTTGTAGGATGGAATGAAATTAGGATTTCTCTTGCTACTAGGTTCTTTAGGAACAATGCACCTAGTCAAATCTGCACTTATCATGGTAATCAACATGTTCAACACCACATTCAAAAGTGTGAGAGACTCTAGATAGAAGGGCAGGAAGCTTTACCACCTTCGTTATGGGTGCACAATTTTTATTCCACTTTACAAGGATGCGTGCATGCTTGGTATGTATATGCAGAACTCCATAGAGAGACTGGAAATTGGTAGGATTTAATTACGGGATTGTCCCATACATCCGACTTCTTCTCTAAAGAGCCTCCAGGTGGAAGAAGCATTAAAATTCATAAATTATTTAACTATGGGAGATAGTGTCAAGCCTGAAGAAATCCTTTAGGGTTTATTAGATGAAGGGGACTCAGGAGTGTGTCTTGTTGAAGAAACAGAGGTTGATGCAACACTACTTCAACACGCTTTCCTTGAGAAAGAAAAAGGAAAAATGGTCTACTTAGTGGATGATGAAGAAGTAGAAAATCTAGATGTAAACCACAACACATGCCTATCATGAACCTATGAAGATAAAGAAGGTGAATATTGGATCAGATGCTGAGCCTAAGGAAGCCATAATTAAAGACTATTAGTAAGACTCTAAAGTGGAAAAAATCATAAAGTTACTAAGGGATTATCAGGACTTATTACCTAGGGGGTACCATGAACTTAAAGGTGTACCTGAATCATTAGGGGAGATGAAGATAAAGATTAAAGAGGGTGTGTGCCTAGTTAGAAAGAGACCCTATAGGATAAACCCCAACTTACGCGAAAAGGTCAAGAAGAGATTGACAAAATGTTAAAGTCTGGAATTATCAAGCCCCTTGATGAGTTAGAATGGGTTAGTCCAATGGTGATTAGTATCAAGAAGGATGGATGGATCATGATTTGTGTGGACTACAGGGAGCTGAATGTTTCATGTGTGACTGATACCTTTCCCACGCCATTCACTAAGGAAATACTATAAGGAATTGCAGGCGCAAAATCTATTTGTTTACATATGGGTTCTCTGGGTATCATCAGGTTTAGATTGCCCAAGAGGATCAAGAAAAGACTACGTTTACTACTGAATGGGGTAGTTTCGCCTATATTGTAATGCCTTTTGGTCTGAAAAATGTGCCTGTTGTATTTTCACGCATAGTTGTTCAAGCATTCAAGGAATTTATTCACAACTTCTTACAGTCTATTTAGATGATTGGACGGTGTATGGATTAGTTAAGGATCATTGTGACAATTTGTGCTTAATGTTTGAAAGATGTAGACAATTGAGTATCTCATTGAACATCATAAAGTGCATATTTGCTACACCGTTTGGGATACCGTTAAGACACATAATCTGTAAGGAAGGTTTATTGGTTGATCCACCAAGGTTGCAGGTCATTATAGGCGTATGGGAGCCTACTAGTCGAGTGAGGTGCATGGATTTTTGGGCCATACAGGATATTACAGAAATTTTATCAAAGGATATGCCAAAGTTGTCACATCATTGGAAGAGTTACTGAAAGGGAAAGGTGCATTCTACTTTGGGGAGAACCACAAGGCGGTGCGCATTCGAGACATTAAAGGAAAAACTTACTTCCATGCCTATTCTTTGTTTTCCTTTGTGGGACCAACCATTTCATGTACATGTTGACACCTCTGCACATCCATTGGCGCGATGTTGGATAAACCTGGAGAAGGTATTGTAGATCATCCTATATGTTTTGCTAGTAGAAAGCTAACTCTTGCAGATGCATAATAGAATTACACAACTACAAAGCGCGAAGCTTTTTCAATTATATATACGCTACATAAATTCTACCAATACCTACTAGCTATATACCATTCATCTTTTATAAAGATCACATGGCATAAAATTATTTAGTAAACAAGCCTATTCTACAAGGGCACATATGTCATGGGTGCTCTTATTTTAGGAATTTGATTTCACAGTTGTGGTGAAACAAGGGAAAAGTAATTTTGGACCAAACCATCTATCCGTAAAATAGTCATGAGAAGAAGCATAGGCAATCAAAGATATCATGCCGATGCATAGTTATACAGGTTACACCGAGCACCACCAGAATAATAGGGATGGCGCAAGAAGGAATGAAATCCTTGGAGAAGAAACAACTTGCTATATGAGCAGCCCCCTATATATTAATTAGCGGTGACCTATAAAAATTAGGTCGGGATGAAGTACTACATCATTTTGTATTGGAAAATGAGTGCATGGATATTATAGAAGAAGCTCATGGTGGTATTTTAGGTGGCCACTATGCTAGTGATTCCACTGCATGTAAGATTCTACTCACTAGATTATGGTGGGAGACCCTGTATAAACATTGTAAGGAATTTTGTAAGGCATTTGATCATTGTCAATGCCTTGGGAAACCAGGTTAATGAGATGAAATGCCTCTAAGACCCATTACTAGTGAAGAACCATTTGAGAAATGGGTTATAGATTTTTGGTCTTATTTCACCGATTGCATGCATAATTGGATCACACTACATCATAACTTACAGATTATTTGACAAGGTGGGAAGAAGAAAGCGTACATACCCAAAATTGTGGGGTACTTGTCTTTGTCAACAACATAACACATGCCCCAATGATGATACAGGTCTCCTTGCAAGGTGTTTGGGATCTAGAAAATCCCTCCAAGTATGTGTTAACATCCCGCTTACCCCGCTTAGCCCCTGCGTACTTTGTTGTTCTCTTCTCCCCTCTTTTCTTTGTGTTTTTCTCTTTAGTTACGAAACCGCTGCCCTCGCTTAGGGAGGCGATCCTTCACGCATTTTCCGAATGTTCTTTTAACGTGACTCACCTAAATTTCAATGTTTACCACCTTTTTTCACCACCTTTGGCTTGCATTAATGATTCTAGTTCCTGGAATAGTGTTTTGGCATTGTTTATGGTTTAAGAGATCAATTTGGTTTTTACCTTTGGGTAAATGTAAATCTTATAAATAGTTGGCTTGTGCTCAAGAAAATGGCCCCTCAAATTTACCTCTCGAATTTCTCATTTCAATAGATTATCCTTTTATTCTTGTTTAGGATTCATAGTTTCATTTCTTAGATGCATAGTTAGCATTGTTTAGCTATCAGAAAGCCACATATCCATCTTGTGCAAGTGTTGTCATTACTACATGCAATCCATTAAAGTACAACAGTTTAATTTTCAGTAGGAAGCCATTAAAGTTACAAGTTTTTCTCATCAAAACAGGATAGTTTCAAGTTTTGGACATTTTACGTTGCATGACTCGCAATAAATACCGCTAAGAATTCCATAAGCCAAGCTCAGTACTCTTGCGCTATCCCTATCCTACTCGCATTGTATTCGGTGTGTATCCTAAGTTGCCTTTGTTCCAATATCTAATTTTTTTAGCGCTAGCATTACATGCTTTTCTCGGATCCACGTGAGCACAAAGGAATGAGGAGATCACACTAAGGGGACCAAGCCACACACACCATCAGATTTGCCACTATTGTGCAAAATCCATGTTCTAGCTTTCAAAGTTCTAGTTAGAAGCATATCAAATAGAGTAGCCAATCATCTTATTTCAGTTAATTTTACTTTTGATATTGCCAGGGAAGCTGTGGGGATTGATAGTTTCTGAGAAACTATGATTCAATCCTCACTTCTGAGGTAGGATCGAGAGTCTTCCAAATAGATTAGATCAATTATTTCACTATTTAGAATAGATTCACAACTGCACAGGCAAGTAGCTATACTCGGTTGCTTTGTTTGTTTTAAATTCGTTATTAGTTTAGTTGTCAATTTCTAGATATATTAAAAAAATCTCTTTCAATTTCATTCAAATAGTTGTTCAGAAAAACCCAAAAATAGAGAAGTTATATATGTTGTAGATATACTTCGCATAGTTAATTTTACTTTGTTGCAGTTAGATTTACATTGTTGCTTTTGTATGACAATCACGGGACCTAGGGAACCTAGAGAATACATATTCAAGCCAATCATGCCTCAACCCAATCTCATCACAGCAATAACCGACATAGATCAAAATCTTAGAATCCAAGTCTTAGAACAACAATAGACTTGCAACAGATCAGCTCCCAGTTAAACGGGTTAAACGTAGAAGACGACCAAGTGCACACGTTTTGGTCAAATCAGCCAACTATAGATTACCCTAGATAAATATCTCCATGACTGTAGAAGGGGTTGAAAGAGAGTAAACGTTTAATTGTGATCCTTTGGTCCCATAGCCAGACACAAGAGATACTCTCACAGATATAGATACTAGCTTAAGAATTCAGGTTGCACAAATGCCTGTGAGATACTCTAAGAAGATCACACAACTATTGATTCTAAATATAGAGGTCAAAAAAGCATATGACTATTGGGTACTAGGGATTAGGGACTGATTCCGCACATGACCATAGCAGGTCATGCAACAACCACGAGTCTATGGTTGCGACCCACAAATCCCACAACCCAATGAATCCATAGGTGAATCAGACATAGATGTTGGCTTACGCACATTAGTATTCAGATCTACTCCACTTCCACCTATCATCATCAAACAGATTATCCTTGTTAGATGTAGCAGCTAATAAAGCTAAGGAGTTCTGGACTAGACCAGACAATCTCCCATAGAGTCCACTTTGTACCCATCATCCACCTTATGACCTGTCAGAGACATACATGAAACTATCCCAGGTCATTTTCCACGTATCCCACAACCCATAGACTGAATCATGCTAGAGCTCAATATTGATTGGATCCTTCGCGCAGTCATCCTTACCGATCAATCTATCACACCAGTTTAGGTTAGGAAGGCCTTCTTTGCCTTAGATTCACAGTTTCCACTAGTGTGCGTCGAAGACATAATATTTCCTAACTAATTTGTCTACATTCCATGTATAGTCCATCCCCACCGAGTTGTCTTAGCATGACCTCGGGAGGTCGGGTGCGAGGAAGAGTTACTTGTAGATTCCCACGCTCACTTGTCACTTTTCCATCGTACAAAATTGGTGAACCCGACGTGAAACGAACACGCAACCTTCGATATGGAGTCGATTATTACTTATTCTTTTAAATTATTTTACTTTTCATATTTTCGCCTCATTAGCCTTCCACATCAGCTTCACCAACAAAATTGGTGAACCTGACGTGAAACAAACAATTGCAACATCTTCCTTATCTTTGTCTTCCACCTTCCCTCCTTCCCATTATTTTGCAGGTATTCATATACCCCCCGAATATGTCGGGATTCGATGCATATGGCAAACCTCTTCTAGGTCTTGAGGCATACTACACTCAACTGAATAGACAGTCATCACCCTCGCTCTCAGTATGGGGTGACAATTATTCAACCAACCGGTTGTCAACACAAACTCCACCTCCAAAAACTAGATATAGCTCATCTTTCCAAATAGAAGAGTTGGATCAGCTCGCTCAAACGCAACACAAAGAGCCTTCAGGCTCAAACAATATGACGTTCACAGGAGAATCTGTTACTGTCTCCTCGGTGCTCCTTAGACCATAAATCGATAGACAATCAAATCCATACCTAGTTTTAGTTGATGAACATTCAATGCGTCATGCCGAAATGAACAATGCTCTCGGGGTATGTACCCACCCATAGGAATCTTACAAACACAACCCGAGGTCCTTTTCAAGAAAATACCTCCATACTACTACATGAAGGAAATGCCCTCGGGAAACTTGGCAGGGCAATGATCAGTTCATAGCAGGGTATCACATGCCTATACAACACCAAAATATAAAACAAATGCCACTAAGGAAAAATACCATGACTTTACCAAATGAAGTCATTTCAACTTTAGTAGAAAAAGTTAGGGGTTAGAAATTGCTCAGGCAAATCACCATTCTCAATTCATACAGCAGGGAAATTCTAATCCTCCACACCATCCTAGCCAAGTAGACCTCCTCACAGGAATAGGCACATTAGGCATGACTCCTCAGTATTCACAACAAACGCCAACAAGAACCGCCATTTCTAACACCGTTCCGATACCTCCCGGTCTAGTACAAATTAATCCATTCCTAGACAATCCCCTTCATACTTAAACATGTATTCCAAATCACCACAAGGGGATATGTTCTCCTCTCCCAGCATGTTTACTCAACCACAAGGGTTTCCTTATGCCCCTACCAATGCATATGCTATGCCATATCAACAACCCATTCCACCACCACCCTCGGCGGCACCATCAATCGTCGAAACCTACGTGATAGGGACTTATTCGAGAATATTTGAAAGAACCCTTAGACTTCACCACATGAAGCGTTATGCTTCCAAGACCTCTTCTGATTTGTCCAAATACAAAGGTGAGGGAGATCCAAATGCACATATCAAGGCTTGCGCCCACGACCATTCAAGAGTTAATCCCTTGGGATGGGGTTGTTGCCAAAATATTCCCCAAGACCTTGGAAGGCATCGCCCTTGATTGGTATTATAGAATACCTGAGGATTCCATCCATTCATTTAAATAGCTCGTTTCTGATTTCATCAAGGCATTTGACATGAACAAACTATTGAGAATACGAATCAGAGAATTCTTGCACATTAAGCAGGAACATAATGAATTTATTGCTCATTTCATTCAAAGATGGCATATAGTCCTCTATTCTTGGCAAGTGCTCCAAATATGGATCAGATGGAATTATGTGATTTATTCCTTCATTCCCTCAGCAGAGAGGTGAAGGAAGAAGTCCAAAATTTCCCACTAAGGACTTACGATGAAGTACTTGAGAGCACTCTCCAAATAGATCAAGCTGCAATAGATAGCGGTCGCAAGACATATGGAACAAACGGGAGGTTAATCATCTCTAAAAAGAATGTTACGACTTACCCCACTACCACAAATGTTAATCAAGGACCTAAAGTCCTTAATAAAAATCGCGGAGTGACAACAGATGGAGTAACTGATCAGGCCAAAAGGGTAAATGTTATGAATACTCCGCCACTAATGAACAACCAACGAAACAACAACTTTACCCCAACAATCAATGCAGTGGATTTTAATCATCCACAACAACAACAATGGAAAAACCTTACAAAGTGCAGGCCAAAATCAACTGGATATCAAAACCAGAATCAAAACCAAAAACAACAAACGCAAAACTCTAATCTTAATAGGCAACAGTTTGATCAGAGTTTTGGGCCACAATATGCACTAAACCAGCAAACTAGGAATTACAACTCCAACTCGTATTGTGGTTTTCACAAAATCTGAGACCATGACACTATAACGTGTTGTGACTATGATAAATTCATGTAATGTTTTCCAAAGGAACAAAGACAACTTTTCATAGATATGTTCTTGGCCGATCCTACATCACCAGCACCGAATACTTTCACGGGGCGGTTTCCCCTCAAAAGCACCCCTCAAAATCTTTAATGATCCACTCCCAAATCACAATAACAACGAGTTAAATCCAAATGGGACAAATAAGGGTATAATAACAGAAACAATGATCATGAAGCTTCGACTTCACTAAATCCATTAGTTGCCCCACAATTAGGAATTCAACCGCGACCTAATATAGTCGGTTTAGTGGAGTTAGATGTCGAACTACCCGTGGAAGCTGTAATGAAGACATGAGAGTATTCCTCTCAGTGAAGTCCAAGTTACCTGCCAGAGATAGATAACATCCAACAAATATTAATAAAACCCGTAGGTGCCTATGATTTAATTACTGATCTAACAAAAACCTTCTCGCACATTTCATTTTTGGACTTACTAAAGAATTATCCTACCCACAGGGTTGCTCTTTTAAAGGCATTACGTTTAGGTCATTTAATTAACATCACTCCACCTCCTGAAATACAGGTAAACCATATAGACTTTGATATCCACCCTCCGGGGCAGCCGGATAGAGATACCGAGTTTATATTCGAAGTAGACCAAATGCCAACAGACGTTGAGATTACATGTCGAGGTGATCCAGCCTTACATTTGCAAGTATGGGTTTATAACAATTATGTGAAATGCGTGATGGTTGACGATGGGGCAGTAGTTAACATAGTTCCCTTCTCTTTCCTTCAAAAGCTAGGGTATGGAGAAATGAATTGTTCCACGACTCAAAATACACTAAGACGCTATGATAGCCTTAAAGCCACGTTGATTGGAACTATAATACTACCGGTCACCTTAGGATCCAAAACAATCCTAACTAAGTTTTATATCATAGATTGGGAAACCAACTATAATATGATCCTTGGCCGACTGTGGATACACCGTATGAAGGAAATTCCTTCTACATTATTTTAAGAAGTAATATTCTTGCACTTAGGAAAGATATTCATAGCCAAAGGTGATCCAAAACCATTCGATATACACCTAACTGACTTAAAGAAAAGACCAGGCATTCACTCGGAGTTTGAACTCCCAACAAACCAACTTAATAAACCCACCGATGCAAACCGGAGGAAAAGTTGGTACCTACAACAGATCTTGAGACTATGAGCCTAGTCAAGATGATTCCAGCCCTCAAGGATGAGGCTAACATTGTAGAAACAATATCATTAGGAACTACTGCAAGAATTGTTGAATTACTAGAACAAGATCTACCACTGCTCCTACTGTTTGATTCTGTAGGCATGGGATATACCCTAGGTGTTGGTTCTCTTCCAACAGAGGATCTCTGCATGGTGGAAGTAGAAGATGTTAACACAACAAATATCCCAACATCTGTATTCCCAGCTAAATATTGGACTCTCTATTTCAATGGAGCTAAATGTCATTACGGAGCTGGGGCAGGTGTAATTATTACTTCTCCCGAGGGAAAAATCCTACCATTTTCCTTTAAACTAAATTTTGAATGTACAAACAATGGCGTTGAGTATGAAGCCCTCCTCCTTGGCCTCATCTTAGCTAAGAGGATCGAGTGTTAATAACATCAGGGTGTTAGGAGACTCACAATTGGTAGCAAACCAAGTCTCTGAGATGTATGAAACCAGAGCCGAGCACTTACAGCTCTACAAAACAAGCTGTATTGAATTTAAGCAAGGATTTTGATTTCATATCAATTGAAGCAATCTCACGAGAAAAAAATCTTCTCACCGATTCAATAGTAACCTCGGCATCACGCTTCACCCCAAATAGTGATTTTGAAGATGCTCATTTCATAGTATCCCTTCGTACTGAACCATTGGTGAAAAAATGTCAAACCCTCTTTTAACAAATAGAGATGAGAACAAATCTACTATCCTAGATCACATTGATAGTGATAGAGCCACTCTGGATTACTTAAACACCTATGCAGCGTTACATCTCACCCATCACATGATAGATTTTTCCTTAATCCCACATTCATCTTCTTACTTTGGAAATCCCATGATAGAGCTTCCCCCACAAAAGGAGCTCAGCATATACATGGTAGAGAATGGAGACGATCTGGAATTACCTCTAGCCCCACCTAAGTTTGAAGAAGGTAACACTTCTTTAATCGAAGAAACAATTGATATTAACATCGGAATGGAGGATGAACCAAGGATATTGAAATTAGGATCCTCGTTAACTCCATCAGAAATAGAAATACATACTCGAATCCTCAAGGAACATCAGAAGGATTTTGCATTTAATTATAAAGAAATGACATGGGTTACACCACACATTGCGGTACATAACCTTGTCACTAAATCAGACACAAAGCCGATTAAACAAAAATCGAGACTAATGAAACCCAAGGTAGCTCTCATGGTGAAAGAAGAAGTAATAAAACTCCTCCAGTAGGGTTCATCAAACCGATTGATTACTCTCGGTGGGTATCTAATATTGTTCCCATTCTCAAAAAGAATGGGAAGATACGCATATGCATAGACTTCCGAGACATTAACAAGGCATGTCCTAAGGATGACTTCTCGTTACCATCCATAGATGTCATTATTGACGCAATGTAGTGGATTTGAGCTTTTGTCTCTCATGGATGGATTCTCGGGATATAATCGAGATCGAATATCTAAACAAGACCAAGATAAAACCACGTTTATAACTCCTTGGCGAACCTATTGCTACGCGGTTATGCCATTTGGTCTCAAGAACGCTCAGTGCTACATACCAGGCGGGCTATGACATATATATTTCATGATCTTATTCATAAAATTATAGAATCCTACATAGATGAATTGTTGGCCAAGGCCAAGAAGCGTTGTGATCACCCAGAAGTACTTCGCATCATCCTTTTGTGTCTAATAGAATACGAAGTCACGTTGAATCCAGAAAAATGTGTCTTTGGTATAACAGGAGGGAAGCTCCTAGGTTACATTATATCATCACGAGGGATCAATGTTGACCTAACTAAAACTTGGGATGTTCTCGAAATGGTCCCACCTTCGGATGAATCTAGAATCAGGTCATTTCTCGAAAACTCGGTGCAATCCGAAGATTCATCCCAGATTTAAGTTTTTCCATTCATCCAATCAACAATCTACTCAAGAAAGATTATAGTATTGATTAGACTGAAGACTGCAATGAAGCTTTCAACACAGTTAATCGTTTCTTGTTATCACCACCTACGCTAATGCCACCTAAGCCAGACCACCCGTTAATTTTATATTCGCGAGCTACCAATGTCTCGCTAGCCTATATTTGGCTCAAGAAGATGATGACAAGAGAGAACACGTGATCTATTTCATTAGCCGAACGTTGCTCGACTATGAAACACATTATACACAGGTAGAACGAGAATGCCTTGCCATAATCTTTGCAACCAAATGCTTAAGACATTATATGCTAAATCAAGAAACAAGGGTCATTGTAAAAATAGACCATTTACGAACTTTCCTCACACAAGGGTCCTTGTCTAAAAAGGCTGGACGCTTTATAACCTTAATGGGGAATTTGAATTAATTTTTGTAAATTATAAATCTGTTAAAGGAAAAATCATTATGGATTGGTTAGCTAATAACCCACTAGACTGCAGTCCCTAGATGGCAGATTGGGGAATGCTAAAATCTGAAATGACTGCATATTGTCTACCCTCAAAAGCATCTATAATTTCATTGAGCAACATGTCCACAGTGTTTGCAGTTTAAGTGGGATCAATGAGGACATATGGGGCCCTAAAGAGAAAAGGGACATTGCAATTGCCCAAGCTGATTTACAAGACTCCTCTCAGGCCACTGCCATTGCCTTCTTCATGTCACTGCAGGCTATCAAGACCAAAATTGACAGAGCCATCAAGTAAAGGGCTGTTGTGATGCTATTTTTTGGCTGCGATGCGGCTGTCATCGGCGGTTCTGGAGTTGTTTTGTGGCGGGGCTCATCGTCGGAAAAGCAACAGGCGAGCGTGAGAATCAACAAGTGACTCTTCCACGTACCCGACCTCCCGAGGTCGTGCCGAGACAGCCGGTGGGGGTAGAATATGCAGACAAGCTAGTTAGGCAGTCTAATGTCTTCAACACGCACTAATGGTATTTGCGAATCTAAGGCAAAGAAGGCCCTTCTAACTTGGACTGGTGTGATAGATCGATCAGCGAGGATGACTGCTCGAAGGCTCCAATCAATATCGAGCTCTGGCGTGATTCGATCTATGGGTTGTGGGATGCGTGGAAAATGACCCGGGATGGTTTCGTGTATTTCTCCTGATAGGGTCATATGGTAAATATGGTCGATTCTATGGACGATTCTCTGGCCTAGTCCAAAATTCTCTAGCTTCGTTAGCTATTGTATTTAGTAGGGATAACTGTTGAATGATGAGAGGTGGAATCGGAGTAGACTGAAATACTAATTTACGTAGGCCAGTGTCTATGTCTAATTCTCTTATGGATTCGTTAGGCTGTGGGATCTGCGGATCACAACCATAGACTCTTGGTTGTTGCGGTCCCGTGATGGTCATACGGGAGATCAAGTTCTGATCCCTAGTATCCAATAGTCGTAAGCTTTTTCAGCTTCTATGTTTAGAACCAACAAATTGTCTATCTTCTCGAGAATACCTTACGGGCGTTCTCAACTTGGATTCTTAAGCTGGTATCTATATCTACTAGGGTGTCTCCAGCGTCTGGCTGTGGAACTAAAGGATCACACCCGAATATTTGTTCTCTTTCGAGCCCTTCTACAGTCATGTGGGTATTTTCTAGGGTAATCTGTAATTTGGCTGATTTGACCAAAATAGATGCGCTTGGTCGTCTTCGATGTTTAACCCTCTCAACTGTATCCTGATCTGTTGGAAGTCTGTTGTTGTTTGGAAGACTTGTATCCTAAGGTTTTGGTCAATGTCAGTTATTGCTACTACGGTATTGGGCTGAGGCACAATTGGCTCGAAAATGTATTCCCTGGGCTCCCTAGGTCCCGTAATTGTCATACAAAAGCAGTAATGAAACAAACTATAATAAAGTAAAATCTAAGTGCACTTCTAGCATATATAGTTTCTTTTTGTATTTTCCGGCAATTTATGAGAGAGTAGCTATTTAAAATATTTAAAATTGACAACTAAACTAACAACGTAAAAACAAACAAAATAGCCGAGTGTAGCTATTTGTCTGTGCGATTTTGTATATCTATTCTAAATAACGAAATAACTAATCTATCTGCAAGATTCTCGATCCTACCTCAGAAGTGAGGAATGAATCATAGTTTCTCAGAAACTATCAATCCCCACAACCTCCCTGGCAATATCGAGAATGGAAATAACTGAAATAAAGTGATTAACTACTTTATTTGATAAGTTCTAACTAAAACTTTGAAAGATGGAACCTGGATTTCGCAGAACAGTGGCGAATCCGACGGTGTGTGTGTTCTTGTCCCCTCAGTATGATCTCTTCGTTCTTTGTGCTCACGTGAATCCAGAAAAGCGTGAAATGCTTGCATCAACAGGAATAGGTATTTGGATCAATGGACAGCCTTCAAAATGCAGACAGAATAGAATGCGGATAGGAGAGGGATAGCACAAGAGTACAGAGCTTGGCCTATGCAATTCCTAGCGGGGTCTACTGCGAATCATGCAACAAAGAGCGTCCAGAACCTGAGACTAGCCTGTATGAAGAGCAAAACCTGCAACTTTAATGGCTACCTAGACCATTCTACTCCAAAACAATAATGTTGTCTGCACAAGTTGGATCTGTGGCTTACCAACAGTAACATAAAGCTAAAACAAACCTGCAACAAACTATGCTACCAATCCTAAGCAAACTAAAACGACCATAGTACTGAAAACATGAAAATTGGAGTGAAAATGGTGGCCCAAATGATGTTTGCACTTGCACAAGTTGGATATGTGGCTTACCAGCTGCAATACAAAACTAACCAAAGCACTCAATGAGAAAACTAAGAACCCTAAGCAAAGGAAAACTAAATCTACTGCAACAAGAAATTTAAAACAAACTTTGGAGCAAAATTCAGAACTAAAATCAGGGGCCATTTGCATGTGCACAAACCATGCATTTATAGGAATCCAAACATGCAAAGATCAAATCTAAACTGAACTCCTAAACATTAAACAAAAGAAAAACACTATTCCAGGGGACCAAAAACATAAATGCATGCTCAAGTCGGCAAGAAAAGCTGGTAAAGCGTTGATTTTTGCGTGCGTTCCGTCAAAAGCACGTTCTGGAAAACGCGCCGCAGGGACCGCCGCCTGTGTAGGTGGCGATCACGAGACCGCCGCCCTTACGGCGCGGTTTCATCATCAAGACCAAAAAGCCAAGAAAAGAGGAAAAATAGGGAAAACAAAGCACGCGGGGGCTAAGCGGGGCATGCGGGATGTTAACGCATATCCGTAAAGCTTCTCTGGATCCCGAACACCTTGCGAAGGGACCTGTATCATCATCGGGGCACTTATTACACCGTTCCGTAGTACGATGCACCTTCTGAATTTTGGGTACGTACGGGCTCCTTATCTTTGTTTCTCTTTTGGTTCCTTTTTGATCTTGCCTTCTTTTACGGATCTATGTATGTTTAGATCCTTTTTTCACCTATATTGTAATATTTGGTTGTTGAACCTTCCTTGGTTGGTTGTTTTTCCCTTCTCTGGGCTGCTTCTCTCATCTTTGCTATCTGGCTTTTGAGCCCTTTTGTATACAGGGTATAGTCCCTTCAAAACTATTTTCCCTTAATAAAAAGATAACCCACTAGAAGGAGGCAATCTAGTAGATCTAGACTTTCTGATGAATGCATATACTACATTGAAACTAGACCTCATATCTTTGAGTGTCCTTGTTACACTCGATATTATTAATTATATCATGGACCATAGGTATCCGGAAGGTGCTACACTGCGCAACAAAGAAGGCGGTTACGCATTATCATAGCTAAATACGTCATTATAGAGGAAGTTCTCTATCGTAAAGCATTTGATGGAATGCTTCTAAGATGTGTCGACGCAGAAGAATCCAAGAAGATTCTCCATGAATCTCACAGTGGAATATGTGGAGGCCACTTCGGTGGCCATGCCACCGCTCAAAAAATACATTGGATGGGCTATTTCTAGCCTACTCTATAACACGACGCAGTAGAGTTTTTACGACGGTGTCATAAGTGCCAAGAATTCTCCCATGAGATCCACATGTCGGCACAAGCTTTACAACCAATCACTACTCCATGGCCCTTTTCTATGTGGGGCCTAGATTTGATAGGGAAATTCTCTCCCTCATCTACGAGACCCATAATTTCATAATCACGGCCACCGAATATTTTTTACAAGTGGGCGAGAGGCCATGCCTCTTACTCTTTATCTTGGGTTATGTAATCGCCAAGTTCATTTTGAACCAAATCATCTGCAGATACGATGTCCCGCAAATCATTATCTCAGATAATGGGACTTCTTTTAAGAATGACGAAGTTCATGAATTGTGCAATAAATTTAAAATAAGCCATCATACGGCCTCCCTCTATTACCCTCAAGCCAACGGACAGGCTGAAGCGACAAACAAAACGTTAAAAGCCATTCTCCTTAAAACTGTGAAAGAAAACAAGCGAGATTGGCATTTGAAGTTATATCGGCCTTGTGGGCCCACCAAACATCAATAAGAACACCAACAGGAGTGACTCCTTTCTCGCTGGTATTCAGGGTAGAAGCAGTTCTCCCACTTGAGGTTGAAATACCCAGTCTCCGTATCTCATTACAAGGGATTCTGGATGAAGACGCTTACAGAGAAGCATGTCTCTCCCAGCTAGAAAGTCTAGATGAAGCTAGGTTAGATGTTGAACAGCGGCATAGAGTCTATCTTTGCCGACTGATGTGTCGGAAGTATAACAATAAGGTCTATAAATGAGACATATATGAAGGTGATATCGATCTAAGGCTAGACATCGGATCGATAAAAAGACCAGAGAAGGAAGGAATTTCCGGCCCAAATGGATGGGCCCATACTGAGTCATGAGAGACTATGGAAATGGTGCATATCTCTTATGTACACTAGAAGGTGAGGAATTTGGTGAAATAGTCAATTCCCTACACCTTAAAAGATTCTATGCATAAGCAGCCAACATTATTTCTATAATTATATCTACATTGCATCTTCATATAGTTAGGTTCATTTTGTCCGCTTGTTTCGTACAATTTTGTGATCAAGGAATTCATTCTCAAAGCAATTCATTACAAACTTCTGATGGTATTGGCATAAACACTCTAACCATACTTCTTCATTTTATAACATCATCAACTGTTTTGGAATCATTTCATCACATAAAGCTAGATATGACAAAGACTTAATGATAACCATACCAAGGTTTGCATGCTTGTTCTCACTTTTGGTTTCTTCTTAGGATAGGTGTCTTGCCTATGGTCTATGTTCTAGAAGCTTCATCGTGTCACATCTATCTCGTATGTGTATCTCTTTGGAAGTAAGAGCATGCTGACATTTTGCTCAAGTAAACGAGTCAAATATAGATCAAACAGAAAATTTTAATTTTACACATTTCCTTTCCCCACTAACCTTTGGTGAAGAGCTTGCGTCTCTTACTAGTGACGTAAGGTTGGGAAAGGATGGAAGTCCCCTTACTCGCCTATGCCTTGTCCATGGTGATAAGCCCATAATTTTTACTAGTAGCATGGGGAAAGGTGTAGGGGGTCCTCTTGATGAATAAACATTAAAGGTCATAAGAAAACAATTCAAATCTTGAAATCCTGAGTCAAAAACAAATGAATTAGATGTCCAAAATTCCAAGAGAGTTCAAAACCCTGGAACCCAGATTTTTTCTACCATGTGGCCATCTATGGATCTAAGTCTAGATAAACCGCAAAGCAAGTTGCATCCAAAACTATGGAGTCACTCGAGTAGAGTAGGCTTGTAGCATCCTAATTTGGTTCCACCAAAGCTTTTTCTATCTTTCATCACTATCATTTCAACACATTTCATAACTTGTGCCCTTTCTAGCTCTCGGTGATAAGCCCTCGCATCTTACTAGTTGTGTGGAGTTAGGAGTGGGGCAAGTTTATCTGCTCATCATACCGGTTTATCATCACACTTTGTCAAAACAAATATGAAGTATCAAAAATTGCTTATAGAAACTAAAATTCAAAATCACATTGTGTTTACATTGTCATATATCAGCATCATGAAATACAAAAAGAAAGTTAACATTTGCATCATTTGTTCTCCATTGCATACTTTCTAAAAAGCATATAAACATAACATCATAGTTTACATGAGGATGGAAACAAAGTCATAGATGCCAAGAGTCTGATCCAAAAAGAATATATATATAAATGGTCAAAATTCCTGTACAATGCCATCATGCACTAAGCATGGTCAAAATGCTCAAAGATCCCGAGAGATACAAAATACATCATACAAATAGTCCAAAAGAGCCAAGTGGCTTCTCAACCCCTATGATATCCCTCTGAGGATGCACGCCCACGCCTAGGACTCTGGCTACACCGGCGCTCTAAGTGCACGGAGGGTACATGATCTCGAGGGCGATTCGGTCTCACCATGAGAATGACTCCTCATTAGGCACTCTGCTGTCCTATACCCTGCCAGCTCAGTACAGAGGGTAGATACCATCCTGGCCACATGCCAGATAGGGGAAAAGATGTCGGTATGTCTGCCAGCTGCTGAAGGCTCCCCTGCATCCATAGATAGCTCTGCATGGGTCTTCTCCATAGGGATCATCAGGGTATCGGTGCATACCCTACGAATCAGGTCTCGCCACTCATCAGCAGTCTCTGCAAACAAAGGAGAAAACAAATTAGAAATAATCAAGAGATAAAAATAGATGTAAACAAAGGGAGAGATAGAAATT
This sequence comes from Taxus wallichiana var. yunnanensis, assembly GCA_018340775.1. Lineage (NCBI taxonomy): Eukaryota > Viridiplantae > Streptophyta > Pinopsida > Cupressales > Taxaceae > Taxus > Taxus wallichiana. Next base: position 11,845,342 of record CM031244.1, read on the forward strand.
AAGGCAATCTTAACTCAAAGAAAACATTAAAAAGAAGGAAGATAACTCACTCGGATCGTCGGGCCTCCAAGATGGATCTCTAGGGTCAGCACCTGCCACAAATGCTTTGCCGCTGACTGAGGTACTCCTCCCGTGGCTGGAGCAACGTAGCATCCTGCTACGGACTCATCCTCCCCACCAAGGCCCTAGGAGAGTGGCTCCTCTGAAACCAGAGTCACCCTCTCTCGTGCTCTACTCCACCCTCTCTACCTATAAAATATCCTGAGTGTCATGCCACTCAGGATCACTGTCCTCCTCTCCACCTGACTCGCTAGCCTCAGCCTCGGTCTCCTCCTCTGTCTCTCCCCCTGTGAACTCCTCGGACTCGAGTCTATGTCAATGGGGTCATCATTGTTGTGGGCGGGACCGGCGGCAATCTAAAGTAAGGGTGCCTGAGGAGCACCGGCTCTCCCTCGAGCACGTACTACCCGCCTAGCCGCAATAGGAACGCCAGGAGTAACAACTGTCCAACCCCGGCCTCTAGGACCTCCCCTGGCCTCTCGAACTGATCTATATACTGGCACCACCAGGGGAAGCATACCCATGTAAGGCAAGCCAAACTGCTGAGGAACTCGGCCAAAAGGATGTATCTCCACCCTCCCTACCCTGTCAACAAGCTACCCTGTGGTGGAGTAGGAAATCAAAGTAAGGGCCTCCTCGCCCCATAAACCTACCATGGCCTGATATGGTGTGGCCTCCATGTCATCAGTGGTCAGGGAAGCAACTGGCTGGTGAGGTGCTTTGAGCACCGACATGTCTGTCCATCTGGCTGCCCTCACAGCTCCGGGATCTGCCACCTCTACACCTCTACCATAGGGGATGAAGCGCTCATAGACCCAGCTCATAACCAGGGTCGGATGGCTCAAAGACTGCCCCTGTAAATGGACCACCCTATACAAATCATGGTAGGTAGTCCCAAGTATGTTGGCTCCCCAGGCATAAATCTGGCCATGTCCCTCAATCTGTGCAATGATGGGGGACCAGCAATATAATAGAGTATCTCCTCCCTTGTCCCCGATCAATCTTGAGGCAAGGATCCCCATAATGGCCTGATGAATCAAGGGGATGGGTAGGCTAGGAATAGATCAGACCCTCACCCCCTTCTTTGAACCAGTGGAGATAACTACATCTCCCATGTAAGAGGCCCACTATGCTATCTGAGCCCGTGAACCTGTTGTCTCAAGAGTAAGTCGTCTCCCGATGATTAGGACCCCCAGGATACGGTAAACATCCTCCAAAGTAATAGTCCACTCACCTTGGACCCCTGGTAATCGAAGGTGTTCCGATCAGCATCCCAATATGAAAATAAGTCACAAAGTATGTGACTGGATGGTGCAACATGTGGAACCCATGATATACGCAGTATACCGGCCCTCTGAAGAGTGTCCTCCTCATCTTGCGAAAGGGCATCTAATACTGCTAGGAGCCAGTCACACTCTCTCTCTCGACTCCATTGAATGTACTCCTCCCTCGCCTGCATACACCCAAAAACACACAAAACAGAGCAAGTTAGCATCCAAATGACATTAGAAAAATCATGAAAACACATAAGAATGCTAAAAATACAAAATTAACTTCAAAAAGGTGTTGTTTGTACATTCTATGAGGGACCGCCACCCTGAGCAAGGCGGCGGTTCCGTAATCACCGCCTTAAAGGCGGCGGTCTTGTAACCGCCGCCCTGATCAAGGTGGCGGTTGTGTAACCGCCCTGTTCGGGTGGCGGTTGTGTAACCGCCACCCTGTTTAGGGTGGCGGTCGTGTCCCGAAAACCCACGCGGGTCATGTGCCCTAAAAATGCCTAAAAACACAAAAAAAAGGACTATTTTGACTAAAACAAAGCCTACCCAGTAGGCGCCCCCCCTAGATAGACCTTTTAAAACTAACATTTTCAAAAATAACCCCCCATGACAAAGATTTTAACATTTTAAAATTTTGGGGGTAAAAACGGTGAATTGAGAAAAACTGACCTGTGATCTCGTGGGTCGATGTTCCACTTGTGGAAGCATGATCACTATCTTGTCATGAACGTTTTGACTCTACTCTCATCAGAAACCATCACCGTGGGTCCCAGAGCTCAAAATCAACCAAATCAACATGCACAAATGAATAGGAAAATGGGCCCACTTTTTCATATATAGCAACCTGACTTGTTTTGAATGCCCTTTCCACAGGTTTGGAGCACCGACGGAGGTAAGTTCTTATCCCCGCACAAATGGTACGTCCTCATTTCATATTATTTTAGTATTTATTTTCCAATCTATTTTGTCTATCTGCACTTGAGTTCTCTTTTCATTTTGTAGGTGGCGGGAATTTCGGATGGCGCCATTCCGACACACGGACGTATCAGGTATAACTTCTAACTTCCCATTTCGGACCGCCATACTCGGACCCATTGTTTTACACCTCTTCATGGCTAAAACGCTTCTCCGAGGGGGAAATATGTACGTACCCAAAATTGTGGGGTACTGCGCTACTGGAACAACGTAACACGTGCCCCAATGATGATACAGGTATCCTCGCAAGGTGTTCAAGATTTGGAAGAGCCCTCCAAGTATGTGTTAACATCCCGCTTACCCCACTTAGCCCCTGCGTACTTTTTTTTCTTTTCTTCTCCCTCTTTTTCTTTACATTTTGCTCTTGATTCTGAAACTGCTGCCCGAGCGGTGGCGGTTTCGTAACCACCGCCTTGCTCAAGGTGGCGAGTCCTTCACGCATTTTCCGAATGCTCTTTTAACGCGAATCAAGTAAATTTCAACGTTTACCGCTTTTTCACCGCCTTTGGCTTGCATTAATGATTCCGGTTCCCTAGAATAGTGTTTTGGCATTATTTATGGTTTAAGAGATCAATTTGGTTTTTACCTTTGGGTAAATGCAAATGCTATAAATAGTTGGCTTGTGCTCAAGCAAATGGCCCCTCAAATTTGCCTCTCGAATTTCTCATTTCAATAGCTTAGCCTTTCATTCTTGTTTAGGATTCATAGTTTCATTTCTTAGATGCATAGTTAGCATTGTTTAGTTGTTAGAAAGCCACATATCCATCTTGTGCAAGTGTTGTCATTACTACATGCAATCCATTGAAGTAGAATAGTTTAATTTTTAGTAGGAAGCCATTAAAGTTGTAGGTTTTGCTTGTCAAAACAGGATAGTTTCAGGTTCTGGACATTTTATGTTACATGACTCGCAATAAATCCCACTAGGAATTGCATAAGCCAAGCTCTGTACTCTTGCACTATCCCTCTCCTACTCACATTATATTCAGTTTGTATCCTAAGTTGCCTTTGTTCCAATATCTACTTTTGTTGACGCTAGCATTACATGCTTTTCTAGATCCACGTGAGCACAAAGGAACGAGGAGATCACACTGAGGGGACCAAGCCACACACACCATCGGATTCACCACTGTTCTACAAAATCCAGGTTCTAGCTTTCAAAGTTCTAGTTAGAAGCATATCAAATAGAGTAGCCAATCATCTTATTTCAGTTAATTTTACTTTCGATATTGCCAAGGAAGCTGTGGGGATTGATAGTTTCTAAGAAACTATGATTCACTCCTCACTTCTGAGGTAGGATCGAGAGTCTTTCAAATAGATTAGATCAGTTATTTCACTATTTAGAATAGATTCACAACTGCACAGGAAAGTAGCTATACTCGGTTGCTTTGTTTGTTTTAAATTCGTTATTAGTTTAGTTGTCAATTTCTAGATATATTAAAAAAGTTTCTCTTTCAATTTCATTCAAATAGTTGTTCAGAAAAACCCAAAAATAGAGAAGTTATATATGTTGTAGATATACTTCACATAGTTAATTTTACTTTGTTGCAATTAGATTTACATTGTTGCTTTTGTATGACAATCACGGACCTAGGGAACCCAGAGAATACATATTTGAGCCAATTGTGCCTCAACCCAATCTCATCACAAAGAATAACTCCATAGATCGAATCTTAGAATCCAAGTCTTCTGAACAACAATAGACTTGCAACATATCAACTCCCAGTTAAACGGGTTAAACGTAGAAGACGACCAAGCGCACATGTTTTGGTCAAATCAGCCAAACTACAGATTACCCTAGATAAATATCCACATGACTGTAGAAGGGCTTGAAAGAGAGAAAATGTTCAATTGTGATCCTTTGGTCCCACAGCCAGACACAAGAGATACTCTCACAGATATAGATACTAGCTTAAGAATTTAGGTTGCATGAACGCCTGTGAGATACTCTGAGAAGATCGCACAACTATTGATTCTGAATATAGAGGCCGAGAAAGCATATGACTATTGGGTACTAGGGATTAGGGACTGATTCCACACATGACCATAGCAGGTCCGCAACAACCACGAGTCTACGGTTGCGACCCACAAATCCCACAACCCAACGAATCCATAGGTGAATCAGACATAGATGTTGGCTTACGCACATTAGTATTCAGATCTACTCCACTTCCACCTATCATCATCGAACAGTTATCCTTGTTAGACGTAGCAGCTAATAAAGCTAAGGAGTTCTGGACTAGACCAGACAATCACCCGTAGAGTCCACCGTACCCATCATCCACCCTATGACCCTGTCTGGAGACATACACGAAACTATCCTAGGTCATTTTCCACGTATCCCACAACCCATAGACCGAATCACGCCAGAGCTCGATATTGATTGGAGCCTTCGAGCAGTCATCCTTACCGATCGATCTATCACACCAGTTCAAGTTAGGAGGGCCTTCTTTGCCTTAGATTCACAGTTTCCACTAGTGTGCGTCGAAGACATAAGATTTCCTAACTAAATTGTCTGCATCCCACACATAGTCCATCCCCACCGGCTGTCTCGGCATGACCTCGGGAGGTCGGGTGTGAGGAAGAGTTACTTGTAGATTCCCATGTTTTCTTGTCACTTTTCCATCATACAAAATTTGTGAACCCAATGTGAAACGAACACGCAACCTTCTGATCTAGAGTCATATTATTACTTGTTCTTTCAAATTATTTTACTTTTCGTATTTTTACGCCTCATTAGCCTCCACATTAGCTTCACCAACAAAATTGGTGAACCTGACATGAAACAAACAACTGCAACATCTTCCTTATCTATGTCTTCCACCTTCCCTCCTTCCCATTATTCTACGGGTATTCATATACCCCCCAAATATGTTAGGATTTGATGCATATGGAAGACCTCTCCTAGGTCTCTAGGCATACTATGCTCAATGAATGAATAGACAGTCATCACCCTTGCTCTCAGTATGGGGTGATAATTATTCAGCCAACCGGTTGTCAACACACACTCCACCTCCAAAAACTAGATATAGCTCATCTTTCCAAATAGAAGAGTTGGATCAGCTTGCTCAAACGCAACACACAGAGCCTTCAGGCTCAAACAATATGATGTTCACAGGAGAATCTGGTTCGTCTCCTCAAGTCTTTGCTTAGACCACAAATCAGTAGACAATCAAATCCATACCTAGTTTTAGATGATGAACATTCAATGCGTCATGCCAGAAATGAACAATGCTCTCGGGGTATGTACCCACCCATAGGAAGCTTACAAACACAACCCAAGGTCCCTTTTCAAGAAAATACCTCCATACCACTACATGAAGGAAATGCCCTCGGGGAAACTTGGCAAGGCAACGATCAGTTCATAGCAAGCTATCACATGCCTATACAACACCAAAATATACAACAAACGCCACTAAGGCAAAATACCATGACTTTACCAAATGAAGTCATTTCGACTTTAGTAGAAAAAGTTGGGGTTATGATTTTAAGTTTTGCGCCATCCAGGAAAGATCAAGTTACATTGGTTGGGGCCATATGATATCACTCACATACTCAAATCAGTGCTTTTCGATTAGAGGCACTTGATGGAATACGGTTACTCAATTACTTGAATGGGAGTAGGTGAAGCCCTACTATAAATAAGTCTTCTTGGTGTTTATAATAAGGAAGTGTTTCCATTTAGATTAGGTTTTCAATTCTGCATTCCCTTAATGTGTTTCCTTCTTTTTCACTATGCTTTGTCAATTCAGTTGGCGTGTTTGTGTAATAAGTGTGTTTATGTGCCGAAGCTACTTACTACTTAAAGAATTTTTATGCACTGAGGACTGCACATACCCTTAGTGTGGGGTAGATTGTTGTTATCTAGGTACAGGATTTGTTGAAAATAAGTACACATGAAAGGAACTATATATGGGTGCTATTCAAGGGTGGAGAATTGAAAAATAAGAGAGATTGCTTCTAGACACAGGGACCATAGATAGAGAGGAATGAAGAAACAAGTATAACGTGAGGTAAGCGAGAGGTTGGGAAGAATTCCGGTGGAAGGCACGGTCATGAGGTACTCAAGTGTATGGAAGGACACTAAAGAGAAGTATGCACCCAAAAGGTAGAAGGGCACACTAGAAGGTTATAGCTTGGGCGTGAAGATGTACCATGCAAAAATAATGAAAATGGTCAATTAATGAGAGGATTTTTGGTAGGTGGAGGAGCAATAAATGCACTAACTTTTTAAAATTCTATATAAGGATGGGATGCAAGTTCATTTTTACCATTGCAATTGAGATAATTTGAAAAGGGTTAAGTGTGAACAAGCTGAAAAATTGTGTTGAGGTGCGAAACCGGGTGTGGAGAGAAGGCTTGTGAGTAGGAGAAGCTTGTGTTCCCATAGGTGAAGGGTTTGAGTGAAGCAGATGTGTTACAAATGAGCTAGGGCACATGATTTCCATTAGGGCATAGATATTTAAACTAGGGTTTCAACTTGCTCAATTACGGAGGAAGAAAACAGAGATTTTTGAAAATGGCAGAAAGAAAGCACCCACAACAAGATAAAGGGAAGAAGAAGGTTGAAGTGGAAGAAGAAATTACTCCCGAGAGTAATTTCTCATAAATGCAGTATCTAGAGGGCATGATTATGGGACAAGAATTGGATTCCCATATCTGCCAATGTAAAATTAACAATTACAACCATTGAACATCAGATAATAATAAGGAGCTCAATACATTGATGAGAAAAAAATGAACAAGTACACGGTAGAGGATATGCCAAGATATACGATGGCGTGGGTGAAAAGTTTCGAAGAAGAATGGAGTCTAACTATTGTATGAGCTGACATATTTCGGAAAATATGAACCATTGTATCGATGGTTGATGAGAAGAGTACATGCGGACTTTTTTTACTTCGCCAGACAGAGTGTAATAATCACAACTGCATTGATTTAGATAGTGACAGGACTAAGGGCCTCAGGGTTGGATCTAGATAGTGATTTAAATGATAAGGCCACAATTCTAGAGACAAGGAAAGAGTTGGGGTATACTAAAGGTCCATGTGGCATGGACATTGACAAATTGAAAAAGTACCCAGTGGTGCAGGAAGTTGCACATCTTGTAACAAAGTTGAACGACCAAGGAAGGTGGTCATAGGTAAACACAATGTGGTTGCACATCACAAAGAAAATGTCTCAAGGAGTGGTCTACAATATTGCAAATCACATAGAAAATACAATCATTGAAGAAGTGTAGACAGGTGATAGAATAAGTTTTGGCGTTGTGTTATTGTCTTTAGTATTTATGGAGATTGGGGTACCTAATGGGCCAAAGGAGAAGATTTGGGAATACCCCACAGAACACAAGTCACATGTGGAAAGATTTGGCAAGTACTTGTGTGATGGATCAATGAGTGGACCATTCAAGCAAAGGGTGGAGATGTGGTATGATAGACTCCACACGGCGTTCAAAGAAGAGTGGCACATACCCAAGGATTTTCCTCGGTGGTGGGTAAGGAAGTTTAGTTTTCCATATACCAACATTTTTACATTGTGTGATTTGCAATGAAGGACGGGGCTTGGAGCCCATGGTGCAAACTGTCGTATACCTTGATAGTCAAATATTTCCAAGCATCAGTTCACCAGTTTTCAAATGCAATCCACCTAACCTTCAATATAGATAAGGTAGATTGCAACTACCACACTTTGAGGAAGAAGTATGTATATCCAGGTGTAATGCCTACATTGAAAGGCTTATTTCAGATATTATAAGCATGAAACCTATAATCTTGGTAGTTAGGGACACCGGAGTAGTGCTTGTGTACCTATAACTCAAACTCAAGTTGGAGAACACTAAGTATGTGGAGAATGAGTTCACACTCCCAGGGCCGCTAAAGGGTAAGCATACAATGGAAAATGTTCCAACACCTAAGCCCACAAAAACAATTCAAGTAGATGATGAAGAAGAAGAGCATGAAGATAAAGGTGGTTTAGAAAATAGAGGTAGATGACTTCCTCCAAATAAGGAAGAAGATGAGTGTGCAACTACACCACCTTAGCCGAAGAGGGAGATGATGAGGACTTAGGAGCAGTCCAAAGAGAGCAATGTTTTAAGAGAGTATTCAAGAGAATAAGGACCCAAGGTGCTACTTTACAAATAATGCGCAAATCACCTCGACTCTCTCCACGAATGGATATAATTGAGAAAAGACGAAGGAAGTCAAGCTAAATGAGGAAGAAAAAGATTCAGAGGAAAGTGTGCCCAATTCTCCTACACCTCCAAAGAATGTGGAAGAACAAAAAGATGAATAAATGAAGGATGGAGAAAAGGGAGAAAAGGAGCAGATGAGACATCAACCGAGACTACTTAGGACATAGCCACACAAGTTCCAAATCTTGAAGCCCAAGTTCCTAAGCAGCCTAGATCAAGAAGAACAAGTGGGGAGTATATTCCACCAGCCATGGGCTACACCAAGGACATAGGTAAAATTTTCGACACTTGTTTCCATAAAGCATAATGACACAAAAGGAGTTGTATGACCTGGAGTTAATGGATGAAAATATGGCAATGGTGTGCACAAGGAAGCGGTTGTCATGGTCAATGCACATGCACATGGATGAACAAGACATTGATGTGTGTGAGGAGCCTTGTGTGTCAAGGATGTTGAAAAAGACACCTCGGGCCAGACACATAACAATAAAGCCTACTTTGTTAATTTAGATGAACAGTAAGCAATTATATGGTGAAGGTCTTGACAAAGGTCACATGATGGAATATGGATAAAGCTGCAATAATTAGGTAGCTAAGTGAGGAGATAAAGACTAAGGATGAGGAAATAGTGCTTGTAAAGTAGGAAATAGACTTGGCACAAAATAAGAATGTTGTGTTTATCAAAGCATGGCGAGAAGATATTGGTGACAATGTTATGAGAGCTAGGCCACACTTAGATCCAAAGGTACCTAAGATGTTTCCTTTGGTAATACATTATGTAAGTACATTAGTGGACTTAGTGCTTGAAGATAAACCTCTTTGCATACCGAACTAAAGGATCGAGCAAAGGAAGTGAGTGGGAAAAGGCTTTAGTGATGTAGAATATTGCATCATATGAAGGATTTCTTCAAAGCTTGTAGGAGGAACTAAAGAAGGCGGATCAAGCGCTAAATATTTGTACAACATTAGAAGCCGTTATAAGGACTAGGACCATTTTGGAAGAAAATGAGGTCCTGAAGGCCATGAAGGATGAGACATTAGGCCACACAAAATGATTAGCACTTGTTAAGAAGAAGTGTGAGGCCCTTACGAAGCTCAAGAACCACATAAGGAAAGGTTGGATGAGCTTGGGAAACTCATCGCTCAAAATATGGACTTGTTGGAAGGGAGAATGACTGGCATGTCTAGCATTGTGTTGGTCTTATAGAATGAGAAGGGAGATATTGCAAGGGATGAATTAGAGTCAATTGCAGTGGATATTCTAGAGAAGGTAGAGGTCACGCTCAATGATTGGTAGACCTTAGAGGTGGAGATAAAAGAAGAATATCCTAAATTGATTATTCAGTTGCAACAAAAGATACTGTAGGTTAAAGACATTATTTTATTCATCAAAATTCTTTCTATTCTTCTATTCATATTCTTTGATTCATTTTGGAGATAACCATTTCCAGGATGCGCAATGCAAACTAGTGTGGGGTAATGTTGATCGGTCCAAAATCGACACCTAGTGAAGAAAATATAAAATGTTTGCACGGGAAATAAGATCGCATTCAAAGGTGTGGGAGTATCAGAAAGGATCATGTGTGAATAAGAGAGATAGATTCGGGACTTAGCCATTTTCATGATGAGGATCTATTTTTGGAGATAGCGTGCGGAGCACTCAAACCGATTGGAGACTTGCACGACACGTAAAGGCTATTTTGGAGGATCAACTACAAAGCAATTTTCATGGACACAAGCTAGGAATAGATCTACTAATGTCAGTTAACTAAAGTAGTCTATCATTAGCGCACTTACATGTGTGGCTATTTTTTTAACGGTGCTTGGATAATAATAACATGCGACCTATTTTGGGGATGAAGGAAAATTCCCACCCTTATAAATATGTATTGAATTGTGTAGTAGAGAGAGCATAGATATAGGTTTGAGAACTAGGTTATAGTGAGATTATGTTGCTAGATTTGTTACGTGCATTAACATATAGTACTATTATTGTAAGGAAGATTCAGTGTATTTACTGCAATTAATATAATGGATATTATGGATTGAAACAAGGTGTTATCATGGTTATAATTCAATATTGCATGCTTGATTCCATTATGGTTATCTATTAAGTCTATTATGTTCTAGATGTAGATCTGAATATGCACTGTAAAAGATATATTAACCATAGATCTAAATGATTTAAGTCTTCATCATGTTAAACATCCTACAACAAACCCTAAAGAGGGGCCTGGTACCTTTGCATGCTTCAGGTGAGTGCTTAGTCTAGGCTGAGTGATGTCCAGCACGCATGGGCTTGTATTGTTGAATTCTAGGTTGCATCACTTATGCTATTTAGGATTGACTTATGAATAAAACATATTTTTGGTTTTATATAAGGTGTCGTATGAAAAGAAAAGATCTAAGGATGGTTTGAGGTAAATTTTTGGTGGGGGTCCTTTCTCGAGATAATGACTAGATGGAGAAAGCACTTGGTGCCCATTGTCAATCCTTTGATCGTGTGATCATTGATAGCTTCTTCTGGGTAGGATGATGTTTAAGAAGATGTGTAAATTGTTTAAGTGGTTTGGTATATAGAATGTGCAAAGTGAACTACGATTTAATTCACAACCATCAGATGGGCATGACTTCTAGTGTATATCTTGCCCTCAAATTAATGTGATCTACAATGTGACACACTAGAATGAAATGAAAATGTTTTAAGCCCAAATCCACAATTATGTTTGATGTAGCAAATAAATAACAGAAAAGGAATGATCCTTCACTAATGCAATGCAGTAGAAAGGAATATGTGTTCTTTTTAGAGTACCAAAAACACAATTTATTTTAGATAATAGAAAGAAGGAGAAGATTCCAGAGAATAAAATTAAAGTGAATACTTTTCAAAGGGAAATAAACACATAATTTTTTACCTAGGAATGAAAAAATGTAAAATAACCTCTGATGGGTCCCACCGGGTGTGCCAAAATATTTCACCGGATTGTTGTAAATAATGAAACAAATAAGGGTAAAATGCCAAGGAGAAATACATGTTGTTATGATGGTTGAAGGTTGAGTACATGCATTTCTGATTTCTAATCCAAACTGATTGTGTGAGCTTCCTTTTGGCTAGGAGGAACTACCTGTAATGCAAATCAAGACCACAAGATATAGTTAATAGTAAAGGTTAGTTAATTTCCTAGTGTAATCTAGATCCAGGAAGTTTGATACTTCCTCGACAGTTGTCAATCGACTAATATATAACTCAATATAAAATAATTGAACATGCAAATTAAAGAATCTACTGCTAGTGTTCTAATTTAGGTATCTCAGATTACTATCAATGTCAATCCAATTAAATGCCTAGTAATTAAACTGGTGAAGGTCTCGGGTTAGGTTGTAGGATGGGCAGTGGTCCGAGGGTCAAAAAAAAAGGTCTAGGTAAGCTTTGTTGTAGTTTGGGTATATTTTGGGTGATTAGGAAGCTTGTTGGTCTAAGGCAATTTTACCAGGCATAGAGACCGACACCGGTCAAGGTATGACCAATGACGGTTCAGGATAACCGATATCGGTTATTGTGGGTAATGACAGAATGTCAAAAGTGGATGTCTAGGCTCTCCTTGTATATGCACAAAGAGTTGGGAAGGTTTTTGGTAAGGTTGTAGGTGGGGTATCAAGTTTGGGTGATGTTTTTGAGGTTTTGGGGATGTTAGGGGTAGTTTGGTGAAGGTTGATAGGAGACATAGTAACCGAGGTCGGTCAAGTGAATGATTTTGATAAAGAGGAGAAACTGACGATTAAGGTAACCGACATCGGTAGGGGTGAAATGGTGGTAATTAAATAAACTTAGGTTTTAAACTTCTTTGTGATTGCATAAAAATGGAGGGAGGATGGTTGGGTTCGTAATAATACCAGGAAGGCTCAGGAATGCCTAAAAATTAGCTATGGATAGGTAGAAAGTGGTGGGTGTTAGGTTGGGTCAATTGGTAGGAAGGTGGGGATGGAGGAATGCAAGAAAGAACAAGATATAAGAACAAAAGATAAAGAAGCTACTAATTTAAGTAAGTATTGAATTATGCGAGATCAAATACACTTGTTAGGATAAATTTTATTATCCTAATATTTAATTATGCATAGTTATTTAATTTTATTAATTAAATAATAAATGGTTATATTGTTATATGGTTAATCAACCATATTTGTCTGTATGCACACTGTTATATTGTTTTCAACAATATATTTGTTTTTATGTAATTGTTGCTTCCCGGGTGATTTGGAAGCTTGTTTATTCTGGCATTTGGTTGCACCTGTGCAACTCATTTTCCCGGATGTATTTGGCTGTGCAATATCTATAAATATTGCAGCCTATTCACTGTAATTTTTTAGTTGATTGAGATTAATAAAATTACACAGGCTTCCGTCCCTGTTTCTCAATCTACATTTGGTACCAGAGCGAAATTCTGGCCCTGTGAAGGTGTGGAAGAGAATGCAGCAGAAATAGAGAAGATTGGAGAAGAGTATGCAGCAATAGAGAGCCTGTGCAGCCTCCTGCAACCTCCCAGCCTCATCTCTACCTTTCCACATCCCCCAGTTCGTTCCAGGTGTTTGGAATGCAAATTTTTTTTTGCACTTTTCAAGCACTCAAAGACTGAAAAAATTGCTACAGGTATTGAACATAATTAAAAAAAAAAATTCCCAATAAGGGTTTTGTCTCTAAATTAGAGAATCATTTAGTATCTACTGTATTTGGAGGTTGTTTTGCTTGTTTTGGAGGTCTATTGAGCTATTCATCAAGCCCCAAATTAGTCTTGTCTTGCATGTACTGAACCGAACATCATGTGCTTGAGGATCGAGTTGTGATCAATACACAGAGCAAAAAATAATTAAAAAAGGAGAAGGAGGCGCCCACGCTGGACCTGCACAAAATATACAGTGGAAGAAGAGGAATAGGCAGCCAAAGAAGAGGAAAAGCGGCCTGCATAAAGGAAAAACGTTTTTGTGAGCAAAATCGACCTCATATGGTCAGCGGCCTCCACGCGTTTTTCTTTGAACCCTGCGCGGCCTGCATCAAGGAAACGTTTTGTTTAAGCAAAACCCGTGCCTTTCTCGATCTCCAAAGAACTCCGCACATTAAAAAATATGGCCCAGGAAACAAAAAAAAACGTGGCCAAGGCAATTAAAAATGCGGCCCACGAAGGAAAAACAATGCCCAAATGCAAAAAAATGCGCCTGTACATGCAAATCAGTGCGTGGGAAGATAAAAACGCGGCCTGAGCAAGGAAATAAAGCTTCAGATCCATTTTTTAGGCAAATACAACCCTAAAATGCCTCTTCACCAGCATGCGCCACGTGGAGGCTCACCAAGTCGCATTTTTTTAAAGGTAAGTCAATTTTACTTATCATTAAATACAATTTGCTTCCTTTCATAGCCCAAGCGCCCTAAGTGGGCAAGTTGGCTAGTGCATGCGCCTTGGGAGTGAGAGGTTTGAGGGTCAAATCCCACTAAAAACACTCAAAAACTCTCCTTTTGCATCTGGCGGAAATTTTGGCGGAACTGCTAAATTTAGCAGACTTTTTTGAATTTAGTTACAACTAACTAAATTTAGCGGAGAAATCCCTAATTTAGGGTAAAAAAATTCTCCCATCTGGTCTGTTTTATCATTCCAGACATTTTTTGCAAAAGGAGACCCATCTAAAAATTGCATTTTCAGCTATTTTTTTGCAATTTTTAGCATTTTGGGTCGTACTGGGCTCAGGAGGTCACCAGGACCCCGAAACTGAAATTTTTTGCCTGTCATTCAAATTGTACTGTATATTGTACTAATTTGCAGGTTGCCATAGTCAACTGCAAAACTTTGTAACTGCTCAGAAACTGGCAGAATTGTAATAAAAAATAGTAAAATTGGTTCTGTAACACTCACGAGATCCTAGATCTCATTCGCAGCGTTCGGTATATACAGTGCCTCAGGAAGCGCTTACGGGTAAAGCCGTCACGACTACTACTGCACTTAACACCTAATATAGCTGCAACAACGTCGTCTGGGCATCGTCCCTATAAATCAACGGGGAGTAATAAGGTCACAGTGCACACACTATGAACCATCCCATCCGTCTGTGAACGATTGCAAGACATAAATCCGGACTGAGAAATTATCCGAGTATATAGCGAAGTTACGCGCGCATATGAGGATATTTCTTTGAGCCGGTGTCAATAATCGCACAGACCCCATCAGTACTGTCTTGGTACCACGTATCAAATTCTTTCACGTACGTTAATGCCTCTTTCACGTACTGCGGGTATATAGAAAGGGCGAGCTTCTTCCACGTACCGACGGGTATATCGGAAGGGCGCGTATATAGAAAGGTTCGGTATATCGAACTGACGGTATATAGATTGGGAGACCTAATACCTGGAGTGATAAGAGCCAAACCCTGTTAGTGATCTCTGCAAAATGGGCACCAATGCCCCCAAATTTTTTCTTCCGGATTCACAATTGCTCAGAGGAAGCAACTATGCTGCATGGAAGACAAAAATAAAAACACAACTTGAGTTTGAAGAAATCTGGCCTGTTGTGACTGGTACTCTAACCAGATCACCAACGGATGCAACACAACAACGACAATTTGATAGAGTAGATCAGAAAGAAAAACTCATCATCTTGTTTGGAGTATCCGACGATGTGCAAGCCCACATTCGAGATGCCACATCAGCAAAAGAAGCGTGGGATAAACTGAGCACAATATATGAGGCCAAGAACAAGAATGTCATACTCAATTTGCAGAGTCAGTTACATACATTGAAATTCAAACAGAATGAGAAAATTGAAGCCTTCCTAAGAAGAGTTTCGAGTTGAGGGCTTCACTTCTAGCCCTAGGAGAAGAATTCAAGAGATGAATCTCTCGTTCCCATTTTTCTAAAGAGAGCTCTCCTTCTTCTTACCGCATTTTTGTCACAACATCTAAACTTGTCGATATGACAATTAGTTTTGACAAGCTAGTAAACCTACTTTGCAATAAGAGGAAGCAATGCACAACAAGGATGATGAAGAGGAGCAGGCACTGTCTTCACATCAAAAATGGAAAGGAAAAGGTAAAGGAAAACCTAAATCCTATCAGAAGTCCCCACATCAAAATCAGTATCATGGGGACAATCAACAGAAGAAGCGATGTCCAATTTGCAAAAGAGGACATGACTTGCAAGAATGTTGGTTTAACACATATAAGAAAGGTTCATCAAGCAATTCTGGACCACAACAACAACAAACTTACAAGGGACATTCAAACAACTATCACGGGCAGAAAAAGGGGAACTGGAAAAGAAGACCCCACCAGCAAGGTAATATTGCTGAGCAACAAGAACAGTCAGATAATGAAGACTTCTTGTTCACTGCTCGATCAAGTGAACCATCCACGTCATCTAGTGACATCTGGTATGTTGATTAGGAGCCACTTGACACATGACCGGCCACAGAGACTGGTTTATTTCAATGAGGGACACACCATCGAAAAATCATGTTTCGTTGGGAGATGATTCTTCATATACAGTTCAGGGGATTGGAAACATTTCTCTACCCCTTGGTTCACGCAAATGCAGACTATCAAATGTTCTATATGTCCCTGGGTTGACAAAGAATCTTCTTTCGGTCAGTCAACTCCTAGATCACAACCTGAAAATTGACTTTGATAGTCAATCCGGCAAGAAAATGTGTTTGATTCGAGATAAATCCAGAGGCTCGAAAATAATTGCAAAATCCTCAAATGTGGGACGAATGTTTCAACTTGATTTCATTCACAAAAATGATCAAGCACTTGTGGCTAAAAACTCCACCTCAGCTCAGTTGTGGCATCGGAGATTTGGTCATGTAAGTTTCAAATATCTCGAAACACTTCGCCGGTGTAATATGGTACATGGGCTACCATCTCTTCAGAAGGATACAGACAAGTGTCCTCACTGCTTAGCAGGAAAACAACACAGAGTTTCATTCCAAACGAGTACTTTTCGAGCTCATGGTAAACTTGACCTGGTTCATACCGATCTGTGTGGTCCAATGTAGCCAAGTCATTCAGGGTTCCAGTACTTCATGCTCTGTGTTGACGACTATTCACGCAAAATGTGGATTTTTGTCTTCGCAAGAAAAGTGAAGCCTTTGAAACATTCAAAAATTTCAAAGTGGCAGTTGAGAAAGAAACTGGTCGTCACATCAGAACTCTCCTCTCAGATCGAGGGGGGGAACTCACCAGCGATGAGTTCAGAGACTATCTACAAACTCACGGATTCGTCAACAAATGCCTCCTCCACACACACCGCATAAAATGGTGTTGTCAAGAGAAGAAATCGTACTTATCATGGAAATGGTGTGATGCATGATCGATGATTCCGGACTTAGCAAGACATTTTGGGCGAAAGCAAAAAAAAGCAAAGTGTATTTGTTAAACAGAGTGCCCACAACTTGCTCTTGATGGAATTACACCACAAGAAGCATGGTCAAAAGGAAACCATCCATTTCACACCTCGGAGTATTCAGTGCAAAGCCGCATGCACATACCCAAACAGAAGAAAAGAAATTAGACATGAAGTCACAAAATCTCATCTTCATTGGATACGGTGAAGAGACTCTTGGAGTACAGATGATGGATCCTAAGACCGTAAAAGTCTACACAAGCGAGAGATGTTGAGTTTTTCGAGAAGAAGGAAGCGAGACTCCTCCTCCGGACTCAAGAAGATGTAGATTTTTACCAGTTGTAAAAATTGAAGCTAATGTTCCCTCGGAAGATGAAAGTGATGATGGGGATGATGGTGTTGATCGAGATAGAACCACAACCCATGGGAACAGTCAACGTATTCCTAAATGGTGTACAAGTACATTACGAGATGCAAGATGGATGCTCCACCGGATACATCCACCCTCTGGACCACGGACTCACGGTAAAGCAAGAGAAGAAGTTAACTTTGCTTTGATGAGTAGAGTCATTAATCGGACGAGCCCTCTATGGTCCAGGAAGCCCTACGATCAAAATCTTGGAAAGATGCCATGGATTCGAATATCAATCGGTGATGAAGAATAACACTTGGCACTTGTTGATCTTCCACCGAGGAAGAAACCCATTGGATGCGAGATGGATATTCAAAACTAAGTACAAAGCGAGATGGGACAAAGTGGACAAGAGCAAAGCAAGACTTGTAGCAAAGGGGTACACAAAAAGAAGGCATTGACTATGAGGAGACATTTGCTCCCACAGCTAAGATCAAAATGATCAGGATGATCTTTGCTCTAAATTTGCTCACTTTGGTTGGAAAGTTCACCGAGATGGACGTAAAAGTGCCTTCTGAATGGAGATTTACAAGAATAAGTCTACATGACTCAACCTGAGGGATATGTTGTACCTGGTCAAGAAGAAAAGGTATGCAAACTCAGGAAATCTCTGTATGGCCTCAAACAGGCACCCCGGGCATGGTACATCAAGATTGATGAGCATCTCGTACAACATGGATTCGTCAGAAATCCATACGATCCCAATCTCTACCTCAAGAAAGCAAGGGGGAGATGGTGATTGTTGTAGTTTATGTCGATGATCTAGTCATCATTGGAAGTTCAGTGAAGATGATTGATGAAACGAAGAAAGATCTTAAGCGATCATTCAACATGACAGATCTCGGGCTTATGCACTACTGTCTTGGACTGGAAGTATGGCAAAAAGAGAATCATATCTTTGTTTCTCAGATGAAATATACCAAGACAATGCTCGAGAAGTTTAGGATGATGGATTGCACACCAATTGCTACACCTATGGAGAACAGATTATAGTTATCTTGTTCAAATCCATCTCCTGAGGTAAGTGCCACTCTCTATCGGTAGCTGATTGGGAGTCTCATTTACCTGACCTACACTAGACCAGATATCAGCTTTGTAGTGAGCTATCTATCCAGGTTCATGCAGGAACCCAAAATTTGTCATTGGAAAGCAGCAAAGCGCATTTTGAGATATCTCAAAGGATCAGTGGATCTTGGTCTAGAATACAAGAAGAACGAAAACTTCTTCTTGACTGGATATTCGGATTCAGATCATGCAGGTAACATTGATGATAGAAAATCCACTTCTGGATTTGTATTCTTTATGGGATCTGGACCAATATCATGGGGAAGTAAGAAACAACACTTTGTTTCTCGCTCTTCCACATGAAAGCTTGAGTATCGTTTTTGCGGAGAAGGCATGCGTGAAGCGATTTGGCTACGTCGCATACTGGAAGGACTTGGAATACCACAAGACAAACCGACCACCATGTATGTTGACAATGAAGGTGTTCTCAAAATTGTTCGCAATCCAGTTTTTCACAAGAGAACAAAGCACATTGAAGTTTAGGTTCATTTCATACGCGAACATGTGTTGAAGCACAACATCCAAATTTCTTGATTTTGTCCAACGGCCGAACAACGAGCAGATATTTCACAAAGTCACTTGCGTGACAAGTTCGAGTTATTCGAGCATTTCTCTCCTCATCTCTTCAGACAATGCACAATTAAGGGGGGGAATGTTAGGATAAATTTTATTATCCTAATATTTAATTATGCATAGTTATTTAATTTTATTAATTAAATAATAAATGGTTATATTGTTATATGGTTAATCAACCATATTTGTCTGTATGCACACTGTTATATTGTTTTCAACAATATATTTGTTTTTATGTAATTGTTGCTTCCCGGGTGATTTGGAAGCTTGTTTATTCTGGCATTTGGTTGCACCTGTGCAACTCATTTTCCCAGATGTATTTGGCTATGCAATATCTATAAATATTGCATCCTATTCACTTGTAATTTTTTAGTTGATTGAGATTAATAAAATTACACAGGCTTCTGTCCCTGTTTCTCAATCTACAACACTTACTTGTATTTGTAGGCCAGTTGGCAAAGAAAGATAATGGTTGATCTGTGAAGAACTTTGTGGTCAGTTCCACGAAATACTTCTGGAGTGTTCCTGAAATGTTCCAATTCCTTTGGATGAGTATCACGTGTTTGCTTGAGCCTTTGTGATTGAGTGTATTATGTCGTTTGGATGTTGAGAAGTCTCTAGTTCACGCTTGAATGCAAGATATCTGTCAAAACTCAGAATGACCAACCTCGGTAAAAGGTTACAAAACTAGTATATAAGGTAACCGATGATAGTTAGGGTGATCGGCGTTGGTTGAGGGTTAACCAGTGTTGGTTAAGGCAAGAAATCCTAGGTTTTCCAAAAATAGGAAAATCCTTGCTATTTTTGGCGTGCTCTGATTGTCAGTTTGGGTCTCAAGTGAGGGTTAGCATTTAGATAAGTGGGAGTATTTTTGGAGAAGGAATATGACTTTAATTTTAGGGTTAGACTAAGTCTCGGTTGGTTAAGATAAGTGGAGACTCGGTCTCGCTTATTTAATAGACTAAGAATAAGTCCATGATGAGGTGTCTAGGTGATGTGGCTAGGTGAGGTGTAAATTAATTTAATTAAATTAATTAATAATGTGAGGATGAGAATTAATTCAATTGTAAGTAATTAAATTAATATGAATGTGGGGTAAGGTGTCATGGTTAGGTGAATACATTACGTTAATTAATAAAAGGGGACCAATGGGAGTGTAACCCAAATTTGGTGTCTACAAATCCCACCTTCGTAAGACCAACTCCGAAGGTTCTTTTGTTTACTTTTTAAGGGATTTAAATTATGAAATTGACGTCATGATATAGTCTATGGGGGTGTGACACTTCCGGGGCCTATCCATAAGCTATTAGAGTTGAGAACTATATAATTTAGGCAGGAAAGTTAGCTCCTAGACCGACCGTGCCCTTGTTTCCAAAAATTCCTCAAGCACCCCAGTCTTTCGTTGTCCCTATTCTCAAGTAGAGTACTTAACCCACTACATCCACATCCACTCTCCCGCACAATAAAAGGAGGATGAAGAAATGAAGGCCCTGATTAGAAACTTGTCTAATAAGGTCATATATTTAGAGAAGAAACAAGCACAACCCTTCAAAATTAATTCTAGTCAAGGGTATAATCAAATCCATCATGTAGTGCCCACTTCCCTTTGACACCTTTTAATACCGATCTTGATACTTTGTTGATTACATAATGGATATTACTATGGTTTTGATTTAGTACGATGTTAGATGTTGACCATGGATTATTTTTGATCGATTTAGTTATGATGCATGATGATTATTAGAGACACTTCATATGTGGATGATGATATACTATTTGACATGGATATATTATGAATCTTGTTCGGACATGTGATTTTTTGATATTGTGAGTAGACCTAGAAAAAAATTATGATATTGTTGATTGCCTTGATGTTGTTGTGATTCATATGTATAGATGATTTTGTGATTATATTTATATCATGTTGGATGTTCTGATATGGCCACAAGGCTGAAGGAGGTATTTGTGTTTTGTAGATTAAACTATCACAATAAACATCGGGGATTGGAGACCAACCACATTGGAATTCTAGATGAATTCAACAAGGTCACCATGGCAACATGTTTTGTGTGTGTGTTTGTGTGTTGTTTTTGTTAGGGATTCCCATGGGGGGGATTACCTTTGAATGTGACCAAGGGGCTTTATGTATTTATTAATGTAGTTTATTTTATTAATGTTTACATGTGTTTATTTTGTGGTGCTTTTACCCTTTTTCATTAGTTATTAAATGTTGTGTTAATGTTGTGAATAATCATGTTGTTAAAGTAAACAAATCAATATGTCATAAGAAATTAATTAGTGAAGTGGTTGGATTTTGTATTAAATGTTGTAAGTATGTGTAAGTGACCTTGTAAGTGATCTGTAAGTTTACTTCGAGTGTGAAACACTTCACCTTCTTGGAAATTCGAATTTGTCCTTGGAGGATGATTTTGGAGGCTTGTGGGACAAGTAAAATTTATCCCATACCTCTTAATTTTATTTACCAACCATACCTATGGTTGGCGGGTTGAATTTAGACCTTCTTTATGCATTTTGATATGACTAATTGTAAGTTTAAATTAAACTTTTCTTACATGTTTTAATTTCATTCCTTATGGGGTGTGGGCTTTTTGGAGTGTGTAAGTTTATTACATATTATTCACCCACCTCTTTATTGTGTATTGGAGAATGAATTTGACTTTTGTGTTGGAGTTGAGGATGTGTGATGTGGCATCCTACATGGATCCACCTCATCCTCTTCTCTTCCCTCTTCTATAAAATTAGAACTTCTTGCTTTTTTTTGGGTTGTTGAACATTTTGCATACTTCCTTTTGGGCGATATTTTGTTGTGTGGAGCTCTTGATTTTGGAAGGAAATTGGAGACCTTTCCGTGCTTATTGGTTGTTGATTTTGGACTGTATTTTGGCACTAGAAAGCTTATTGTTTTGGAACTTAGACAACTCCTTCATGGAGAGGTAAGAGATTGCCTCTTGAAATACTCCTTTTCTTTATGAATGTACATGCTATTGTGTGAATTTTTAGCATGTTTGTGGGCTATTTGGGTAGACCGCCTAGGAATGGTGTAGGAGAAGGCTATGGGGAATCCATGTGGGGGCATAAGGGAATGTCGTGGCATCAAATTCATATAGAGGGAGTTGGGATTGGGTTTCTACCTTGGAAAATAAATTGCATTGCATTTCTTACTTTGTGGGGGCATAAAGAAATTTTAGGGGGCATAAGGAGGGATTATGGGGGCATAAGGATATATGGGAGATGTTTTATATTGGTATTTTGTTACAGGTGGATACCTAATTCCCATTGGGAGGCATAAGCATCTTCCCCATATTTCCTTGCTCCTTTGGTTTGCTTGATGAAGCCTTAGTATTTTTGTATGTTTTAAATGTAGTTGTAAACTACATTACATTTGAACTATATTTTCTAATTGTGAAATGTTGCATGTGTGTTGTGGAAGCCTTGTTTCCATGGGTTGAATCACATATTTTATTACATTATGGTTGGGGCTTGGGGGCCAATGAAGAAGGATGGATTCTCCTCTTCATTGGATGTCTTGGTTGGGTGGAGAGCATTGCCTTTCCCCTGCCTTTGTTGTGATCCAAAAGGAGAAATTTATGTTGTTGTTCTGGAGCAGAGGAGAAAGACAATTTGACAGTTCCATGTGAAATGAAATCTCATTGTAACCTTTCCCACTTTGAAGTGGATGATCTGTATATTATTTGTAATGGAAAGATACTTTGTATTAAGCTATGAAAGTTATGTATTCCAAGTTGTGAAAGAGATATACTTTGTTCTGATCATCTGAAAGAAAGAAATTGGAAATCTATTATTTGCATTCAAGGAATTGAAAGATGTAAAGTTGTATTGTTTTTTGAAATCAATAAAGGATTGCAATAATTTTCTTCAATTTGCATTGTTGCATTGAAATTGATCATCAATTTGTGATTTGAAACCTCTGTTTGGAAAATTGAAAGAGGAATACGTATGAAGGAAATATATGGAACTCTGTTCTTTTGAAATATGTTAAAATTGGAAATCAGACCTTGCATTTTATCTGTTAAATGGTTTGTTTGTATCACTTAAATGTATTAGACTGGAATGGAAATGAATCTCCATACTTGGAAGGTGAAAAATGATAAATAAATCCTTTAGAAATTGATCTCTGTTTTGTATTTCATCCTGGCAAATAATTTATCTAAAATGAATAGTTTGAACCTGCAATTCAAGAAATAAAAATGAAACATTAAAATTGAACATGCTATGATGTAAATGAATTCAATTTGACAAAAAAACTTAAGGAAATATTTTAAAACTTAGCAAAATCGGGCTCAAACCGTTTTGCAGTCGTTTTCTGTCAAGAAACAGAAATGTTCAAATTGCAAATCATTTAGACAAATTGAACCTTGAATCCTCCCTTAAATCCATTTAGGAACAATCCTCCATGTTTATTTGACATGTTGAGAGAGGAGGAAGATCAAATTGAATAGATCTAACAAGTTAAAATTTACCACTTGAACTATATAAGCCTGCAGGACGTTTTCTTAAAATTGACCCCTTAAACTTTATCAAAATCTAAAATTAATGATTCTTGTGAAAAGAGGGCTTTGAGAGATTTCCATAAAGTCCTTGTTTTCCCAAAACCAAGCTTTCTATCAAAAGTTATGGCCTTTTGAAGTTTTACTTCATTTTGGCTTCAAAAATTAATCTAACTGTCAAAAAGAAATTTTGGAAAAATTTCCCCGCGGACCCGCCACCCCATTTTTTTCCCTTTGTCGAAGTTGAAAATTCGAACTTAACTTTTTTAACATTTTTTTTTGGGAAAATTTTCCAACTTTTCCCGCCATCCCGACCCAATCAGAAGTTGCCACGTGGCCTTGCGAGGCAACGACGGAGGTGTGGAATCCATTTTGACCTTAGCATTTTAGAAAAAAATTTGGGAAAATTTTCTAATTTTCCTCCGCCGCCCGCAACCAATGGTAGGTTGACACGTGGCAGCCCTAGGCATCGGCAGAGGCACGGAACGTTTTGTAACTTTGAACTTTTTCCCCTTAAAAACTTAAAACCGAAAAGTGCTCGATGGGCCGATGACCTGCAGCGAATAAAATCATGACACATGGCGGAACCTGGGAGCAGCGGAGGCACGTGTGGATTTTAACCCTTTGCATTTTTAAACTCTAAAGTCAAAAATTTGAATGTGTCCCCGCAAGTCCGTTTTCCCGTGCCAATCAGAGCTTGACACGTGTCCTCTTTAGGCTCACGGGTGCATGGAGGAAAATCACATTTTTTCCCCAAAGAGGGAAAAATCACTAAAATTCTCTCCGCTCTGCTGGTCCACGCATGGAAAAAATTTCTTCCTGGGCCCACAAGCTCGCCCTTGGGAAAATTTTCCTCCCAAGGTCCGTTGGCCCATAACTTGAGTTTTATGAGGAGTTAGGAGGACTTCTTTATATCACTGGAAAGGTGAGGAAATTTCCTATCCAATGGAAGTAATTTAGGAAAAAAATTTAATGAGCTAATGGTGATAAAAATCAAGTTGAAACTTTATGCCTATTAGAGAGTGTGTAAGGTGAGGAATTTCCCTCTGAACCTAATTGAAACTTCTAACCCTAAATTTTGGACTTTATGGCCTCTAATAATTATTAATAAAATAAAAGTATACTCTAGTATATTAGAATTGTTATAGAACCTATTAGTGACAGATGTTGTCTTGTAACATGGTCAGAGATTCTTTTAATCAAAAAAAAATTATTCCATAATTTTCCTAAACTAATCCTAGGTTATTCTTGGATCTCAAGTGGGTTGTTTTAAGGGGCGTTACACATTAACCTTTTAGAAATAAATATCCAAACCAGAGATATGTGAAAAAACAACAAAATGACAGATGGAATGTTAATGCGCACCTCCCATTGCAAACAATTCCTCGTGTGCAACCTCTTCTAGCACCCAATTCAAGTCAAGCACTTGTTCTAGTTCATAACAATATGACCCAAGAATCAAAATGGTGTTTTCCTTGTAACATTCCTCACAACCAGTACAGATGAAGCACAATGCCTTGCATGTACAGCCTACATGATCTAAGTTGTTTCAAACTGTGATCCCTCCATTGGCATGCACGAACCTAAAAATCAAGAAATGATAGAAGTTTCTTGTAAGGGAAACCTTATGTTCTTTGGTGCTGAAGAATTTTGTGTAATGAACCAAACTATGGATAATCGAAATAGACCACACAACCAGGTTGTTGATAATACAAGGTATAAAGGAGAATGCTCGAGTCTGACACATAAACCTTTGCCCCTACCATGTAGAATGATCTCCAAAAGCATAAGGACGTAAATGTAAATCGGAATAATAGTTCTAGCACGCAAGTTCTTGTGTGTCGGGTTCCACACAATTCTCCACTTGAAGTGGTGTGTGCCTCTCCTTTGGTAGGTCAAACCTCTGTGCACTCCAAATCTTCTATCTTTATGCCTGAAAAATCAAGAAAAGAGAATGTTGTGCCTCAAATGCACAATTTTGTGGGCCTTCCATTCAAAATTTTGGATCAGATGAAGAAGAAAAATGTGAATAACATAATGTAGATTCTCTCGGCTATTCCATCTCAGTGTGACCTATTGCATGAACAACAATCGCGCAACTTCCATGCACTAATCTAGTTATCTAAAAGCCTCATGTTGTTGTCAACATTTGTCAAGCAAAGGAGAAACAAGTAAGAAAATTTTTCAAAACCCCACCTTTCTATATGTCCTTGATAGTGGGAAAACATCTTGTGCACAATTGTATGATTGATTTAGGGGCTAGTACTTCATTATGCCAAAGAAAATTGTTGATGTCCTAGGCCTTGAGTATACCCCCATGTCTAAAGGAGTCTTACAACTTGATGGCTCAATTGTTACCACTTTAGGAGTCATTAAGGATCTTGAGTTAACCCTCCATACATGTTCAAGCCTAACCATAACTCAAGATGTGTCAATCATTGACCTACCTCCTTTATTTTCCCTTTTCCTATCAAGATATTTCACTGCTAAAGTAGGTGGCTACTTGTCTTCTTATTGGTCTCATATGTTACTTAGAACAAGGTATGGTACCTGGTTTACCATACATACTAAGCCCATATTTTCATATCATGTTGAGTCATATGACCCATCCCCTCTTTAAGCCAATTTCCTAATTCAAGAAGGCCAAAAAAGTTTCAGTTTCAAAATAACAACCTATTTCCCCTTCTATACCTGATTTATTGCTAGATGAGTGAGTAGAGAGGTGCCACAAATTTTATCCTTATGTTGAAGCTCTTGAAGCATTTGAAATTGGTCTTGGTACCTATTGCATCCTTGAAGAAGAAGTTGTGTTGCCTAGTGCGATCAAGAAATAATGAGATGATGATTCCTCTGACTTGTGGAAAATGTATTTTGATGGCTCCAGAAGTAGAAATGGGGTAGGGGCAAGTGTTTTTTTCATTTCTCACATGAGTGATAAGTTATTCTTCCTCTACAAGTTACAGTTTACATGCTCCAACAATGTAGCATAATATGAAGAATTGGTGTATGGTTTTCTTATTTTTGAAAAGAGAAATAGATCAAGGTGCTATAAATCCACCAGGTCATAAACAAGTGCGCAAGAAAGAATAAGCTTCTCAAATATTATAAAAATAGATTTTTGGACCTATTATAGGGCTTTGATGCTCTGAATATCGATGTGGTACCAAGAAATATGAACAAAGAAGATACTCGATGGCCGCACTAGGTTCACATTTTTCACTTGTTGAGGATTTTATCTAAGGCAACGCATAACACATCAATATGGTGATCAAACCATCTATACCAAATAATGACACCAACTAGCAAGTGTTTGACAAAGACGCACAAATTATCTAGTTCATTCATAATGAAGCTAAGTTCTCTTCAAGAATGTGAGCCAACTTACATAACAACTATGGTGACCAAGTGATCCAATTGAAGAAAAATAATTTGCCTAAAGAAATGGTCACCTTAGAAAGATCTTTAGTTCTCGATGACTAGTTCAAGGGTGAAGAAATTTATATGCACGCATCACAAGAATATTACACTCCGTATAGTGTTGCATATGGCAAAGATTTTTTTCTTGGAAAAATTACACAAAGGATGAATAGTAGGCCTTCATTTCTCTCTCGTAAAAAATATGGCTATATCTTCTTATGGGAGTATGAATACCTCAAAGGATTTGATCCAAGAATTTCTCAACACTCTATTGACCTTGATTCTAGTATCAATCCCACCAGAAAAAGAAAATGCTAGTAAATCAAAAGATAGAGCCCTCATGAGGAAAGAGTTGTCCAAACTCATTAAGGTGAAGATAATATTTCCCATCAAGTACTCTACTTGGGTCACGAATCTTGTTCCAGTGAAAAATAAGAATGGTGAAATCAGAATCTGCCAATTTCGTATATTTAAATAAGGATTCCTTAAAGGATCATTATCCTCTACTTACTATGGAGAATATTTTGTAGACAATGGCTGGTGCACAAATATTTTCTATGTTGGATGGGTATTCTGGTTTTAATCAGATTATGGTCAAGGAAGAGGATCAATTCAAGACAAAATTTACAACCAAATGGGGAACATATGCATATCAAAAGATTCCTTTTGGTATTTCAAATGCACGTGCAATGCTCCAAAGGTTCATGGACATTTCCTTTAAAGGATATATAAATGAGTTCATCCTAGTTTACTTAGATGACATAATTGTTTTCTCAAATTAGGGCACTGGATCATATGGCACATCTGGAGAAAGTATTTGAGAGATGCAGAGAATTTGGGGTATCTCTTAACCCCAAGAAGTGAAATTTTTTGTTGTGCAAGGTAATATTTTGGGTCATGTGGTCTCAAAGGATGAAATCACCATTGATAATGAATGTTTTTAGCTATCCTTGCTCTTTATTTTCTAGCGCACAAGAAAGCCTTGCAAAGATTTTCTCGAAAAATCAATTTTGTTAGGAGATTTATTCCTAAATTTGTAGGACTGGTTAGGCCCATTACCCTCATGCTCATGAGGGACATAGTCTTCAAGTGGAAAATAGATGGAAAGGGAATCTTTAACAAAATCAAGTAAGAAATTAATCTCACGCCAACACTCATCAATCCAGACTATTCTAAAGATTTAATACTTTATTCTTATGGATCTCGATGCGAGTGTTTTTATTATCTTGACACAAGAAAATGAATAGTGACTGGAAAATCCAGTGGATTTTTTCAGTTAGACACTGAAGGATTATGAATTGAAATAGAGTCACATGAAGAAACAAGTCTTCACTATCATGTGCACGCTAAAGAAGTTCAAAATTATGCTTGCCAAAAATCATATCAAGGTGTTAGTTTTGCACTCATATGTGAGAGACTTCGTCATGGGAGAAGCAATTAGTGAAAATAAAGAAATATGGGTGACCAAAATCACTTGTTAGAGGTAATGTGCTCTGTAAAAAACTTGTTGAAGATGCATAGTATGAACTTGAGACTTCATTGTTTGTAGATGAAGAGATCCCACTCATTATACCTAAGTAGAATGACGATCCTAACGTGTGCATCTAGATGAAGGTCATGATCACATTCCTTTCCTTTGATCTATACCATCTTAGTTTGAGAAAGGAAAAGAGAAGACATCTAAGGATGTAGTCCATTCCATATGCATTGATTGATGGCGTTATCTTCAAAATAAATATTGATGGCATGCTACTCAGATGTATTGATGGTGCACAAAGTTTAACAAAATGTTAGAAAATTTTCACAATGGATTCTCTAGTGGACACTTCTCTGCTAAAGCAAAAATGATGAATATCATCAAGGCGAGATATTTTTATCCTTCCATGTTCATGGGCGCGTAAAAGTGGGTCATAAAATGTAAAGAATTTGATTTCTTTGTAGGAAATAAAAATTAGCGAGTTGCTTCCCATCCAACCAATCCAAATGGATCTACTTTTTTACGCAATGGGGTCTTGACTTCATAGGTATGATTAACCCTCCTTCAAGCACTAGCCACAAATGGGTCATGATAGCTACAGATTACTTAACCGGATGGACAGGTTATCGCACTCAAGGAGTTAACCAAGTTAGTCATCCTTGACTATCTCGAAGGCATTATAACTAGGTTTGGCATCCCTTAGATCATTATCTATGATAATGCAAAGGCCTTCCTTGGTATGAAAATTTCTGATTTAGCAGCTTAGCCTTGGAATCTATTTGAAGACTTCTTCTAACTATTACCCCCTGGGTAACAATTTTTCTTAATCTACAAACAAGAACTTGATCATAATCAAGAAATAGACAATGAATGTCAACCAGAGGCGGTGGTACAAAAAGGTTTTGTGTGTGCTCTGGTAGAAAAAGGTGTGATAAAGAAGGAAATATGTACTTCACCCTACACTTTGGTTTATGGAAAGGAAGTGAGACATCCATTGTCTCTTGAGTTTCCTTCAT
This sequence comes from Taxus wallichiana var. yunnanensis, assembly GCA_018340775.1. NCBI lineage: Eukaryota > Viridiplantae > Streptophyta > Pinopsida > Cupressales > Taxaceae > Taxus > Taxus wallichiana. The sequence goes on from CM031244.1 coordinate 11,874,719, forward strand.
TAGAGCTTTCCCAATGTACCGGAGTTTGAGGGCGTAGGTCGAGATAAATCGAATGGCATAACTAATTTAACTTGAAGAATTGAGAAAATATGTCATGATCAAGCTAGAAAAGCATCAACAATCAACAAAGAAATGGTTTGACAGAAAGGCCAAACCTCAAGATTTCAAATTTGGTGATCTGGTATAGCCAAACTTGGGCTCCAATCAAATTTTGATGCAATTTAGAGTGGCCCATACACTATCATTTCTTGAAAAGAGGCTAACTCTTTTGAGTTGTCTCACCTTGATGGAGGAAGACTTCCAATTCTAGTCAATGGGATTCATCTCAAGCACTTACATTAATTGTTTTGCATCATTGTACATATTATAGTAGATTGAATTCCTCCAAGTGTGCTCTGCGCACATTGTTTTTTTTATATATAGTTCTTTCTTCTTTTACACTCCTCACACACTATTTTTTTACTTCCAAGATGCCAATATGATCTAGTGATCTTCCAAAAAAATTTAGTAGTTTTGGCAAATGGCTTAATCCGAATTCAAACAATGCTTCAGTGATTTTGGGGTTGTTCTTCAAAAGTGGCAGATCAAGATTTCATGTTTTCATGCAGACTCCATACTCAATGGATAATTCTAAAGGCTATTGATATCCTTCATATAACAGGAAGATGGCCCCAAAAGTCACTAATTTTTTGTCCAAAATAACTCCCTTAATTATTTTTAACAACTTACATCATCATTATGACTCGAATTTCAAATACTTCAAGATGCACGCACACTCGATGGCTTCCTTGGAACACCGCTTGGTTACAATTATTTTGCACACCCTCGCATACCCACTTCCCTCCATATATTATTTCTTATTTCAAAATTTCTTCATGCCTTCCTTTTGCATGCCATTTTTTTCTCGGTTCTTGTGCACTCATTAAGCACACCTTCAAACTTACCCTCTAAATTGGCTAAGTCCCCTTACACAAATTTCCTCTTGAGCTCCATGCATTTTCTCACACTCACTCATATTCCTTATCCACATTCTTCCCTTATGTTTCTTTCCTTCATAGTTTGTGTGACATGTGCTTCCTTCCCGGCTTGCTTCACGCGCCCTTCTTTCTTTTCGTAGTGCGCTTCTCATTTAAATATTGCCCCCTCTTGTATATGTGTACTACTTTTGCATAAATGAACTCTTTTCCTCCCACTCCCACATCCACCTCTCTTGTGCATCCGTCCTCTGCATTTCTCTCTTGCACCTACTACTTTCACACGATATTCACACATTCTTTCGTGATGTGTCAATGTGCCACATCACAACCTCGTTAGAATTGAGTGTGCAACAAAAACCTATCAAAGCGTGCCAACTTGAGACGAATCATTATGACAAACCAATGCTTGACACGTGGTAGAAGTGAAAAAAATGAACAGTTGGATTATCTTTCATCCAACTAGCACATGCCACATGTCATTATGTGTCCAATCTACACTGTAACCTTCATATTGTCATAACTTTTGCTACAAAGCTTGGATCTCAGTGTGCTCTTGGTCTTGTTGGAAAGCTTCGACATGACCTACATGATGGAATGATAAAATTCATATTTTGGTAGTATTTAGTAGGTAGAAAGTAGGGAAAATTTTCCATTCATTAATGCACAAGTCTAGTCGAATCAACAACCATATTTTATTCAAATCTTTCCTCCTTCCTTATTTTATGAGAAAAAAAGACATGGTGAGGTGTATTTGTCGGTTTTACAGTGGATTTACAAGAAATTATTGCTTGCTATTGGTGGTTAAATTTTCAAATCTGAGTTTCCCTTTTATCTCCTTCTTCTCTCCTTCTTTTTCTATAAATGTAAGAGCAAGGCTCATTATAAAAGGTTGGACCCATTTAGTTTGCTAAGAGCTCTGCTCCTTAGCATTTTAAGTTATAGGCCTTTAGATCTAGTTTATGCATGTGGATATCAGCCTCATCTGCCATTGTAATCAACTGTACATTTTCTGGAAGTAATAAAAGCTTTGTTTTGTGGTTATTCTCTACCTTGGCTCATTTTTATTGCATTCTCTCTTGAATCTCTTTTACATTGTTTTTTTATGTGCTCTCTCACGTCCCTTGCAGGTTCCTTTTCTAATTGTGCCCCATGAAAATAAGTATTCGATTGTGTTTCAGGCTATGATACGTGTGTCTATCCTCCATGTGTGTATTCTCCTTCATTTTATCTTAAATCTAACTGTGTTCATCCCCCTCTTTCTGGTGTTATCACCTCCTTTAGCTTATTTTTCCCTTTTCCATGCATCTCCTTCTAACCCTAGTCCCTTGGATATTTAGAGTAGTGATAGGTAGTTGCATTTCCATTCCTAGGAGTAGTTTTAACAATATAAATAGGTAGAGCTATTGTATTTTCCCAAGCTCTGTCTCATGCGTGCAAGTCCCACAACTTGGAGACAATCCCATGTTGCCTCAAAAGCCCAGTTCATCCTGATCTAGGATCGGTGCAATTTTGAGCCCCAACATATACCATTAATTAAATCATACTAGAAGGCATAAAATATGAAATACCTCCTTTTGGGCTTGTTAAAATTATTAGATAACCCTCCATTGTAAAGGTATTTTTTCATATTTTGTAGTGTCCACTTCCCTTTGACACCTTTTGATGCTTATGTTGATCTTTGTTGATTTCATTATAGACATTATTAGGTTATGATTTAGTATGATGTTAGACATTGATCATAGATTATTGTTGATCTTGATTTGATTTTGATGATGATATATTATTTGACATGGATGTTTCATGGATGTTGTTCAGACATATGATTTTGGATATTATGAGTAGATCTAGAAAATGAATATTTTATGATGCTGATATAGTTGTGGATTAAAAATGCAAATGATGTAGTTGTTGCTTCGATGTTGTTGTGATTCATTTATATAGTTGGTTTTGTGATTTCATTTATATCATGTTGGATGTTCTGATATGGCCACGATGCCGAAGGATGTATGTGCATTTTCCAGGTTAAAAATATCACAACAAAACATCGGGGGATCGAGACCAACCATAATGAAATTCTAGGTGAATTCGACAAGATCACCATGACAACTCGTTTTATTGTGTTGTGTTTGTTAAGGATTCCCATGGGGGATTATCTTTACATGTGACCATGGGTATTATGTATTTTATTCATGTGTTCTTTTTATTATTGGTGTATGTATTTTATTAGTAATGTGTTCCCTTATTTAATTAATTAAATTGTGATAGAATTAATGTGAGAATCGTATGATTAAAATTTTAATAAATTAAATTAGGATGTGGGAAAGTAATTATAAGAGTTGTTGGCTGATTGCATTTAATTTGTAAGGGATGTGTAAGTTGTGTAAGAGCTTGTGTAAGTCAGTTTTGGAGTATGAAATACTCCACCTCCATGACAAATTTGAATTTGTCCTTGGGAACTATTTTTGGAGGCTTGTGGGACAAGTAAAACTTGTCCCATGCCTCTAAATTTAATCTACCAACCACACTTATGGATGGATATGTGATTTTTGACTTTTATAATGAATTTTGTTAAGCATGTTGCTTGTTTTAGATTGCACTTTCTTACATTTTAATTAATTTGTTGTCCCTTGAGGTGTGGGCTTTTTAGAGTGTGCAAGTAACTTGTCATATTTTTCACCCACCTCTTTATTGTGGTTGGGAGAATGGATTTTGTCTTTTGTGTTGAATTCGAGGATGTGTGATGTGGCATCCTACATGGATCCACATCATCCTCTTCTCTCCTCTTCTATTTAATCCAAAATCTTGCCTTGTTTTTGGGTTGTTGAACCTTTTGCATTCTTCTTTGGGGGCACATTTTTCTTGTGTGGAGCTCTTTTTTTTGGAGGAAGTTGGAGAAAGATTTACATGCTTGGAGTTTGCTATTTTGGACTATGTTTTGGCATTTGAAGCTTGTTTTTTGGAGACAAAATTAACCATGGAGAGGTAGGAATTTAAATCTCTTTCTATATGTTGTCATTTGTTTGTTGTGTTGTGTGGATAGTGCATGCTTTGATTTATTTGTTGGCTGGTTGGGTAAACTGCCATAGGGATGGTGTATGAGAAGGCTATGGGGAATCCATGTGGGGGGGCATAGGGGAGTGCCATTGGCATCAGAATTTTTGGAGGGAGTTTGGGTTTGGGATCCACCATGGAAAAGAAATAGCTTGCATTTCTTACTTTGTGGGGGGCATAAGGAAATCTGTGGGGGGCATAAGGAGGGATTTGTGGGGGGCATAAGGAAATGTGTGTGATGAATTATTTGGCAGTTTGTTATTGGTGGATGCCCAATTCCCAATTGGGAGGCATAAGTAGCTTCCCCCATAGGCCTTGCTCCTTTGGCTTGCATGATCAATCCTGAGTTGTGATTGAATGTTTTCTATTGCAGTTGTAAACTACTATTTTGTATTGAATTATGTTGTATATTGAAATGTGCATGTTTGAATGAATGTTGTGTTGTGGAAGCCAGTTGTTGCCATGGGTTGAATTGCATCTGTTATTGTATTTTGGTTGGGGCTCGGGGCCAATGATGAAGGAAGGCTTCTCCTTTCATTGGATGTCTTGGTTGGGTGGAGAGCATTACCTTTCCCCTCTTTTGTTGTGATCAACTGGAGAAAAATAAATGAGCATGTTGCTGTCCTGGAGCAAAGGAAAAATGTAGTTTGACAGTCCTTTGAGAAAACACATTCATTGTAATCCTTTCCCACTTGTTGTGGATGAAATTGTATCATGTAATTGTGAAGGAAATGATGTTGAAATTGATTATGAGAATGTATATTTGATTTGAGAAAGGCATTTTCTTTCTGCTCTGTACATTGGAAGAAATAAATGAAATTCTGTTAACTATATTCAAGAAATGGAAGAATGTGAAGATGTAAAGTTTTATAAATGAAGTCATTAAAGAATTGCAAGTTCATCTCTATTTTGCATTTTTGTGATGAAGTTGGAAATATCAAATGGTGATTTGAAATCCTTGTTTAGAAAATGGAAGAAAAAGAAATACGTGTGTAAGAATTATATTGCATTATTTCTGTTAAAATACATTATATTGGAAATCAGATTTTACAATTTAACTTAGAAATGATTTGTTTAGAAACAACTGATTGTATTGGATTAGTTTAGGAATTAAGTATCACACTTAAATGATAAAATGGATACATACGATTTTCTTTGAAATGAATCTCTCGCTGCAATTTTTTTTTTTTTTTAAAGGTAAATTTTAATTAAAAATGTACAATTTGGATCTGCACACATTAATCAACTTGAAAATGATATATTTTAGGATGCTAAGATGTTAAGGAACTCAATTCGATAAATAAAACTTAAGAAAACAATCTAACCATTGCAAAATCGAATCAAATCCCTTCCTCAGTCGTTTTTCTATCTATTGTTGGAAAAATACAATTTTGAATCAAATGAATAAATTTAACTTCCTAAACCACTTTAAATCCTTCCTAGATAAATTCTCCATGTCTTTTTGACATGTTGAGTGGAGGAGGATATCCAATTTAATCAAATTGAAAAGTTGGAAATTCCCAGTTTGCTAATTAAAAGCTCCGCAGATCATTTTTGCAAAATTGACCCTTTAAACTTTGTCAAAATATAAATTTTATGTTTTCTGTGCAAAGAGGGCATCGAGAGATTTCCAAAATTCCTCATTTTCCCAAAACCAAGCTTCCTAGCTCAAGTTATGGCACTTTGAAGTTTTGTGCCTTGGCGGGAAAATTTGGGAAAATTTTCCCTAGCGGGCCCGCAACCCAAAAATTTCCCATCGAATTGCCTTAGAAAAATTTTGAAAAATTTTGATCCAGAAAAAAATTGTAATTTTCCTCCACCGGCCCTCGCCCATCAAAGGTTGCCACATGTCCTCATGTGGCAACGGCGGAGGCGCGCATTTTCTTTGCCCTTGGATTTTTTTGAAAATTTTGGAAAAAAATTCCTTTTGGCCCGCTTGACCCGCAACCAATCACAGGTTGCCATGTGGTAGCTTTGGGTGCTTGCGGAGGGTGAACCCTTTGGTTTTTTTTTGTTTTTGGCCTTTGGAAATTTGGAGAAAATTTCCCCTCGGACCCGCATCCTGCCCTCACCTTGAGAGTTCCTTCCGTGGGCGCACGGACCCGCGCAACCTTTTTCACTTTGTTCTCCCCTTCGGCGAAATTCACCAACCTTCTCCGCCACTCCGTCGCTCCCTCTCCTTTCTTTCCCATGGCAAATGGTGGAGTGCCACGTGTCCCTGGTGGACCCACGGGCACATGGAGGCCAAGTTGTTTTTTTTTCCCTTTGGGCAAAGTCCACCAAATCGCCCCACCGCTCCGCCCTTCCCTCACCCTCCTCCGCTTTGAACCTGGACCCGACACGTGTCCACCGGGGACCCGTGGAGGCACGAGAGAAAGTTTACATTTGCGCCACATGGGGGATTTCTAAAGCCACCTGCGACCCGCTAATCCACCAAGGGTGTTTTTAACCCCTACTTGACACGTGTCCCCTTGGGGAAAATATGACCCCAAAACTCTACCTAATTATATCTTGAGTTTCTGAAGGAGTTATGAGGACTTCTTTATATCACTAGAAATGTGAGAAAATTTCCTATCCAATGGGAATGATATAGGGAAATTTTGGAAGTGCTAAGTATGAGAAAAATCAAGTTGAAACTCTGAGCCTGTTAGAGAGTGGGTATGGGGGTAAATTACTCCCTGAACCTAACTGAAACTTCTAACCCCAAAATTGAACCATGTGAACTTGATAATTGATTAATAATTATAAATTTTGTTTTTGTAAATTTAGAATTGTTCAAACTCGTTGAGGCAATCATTTGCAATGCAACTTGGTCAGAGACTCTTCTAATCAAAAAAATTATTCCATAATTTTCTAACCAAATCCTAGGTTGTTTCTTGGGTCTCAAGTGGGTTGTTTTAAACGGGCACTACACTTTGGTATCAAAGAAGTGGTTCAAAACTTGGACCATTGGGCACACTAGAAAACTTGAGACATGAAAACTTAAACATAGTACACTTTTAAATCTAGAAAACAACTTAGCTAGAATTTGTATATTTTAATAAACATGGAAGTTGTGTAAAACTTAGTAAAATGAACTAACTCTCACTTTGGTCTATGCAGGAGGCTTAGACAGAGTGAGAGGAACCTTAACAGAGACTCAGAATCACCACCACCACCACCGGATCGGGGTGTAAAGCAGCTATTCTACCTCGAGATTATTCATACCCTTCGGGTTGTTAATGTCTCTCTACGTGGAGGATTAGGAGGAGGACATGCAGCTAGTCATGACAGATCCCCTTCTATCGAGGGTCAGGTATCCCCTTGACTCAAGAAGGAGCATAGAGGAGAGAACTCCCATGCGAAGTCGGGTCGAGAGAAGATTCACCATCTAGGAGACAGGGTGACAGAGTTCTAAAGCGTAGAGAGAGGTCTCAAAGCCCTAGGCTTAGGGATGATCGTGTAGAGAAACCGAGAGGCCGACATACCACAAAAGTAGCAGATCACATCGTGAGAGATCCTAAAGCTTCGGCCATCACATTACTCAAGTGACATGGGTGGATTTCAGGCAGAGGCTGGATAGTGAGCTTGAGCGGTTGCTTCAAGCTTTTTCCTTGTTCTAGCAACACGAAAGCTCGTGTTGTGATCCATCTACTGAGGGATGGAGCAGGAGTATGGTGGAGGATAGAGGAGCAGAAGCTCCATGTAGATTCAGAGACAGTGACCTCAAAGCTTTTTGAGGAGAGATTCAGGAGTAGGTACTTGTCACGGAGGTTCATACAACAGAGGATTGACGAGTTCCATGACCTCTGATAGGCTTCTCTTTTAGTAGCAGAGTATGAGAGTAGATTTCTAGATCTACTCTAGTATGTAGAGTATATGCAGGATGAGCAGGTGTGGATTCACAGGTTCATCTGGGGCCTAAATTTAGATATTGGAGGTGTTGTGTGGATCCACTGCCCACAGACATTAGCAGAGGCCATTAAGAAGGCCTATATTGCAGAGGAGACTCGGGGTAAGACCCAGTAGGCTAGAGACCGAGTTAGGAGCCGCATACAGCAGATGCAAGATGGTAGATCGAGGGGGTCAGTACCCCTTCCTCGTGGTGGCCAGGGTATAGCACATTCATCCTTTAGACCACAACAAGAGCAGATGAGCAGTCCACACACCTCATAGACCTCCACAAAGAGTTGATGCACAGAGAGGTCAGAGTATGGGGCCTCCTCCTAGGGGTCCCATTAGGACATAGGGTGGGCCTAAAGCATAGTCGCAGAGCTCACCATCGAGACCTCAACATGACACCATAGTTGGATTATTAGGATCCACCCCACAGGCTTTCTAAGGCACCTACCGGAGGTGCTACTCATTGGGGAGGATCGGGAGGATGTTTTGGTTGTGGAGTTACTTGGACACTTTTGGAGAGATTTCCCACGTAACCCTAACATCAAGGGTAAGGCACGTATTTCGAGTTGATGTTGGTGACATGGGGCGTAGCCACAAGATCTATGCAGCAGCTTGAGAACCACTAGGTGAGCACCAAAGCACAATCATTGAGACCACAGTAGCATTGGTGGTATTCCTACCTTTGTGGTGTTTGATTCTCGGTTCTTCGATTCTTTCATCAGCACCATCTTTAGTAGAGCGATGCGGGCTAGTGGTAGTTAGGCGGGGTCTTAGTTGGGATGTCGAGATGGCTTATGGAGCCAAGATATCTGTAGACTCCTTAGTCGAGGAATGTGTAGTGGATTTGGGACTTTGAAGCTTTTGTGCCTTGGCGGAAAAATTTGGGAAAATTTTCCCTAGCGAGCCTCGCAACCCAAAAATTTCCCGTCGAATTGCCTTAGAAAAAATTTTGAAAATTTTTGATCTAGGAAAAAATTTCTAATTTTCCTCCACCGGCCCTCAGCCAATCAGAGGCTATCACGTGTCCTCACGGGGTAGTGGTGGAGGCACGACATTTTCTTTACCCTTGGATTTTTTTGAAAATTTTGGAAAAAAATTCCTTTTGGCCACGTCGGCCCGTGGCCAATCATAGGCTACCACATGGCAGCTTTGGGTGCTTGCGAAGGGGCGACCCTTTGGTTTTTTTGGTTTTTGGCCTTTGGAAATTTGGATAAAATTTCCCCATGGACCCACATCCCCGCCCTCGCCTTGGAGAGTTCTTCACATGAGTGCGCGGACCCACGCAACCTTTTTCACTTTGTTCTCCCCTTCAGTGAAATTCACCAACCTTCTCCGCCACTTCGTCGCTCCCTCTCCTTTCTTTCCCATGGTGAATGGTGGAGTGCCACGTGTCCCTGGCGGACCCGTGGGCACGTGGAGGCCACATTGTTTTTTTTCCCTTTGGCGAAGTCCGCCAAATCAACCTCGTCGCTCCGCCCTTCCCTCACCCTCTCCCGCTTTGAACCTGGACCCGACACATGTCCACCGGGGACCCGCGGAGGCACGGAAGAAAGTTTGCATTTGCACCGCATGGGGAAAATTTTCTAAATCCGCCCCGTGACCCACCAATCCGCCAAGGGTGTTTTTAACCCCTACTTGACACGTGTCCCCTTGGCGAAAATATGACCCCAAAACTCCCCCTGATCATAGCTTGAGTTTCAAGGAGTTAGGAGGACTTCTTTATATCACCGGAAAGGTGAGAAAATTTCCTATCCAATGGGAATGATATAGGGAAATTTTGGAAGTGCTAATTTTGAGAAAAATCAAGTTGAAACTTTGAGCCTGTTAAAGAGTGGGTATGGGGGTAAGTTACTCCCTGAACCTAACTAAAAATTCTAAACCCAAAATTGAACCATGTGAACTTGATAATTGATTAATAATTGTAAATTTTGTTCTTGTAAATTTAGAATTGTTCTGGAACCTGTTGAGGCAACTATTGCAATACAACTTGGTTGTAGACTCTTCTAATAAAAAAAAATTATTCCATAATTTTCTAACCAGTTCTAGGTTGTTTCTTGGGTCTCAAGTGGGTTGTTTTAAACGAGCACTACATATTTTAAAACCAATTATCTTCAACACTTTCTTATGTTGTAATCTTTATTAGATGAATATAAATCGATTCTTGAGAAATCCATAAATCTTTAGCTAGGTGTTGACACAATTCCCTTCCTCTTATTAGTTTATTAGAATTGATCTCTACATTAAAATCCATAAAAAATTTATCCAAACAACCCTCTTTTCACCGATCTCGAGCTCATGATATACCGTTTGGTGTTTAAATGAGTAACATAGACCATAATTTTGTTGTTTGAAAACAAATGTCTGAAAATTATATTTGAGATCATATTCTTTAAGGGTATGACTTGTAAATGCAATGGGTTACTCAAACCTTGTTGATTTGTGTGAGTCACAATGACATTCGTACTAACTTCCTCTCCAAAATCATACAAATTGAAATCATTTTCAAATTTTAGGTTGAGAAGAGTAAGGTCCCGATACATAGCTTGTTTGAATTTTTCAAAGGTGTTCCACCCTTCTTGTGTCTATTGGAAGTTGCATCCTTTCTTCACCATCAAGGTTATAGGCCTTACCAAACTAGTAAAATTGGTGATGAATTTCCTTACAAAGTTTATCTTCCCTAAAAATGAATGTAATGCTTTCTTATGTCTTTGGGAAGAGAAAAGGACAAGATATCTAAGATTATGTCTGGATTTATTGCCAAACTATTTATTGATACATGTATGAAAAATTTACCCTCGTGGGACAAAAAGAGACACTTCTTGGGGGTTCAAAGATACACCAAAATATTTGTACCTTCCTGAAAGTTTGGTCAAGATGTTGTAAGTGGTCTTCCTCTCTCTTTGAGAAAAAAAGGACATCATCTAAGTAGACAAGGATGATTCCATTAATCATACCTTTTAAATCCATGTCCATTGCCCTCTAAAAAGTAGCATCTACATTGGAAAACACAAAATACATATTCTTATCAATATAATTTCCCCACTTATCGCTGAAAATTATCTTGTAGTAATCAAATGCTTAAACAAGGATCTAATTGTACCTTGAGAAAACATCTAACAATGAAATCTTTTCTGACACTCGCCACTATTTGTAAGATATGATCCATGGAGGGAAAGGGGTAGTGATATTTGAGAGATACCTTTTTAATTCCATAAAATCCATACACAATATGATCTCACCATCATTATTTCTTAAATGGATTAGGTTGGCCACCCAAGATGAGTATTTGATAGGAAATATAATGTGTGCTTCAATAAACTTGTTTAACTATTTCCTCATTGAGGGCTCAACTTTTGGGTTAACTCGGTCTTTTCTTCTATCTCACAGTGTTTGGCATTTCGATACAACTCAATGGTATGTTTGATGATGTAAGAGTTATAGCCTCTAAGGTGATCATAATCACATGAAAAACATCATCATACTTTTTATACCTTTCCTAACTTTGATGGTTTACTAGTAGAGATAGACACTTGTTGGTAGTCTTATTCCTTAATCTTTACATTTCTCTTCTCCCCTTTAAACTGATCATCAAAGGTGAACAAACATTCCAAGATGATCAATCACTTTGGAATTTTTTTGGTCTTCAATTGAATAATCTAATCACAATTGCTTTCTTCCAGCCTTGGTTGAAAATCACGTGATAACTCTAACTTCTTCCAGATGAAGTTAAAAATTTATTGATCATTCTAAAAAATATGCCCATTAAAACCATTTTCTCGGAACCGCTAGTCTGATAACTAACCTTACATGTTGATCTACCATATTCATAATATCTTTAGGTGGATCAAACCGAGTCCTAATAAAATCCATTCTATCAACATCAACATTCTAATTTCTTGCAATAGTCAATGCAAGTTAATTGCATCAAATTATTCTAAAATATCTCAAACCCTATGTTTGCAGGCCTTGAGAAGGGGTTCTTTTCTTGACATTGAGATCTAACTTGCTGAATTACTAGTTTAATATCTCCATAGACTATTATCTTTTTATTCCATTTCTTTTGGAAATCAATAGTCCTTTGATCAAAGCTTCATATTCAGCTACATTGTTAGTGCAAATTGAATTGAAGTCTATGTGATAAGAATAACTTCTTTTTATTTGGTGATAACAAGACAATACCCACTTCAACCCCTACCTTGCACTTTACAACACCAAAATACATCTAAAGGATTTCTAAGTCTTGATCTAATCTTGGCAATCCAAGGATGAAATGGCCTTCATCTTGGACTCAATAATTTCCCATACCAATTTCTTCAAATTTTTCATAGGGGTAAACATTCCACAACTCCTTGGGCCATTCATCTAGTTCTTATCTCAAGTGTTTCAACATTATCCTCTTCATCAATTTTAAAAGTAATAAGACAATTCATCTCAAGAGGTTTTGGTTCATAGGCCTCAACATGGAATTAGGTTCTAGGTTTAGCTATCAAGGTGAAATTACTTACATATCTATTTTTAGACACATCATACTAGTAAGCGGATAAATACCCTTCCACTTTTGTAGTAAATTCTCTTGATAAACATAGAGAAAAGATAAGGGAAACATAATAAGTGAGATTTCTTGAGGAATGGTAATACTAGGAAAAACATTTAAGGTCGATTAAGGCCTTTTATCATTTCTATTGATGGGAGTATATTTCAAACATAGGATATCAAAATATGTTTGGGAATAATATTACTATAAGCCCCATACTCAATCAAACAATTACGAACTAGATGTTTTCCAATGATCGTAGACACATAGAATGGAGAAGGATTGGGAGCACAACTTACATTATTGACATTAGAATGATAAAGACTAACAAGTACTGAAATCACCTCCTTTAATTAATCTTTTGGTTGAATTTTACATTGTATTATCCCTTCTTGTAATAGATCCATATTCCCTGGGACTGTCAAAGTATCCCACAAAGAGACATTAACATTAGCCTTCTTCATTTGCTCCACAATGTCTAGAGGTGATAGTACTGGTTTTTTGTATATTGTGAGTAGATCCATCCTTTTAGGCTTTTCAAGTGTATGATTATAAAGATTGGGATGCAATATTTTGGAAAGAGGATGAAAGTTTTGTACATCTAAATTTTTTGCTAAGGTCTCCATAGAATTAAAACATTATACCTTTTGATTTTAATATGTTTGTGTCTTTACATCCAAAGATTTTTTCTTGTGATCCAAAACCGAGGGGTTTCAGACTTAAGGAACATATTAACAAATGTGCCAAATGAATTGCAAAACAACTATCTCTGAAAAGAGATGTAAATTACTCAAAGATTTCGAAATACATCAATTATCTCTGCCAAGAGATGTCTATCTCTTCTTCCGGTTACATATGTATTTATAATACTTTATAAATACGAAAGGACACCTAGAAAGATGTGGAAGGTCACCAGTCTCGAGGGAGATGAGGTGTTTCATCTTCCAAGACTTACATGTGCACTAATTTTGCGAAACATACTATTTTTAGAATTTACTATTTTTAGACAGCAGTACAAAAATCACAATTTGGGCCCCTTAAACGCGGATTTCGGGGGTCAAACATTGCCAAACAAAGTTCACACCTTCTCATCACATTCTACACATTCCAAGCTTTCCGTTGCCTTTTGAACGGAGTCAATCGGAGCTACGGTGCAAAAGTTATGGTCTCTGGAAGTTGCGCCACTAGAATTGCTGCCTGGATCATTCCTCCCTCCTTCAGAAGCAATGGTCCCCATTGCATTAAGATGCCCCATCAGCTGTGGAAATTGCTTCTTTACCTGGTATGCAGTGAGCCATTCACCTTGGTGACTGAGATTTCCTTTCTTTATCACACGATAGAGTTGAATAGGTTGTCCTCTGGTGGTCTTAGTCAAATTGTCCACAATCTGATCTTCTTCAGCTGGGGAAAGACTTGCTGGATTGAGCTCAGAGATGTCCAATTGTTCTGCTGTGACTGAAGTATCCAACAAAGGTGGATGGTATGGCTTGAGGAGGTCCACATTGAAGATGGGGTGCAGACCAAGGTAGGGTGGAAGATTCAACTCGAAAGCATTTTCCCCTACTTGCTTAGTGAGAGTGTAAGGACCATACCAGAGAGGTCGAATCTTTCTGTGTGGACCTGCAAGTCGTTCCTTCTGAAGCCGCAACCAAACCTTATCACCAACCTGGAAATGATGCGGAATCCTGTGTTTATCATGGCGATTCTTATATTTTTTATTCATTTTCTGTAAAATGTCATGGACTTGGTGCTGAATGTGCTGGATCTGCTCAACAAACCTTGTCGCCTTTTCTGCTTCACTTTTTCCATGAAGTGTGAATTCCATGGCAGGAATTGGGATGCATACATCAATGGGAGCCATAGGTTGGAATCCATAACAAGCTTGAAAAGGACTGTGTTTAGTGGAGCTGTGCAGGGCTCGATTGTATCCATGTTGTATGTATGGCAGGGCCTCGTCCCATGTGCGGGAGTGCTTGGAGTGGTACATACGAAGCATGTGAACAATTAGGCGATTCACCACTTCTATTTGCCCATCAGTCTGTGGGTGAAAGGATGTGGACTTCATCAACTTTGTATCTAGCATTCCCCATAAGGTGGACCAGAAGATGCTCAGGAACCTGCTATCCCTATCAGAAACAATAGACTTGGGGAGCCCAAAGTTGATCCATACATGACTGAAATAAATTTTAGCAGTATCTTCAGCAGAAATATTTTTCTTACAGGAAACCATTACAGCCATTTTAGAAAATCGATCAACTACAACAAAAATACCATCATTCCCATGTTTCGAAGTTGGCAAACCTGAGAGGAAGTCCATCGAGACAGATTCCCAAGGCTTGGTTGGTTCTGGCAATGGTGTGTACAATCCCTGTTTCTTGTTAGTTGGCTTAGCAATTGCACAAGGAGTGCAGGACTTAATATACTTCACCACATCAGTCCTTAGATTAGGCCAGTAGAAATGCTTCTGAAGTACTGCCAATGTCTTGTCCATGCCAAAGTGCCCTGCGGTCTTGCTGAAGTGTGCTTCCCAGATCATCTTCTGTTGTTCACTTGCTGGAACACAGATGTGTCCCATATGGCAGAGGAGATTATCCTGTAGATAGAAATCAGAGACATGTTTTCCTTCACAGAGGGCCTGATATGTGTCTGAAAACTCAGGATCCTTCTCATACAAACTGCACCAACTTGAAGTCTCATGTCCACAAAGATCAAGAATAGTTGTGAGGGCTGCAATTGGAGGGCGGCTTAGGCAATCTGCTGCTGAATTGGCACTTCCCTTCTTATGCTTTATTATCAGGTGAAACTGTTGTAGGTATGTGGCCCATTTCTGGTGTCTCTCATTCCTCAACTTGCTTTGTGTCTGAAGGAACTCCAAAGGCCTATGGTCAGTGTGGATTACTGTCTCCTTCCCCAGAATGTAGTGTTTCCACTGCTTACATGCCTGGACAATGGCATAAAGCTCCTTATCATATATTGGGTACTTCCTGACCGTGTCATTGAATGTTTCACTATGGTATGCAACAGGGTGGCCATGTTGCATGATAACAGCTCCCAAGGCATACTCAGATGCGTCTATCATCAGCGAATGGATGATGTAGATCAGGAAGGGAAAGGACAGGGCCGAGCATAACCTTTCTTTCAGCCCTTCAAATGCTTTCTGTTGTGCTTCCCCCCATTGAAATTTAGCCTTGTTCCCTCCTTTAGTCACCTGATTGAGTGCCCAGGAAATATGTGAGAAACCCAAGACAAACCGGCGATAGAAATTGGCAAGGCCCAGGAAGCTACGAAGCTCTGTAAGATTCTTTGGGGTAGGCCACCTCTGAATAACCTGAATTTTCTCTGGGTCGACATGGACTCCTTCCTCATCCACGACGTAACCCAAGTACTGGACCTTTGTCATCCCAAATGTGCACTTATCCATTTGCATACAGTCTGTGCTTCCTGAGGGTCTGAAGTACTTCTTGAACATGTTGCAGATGCCTCTCCCAGGTCGGGCTATAAATGAGTATATCATCTAGGTAGACCACTACGAAGGAATTGGTGTAGGGCCGCAAGATGTTGTCCATCATCCGCATGAATGTTGCAGGTGCATTAGTTAGTCCGAAAGGCATGACCAACCATTCGAATAGGCCTTCACGAGACTTAAATGCAGTTTTCCAAACATCAGTGGGCTCGACAGGGATCTGGTGATAGCCAGATTTGAGATCAATTTTGGTGAAAAATTTTGCACCGCGGAGCTGGTCCAGCAAATCATCAATCCTTGGGAGGGGGTAGCGATTCTTCACAGTGATTTTGTTCAAAGCCCGATAGTCTATGCAAAGTCTCCATGTTCCATCCTTCTTTGGCGCCAAGATAATTGGACTTCCACAAGGTGAAGAGCTTGGCCTAATATGTCCCTTTTGAATCAATTCCTGGAGCTGCCTCTTTATCTCCTCATTTTCAAGGACTGACCTGCGGTACACAGGGCTATTGGGTAAAGGAGACCCCGGGACCAAATCAATAACATGTTTTACCTGACACTGAAATGGCACTCCTTTAGGTGTCTGGAATAGATCATCATACTCAGTTATGATTTGGTTGAGCTGCTTCTGTTGCTGTATTGAGTGCATGTTCATGGAGGCTGCAACAATTTTGTTTGTAGGTTTTGGCCTGATCATCAAGACGACAAACTGTTTGGTTTTCTCCACTAACTTCTTACATTGTTTGGCACTGATGAGGGAGACAGATTTTGGGGGAATTGTTGTAGCATCTGATCCTTTTGCTCCCTAAGAGCTTCATTCACCATATTTTTGAGAGGATCATCCATCCCGGTGTTGTCCGCCATTGGAGGTCGCCTGCAGCGAACAGGCAAGTATTCTGAAGGATTGTGTGTGGACCACCCAAGCTTTTTGTATTCCGACCTCGTTCTGGGGATCATACACTCTCAAGACGACTTAGCTCTGATACCACTGATCCAAAACCGAGGGGTTTCAGACTTAAGGAACAGATTAACAAATGTGCCAAATGAATTGCAAAACAACTATCTCTGAAAAGAGATGTAAATTACTCAAAGATTTCAAATACATCAATTATCTCTGCCAAGAGATGTCTATCTCTTCTTCCGGTTACATATGTATTTATAATACTTTATAAATACGAAAGGACACCTAGAAAGATGTGGAAGGTCACCAGTCTCGAGGGAGACGAGGTGTTTCATCTTCCAAGACTTACATGTGCACTAATTTTGCGAAACATACTATTTTTAGAATTTACTATTTTTAGACAACAGTACAAAAATCACAGTTTGCGCCCCTTAAACGCGGATTTTGGGGGTCAAACATTGCCGAACAAAGTTCACACCTTCTCATCACATTCTACACATTCCAAGCTTTCCATTGCCTTTTGAACGGAGTCAATCGGAGCTACGGTGCAAAAGTTATGGTCTCTGGAAGTTGCGCCACTAGAATTGCTGCCTGGATCATCTTGGGTCTTATGTTATAGGTAGACTATACTTGGGGTTTTGGTGTTCTTTCAATTTGACTGGTATCACAGAGGTCTATTTCTTGATAATAAATTAGGCTCTCATCGATTGATCAATTATATGGTTGTGATGGAGTTTCTATTTGGCTTGGTCGTTACGAGGAATTATGCACTATCAAGGCTTGAGTCATGGCTCCATGTGGGAAAATATTAAATTCATGAGGCTAGGAACAAAGGTAACACTATCTCATGTACCCGGCTATATTTTTTTATAGAAACCATTTCCATGGTAGGATTGGTGAGAGCAGGGCAAGATTTTTGGATAGGCCTTGTGGGAGAAATTTAATATTGAGGTTGATATCTATTATGTTAGACACATAGGTATATGAATCGTAAGGTATTTGGGCATGATGAAATTATAGTCTAGCTATTACAATCATGATATTAACCATGTTTATTAAAATATTATTGACCTTGTCATCATTTGCAGATGTGTTAGGGATGAATGTCAATGGTTGGACCATAATAGGTTGAGGATAAATAGAGGATGTTAACTCATAAAATAAGGACACAGGAGGTCATGGAGCTAACTTTCCTACTTGAATCATGTTACTCTACACCAATATAGAAATGTCAAAGGCATCAGAAGGCATGTACACCTCATATACTAAATCATAACAACTATATTTAAATCAAGAGATCTACAATAATAGAATAATGCAGAGCGAGAAGAAGGAATTACCAATTGTTGGATCCTATCCCAAGTCCAATAGGATCTGAAATTGAAGTTAAATAACTCTTTAGTTGGTTCCCTTTTGTTTTTAGTGAGTTTCTCTGCGAGTAATAGGTGGTTTGACTTATCTTGAAACTATCTATCTAACCTTTCTCCAAATTCATCCCATTTTTATAGATGTAGGATGGAGGTTTCCATACATTTCCAAATCTTTTCCTTTAAGGGGAACAACCATGAACCTCACTACAAAATCCATTTGGGTTATGTGATGGAATGAACATAAATGTATTATGTCTTTAAGGTGGTCAACAAGGTTTGCATGCTTCTACCCTCAGTAAAGTAGGGTAGTAGCTGGAATGCCATGCCACACATTTATAGCTAGAGGGATATCAAGATTAAAGGTGGGGAAAGAAAAATTTCTTAGATGGACCACAATTATGAGGGGTTGGAGGATTCTTTGTAAGATTTGGTTATGAATAATAGGTTGAGGTGTAGATTGATATCTTTGGGGTTTATGAGGTTCATCAAGTCCTTGGAAATATGTAATCCTTATTATCCTCTTGGGTGAAAATTGTAAGTGTTAAATAGTTTATTGAGTAGTAGTTCTCCTTGTTGTGATTCTTCTCATATTCTAAAGGGAACAAGAATTTTCGAATCAAATTCCCAAGAGAGTCATCAGTGCATGTAGATGAGGTTAAAAACTTGTAAATCAAGGACACACTAATTATTAGTTGCTAACTAGAACATTTAAAGGAAAAATCAGAATATGAAAAAATATTTAAACAAAGTGTAGACCTACTCCCATTGGGTGTGCCAAAAACTGTTTTCATTAAATATGTGCACCCATACACTACTATTAATTTTAAATGTCTTTATATATTTACAACAATAATGGGAATTTTCATGAGGTGTGGGACATTAGCTCCTTGGGGAAGACCTCCAGATAAGGTAGGATTCATTTCCTAAACTATTATAATGCTACACTAACCTACTCTAGCTAACAATGTGTAAAGAAAAGCGGGAAGAAGAATGACTAAAAATAACTAAGTCCGATGATACACTAGAGAATAAGGGACCACTCTCCTTAATAAAAGAGAAAGAGGATGAATACAATGAAAAAAGGGTAGGGATTATCCACAATCAACTTTGTATTAAATCATACTCCCACTCTCTGCATTAGTGACATAATGGACTGAAATTACGCAAGTATAATATACACACACCATACAACAACTGAAAAAAAAGGATAAAAAACATTAACATGAAACAAAGGATATAGAAGAGCTAAAATCAAGTCATATTAATGTCTTAATAGATACATAATTTGTTATAGTTATTGAGAAGGCACTAGATACATCACACAAGTTCAAAAATAGGTATGTAAATCAAAATGTTCAAAAACCCACATTCAAGAGAGCATCCCTTTATAATATGAACTGATCTCTACTATACCACAAAAGAGATAGGGAAGAAGAAGAAGAGAGAGAGGATGATCAAAATATACTTTAAATATCTCTTCTTCTCATATCTATCTTCTCTAAAGTGATCAAAATCCTCTGAAAGATGTCTAATTTAACTTATATACAAAAATCCACCTATTTGCACATTCTTAGGATCTCTACAGATGGGAATGATGATCCATAAACATGAATCATGGATTTGAGAAATATCTTTCCATAAAACCTAATAAAACCCTCATGAGATGTCAAACTAATTTGATTCTAGTCTGTTGGATGTCTCCATCTCCAAGGAATGAGTATATATTTGTTTTCAAGCTTATCTCTTAGTTAAACACCAAGGTAAGTCATGAGATCAAGAAAATGAAAGTAGATCAAGTATTCGATTGTTTAAAAACTATGATTTCACCCTTGGGCCCATGTAATAGCTCATCCCTTTGATTCACTACTAATTCAACCTCTTAACTACATTTAGGTGGCGCCAAGAGGGCATATTTTAGATAATAGCATTACAAAGTCATATGGAAAATGATTAGATCTAGTTTTGGATAGAAAAGACACCTTAAGACTCTATCATTGATTTCTCTCAAGTCTCTTTAGCATTCTCTTTGAAACTAAGCCTCGAGTATATCTCCCTTTTATACACTTCTAATGGTACTAGTTGCAGGTGAAATGGAGGATCCAATAAAGATATATGACCCAAAATCCAAACCTTTGTTTGTGTCCTTTAGTGACGCTCCCAATTTTTAATTTCCATTAGAACAAACCGTCAATACATTGTAGCTAGTATCGAGGCTTTGTCATGTATACACTAGTGCCCTGTGTCCTCCATCTGCTCACTTATTTTCCATAGTTTCTTGAGATTTAACCTCCAAATGACCATTCTGAATCTCGTGATCTCAAGGCCTGCTCATTTGAAGTACCCATTTTGAATTTATACCTTTAAAAATCATGGGAACATGGATTTGTCCATGTGGCTTTTTGTCATGGATTCATGATTTTGGGATCTTTGTGTTCCTCCTCATCCCATTCATTTTACTTTGTGAAACTTATGGGACCATGAGGCTCTAAGGTGAAAATACGTGTATCTATCTTTAAATCTTGGGATCTCATAACTCTCGAGCTATATTTTATTCTTTGTGAATACTGTTAATTTTCACTGAAACTGTTAAAGCCTCAACATCCATGATAAATTTTCTTCTTGGATTCTCAGGTTCTCAGGTTCCTTGGAAATATTTTTCTTCTTTATATCAAATAATGGGTGTGCTGATCTTGGCCACATGTCTTTCCTCACCACTTGTTATTAATCCACGACCAAAACAAATTTATAACTTGAAAAGTAATTAAGTCCCAAGATTTTCAAGGTGTTGTTTGCCAACACTTGTCCCATCCTTTATCCATTAAGTTTGATGGCTTCATTCTAGCGTAAAACTGAAGGAATTATCCATTTTAAACGTTTTTTACCCTTATTAGGGAAAAATACACATTTCTTACTAGTTTCTACTTGGTTTATCTTGCACGAGTCTAGAGAAAATGGGGGAAGCCATTAAAACAAGTTTTTAACACAAAGGAGGCTCCAAAATTCCTTCATAACTCTATTTAAAAGCATATAAGTCTTTTATTTATTACTAGTTGCCAAAAAATGAAGCATGGTGTTCATTTTAGCAACAATAATGAAGTATAAGTCAACACAAGGCTTTTAGTAAATAGATTTGAATCACCAATGGACAAAGGTGCAAAAGATATAATTTGACAATGTTTTATGTTAGATGTCCACTTTGTAGGCATCCCTCCAATTTTAAAGGTTATCCCTAGGTGTAGGACTTAAGCATTTGTGAAGCATATTTGTATGTGTCCATGGAAAATATATATCCCACTTTTAGGTCATGTATATCATTAAAGTCTAGTGTGTAGAGAAGTATATAAATAAAGTGCGAAAACATGATAACCATAGAGGGATTAAGCCTTAGGCAAACTAGGCAGTTGCCTAGGGCGCCAGCCATCAAGGGGAGCCTGAATCTAAAAATTTCCTTTTTGTCCGTTAATTTTAGAACTTAAAATAATTTATTTGAAAAATTAATATTGAACAACCCATTTATAGATATTATTGTATAGTAACATAAATTTCACACATACACATAAAAAAAATTGCAATGTTTTTCCAAGTAAAAGAAAATATCACATATGATTTTTTTGGTATTGTTACCCATTCTATGATGTAGCTCCAGATTATGTAGGTGTGTAATTTGTTTTAGAAAAAGGTTAATGTATTTTTTATAATGTTCTTGGTGTATCTAGTAGAGGTGAGTATAATTAAAGGAAAAAAGTATTTAATTTTCTATTCTTAATTTTGTGGGAAAATTTTCTATTATTTTGTTATGGAGGAATCCGTAGGCCTAGTCCAAATACGACTCTTCACAAAACCATGGGAGCTACATAAACATTTTTGTTTCTTTGGAAAAAAATGGTGCTTTATTTCAGGATAGAGTTCATGTCACCTACTTGATAAGGCTAAATTAGACTTGTAAGAAGCCTTGTATAAAATATTGTATTTTTGCATTCTGAGCATCTCCTACGATTAAATTTTTCCATCCACAATATATTTTTCATCCTTCCGTGATAATTTAATAATATATTTTTATTATTATTTTATTATGACCATGATGTAAATTTAAAAATACAAAAATATAGACATATTTTATTTATTTACTTTATGGAAAAAAATATTAAATAAATTTTTGAGGGCGCCCACTCAAACTATTGCCTAGGGCGCTCCCAACCGTTAATTCGGCCCCGATGATAACATTAGTGTTTGAATCTATATAATAACAAAACAAGTTACATCCAAGTCTTGGTTTTCTATTTTTAGAGTATTGGGATGTATTTTTATTTGCTTGAATATCTAAACATATGAATGGAGCTAAAATGCACTTTGGGCCCTATGCCATAGGTTGTATACAATAGAATAATAAGGATGGGGTCCTAGGTAACTATGATTCCATTTCTAATCGCATAAAACCCCTCAAATGTGTTGCATCATCATTTTATGTGTAGGTGTCGATTCGAGACTAGGTGTCATAAGAATGAGTAGTGTTAAATAAAGTAAAGATAGTAGAATAATAAGCATATATATGACAAATGAACTATCTAAAAGTGTTCATGTCGATTTAATTTGAAATAAAAAAATGTGGCGGTAGAAATTTCGATTTTATTTATGCTTTGATATCGTCATGAGAATTCATTCAAGATTATGGTTGGAAATAAGACGTATATTTAGATTAGTAAATACATATTAACTTTTAAATCGAACATACATATAAATTATTAAAAGATATATCAATTAGAACATGTGGGAAATATAGATAGATAAATAATAATGTACTTAAATATTTTGAAGGTTTAGAAGTTGATCTAGGTGTGAATGTCATACCCCTTTACTTCCGCTCTAAATTTCTAATAAAAAATAAGGTAATTTTTTTATTTATTATAATATATTTATGATTTCAATCCTTTTTGAAACCACATGCTCACATGATGTACAACAAGGTATGGTCGATCATACATACATTAACGAACAACTAATTTGTTCATGTACCACGACATTGAGATAAGGTCCAGTAAATGGTAGTTGAGTTCAAACATGTGTTCATCCCATGGGTGAATTCATAGGTACTTAGTCAATGCCTAATGATACTTTAATTAAATTTACTAGGTTATCAAAAATGATTTAGGCTTCTAAACTATGGTATATCGGGGAAGATTCTTCTTATAGAATTAACATGTCATGGAAATATGTATAAAATATATTTATATTCTTACATACTTTTGAAGCAAGGAAGAAATAGATGAATGGTTGAAATATTGTTTATGATGTATGTACCCATACGAATTGAATCTATTTTGTGGATCAATCAACCACTATAATCTCAAGATACAAGATGACTCCTAATTTGTATATAAGAAAAAATATTATATTAACAATATACTTCAAATGAGGACTTGAATCCCTTATGTAAATCATTGTTTAAAGAAAATGTGTTTAGGATTTAAGAACTTATATTACATTCCAATAATTATTAATCCAAAGTATTACTCATGTTCCACTATGTTCGAGAGTATATGAAGTGAAAGCTTTAGCTTGGCTTCCTTATCATAAAGTCTTCCTTCTTAGTTTCCTATAAGGTCATAATATGTTCTCCTTCTTTCTATTTGTGGTATTAACTATCAATCACATGTGGAATGTGAGATAAAAATGTCTTGAAGAGGGTGCATTGAATAAGTTAAACTTGAGGGAGATTAACATATGAGGAGGAAAGGGGACAATGAAGAAGGATTTTGAGGGAGGATAAGTCTAAGGTTGTGGAAAATGTCAAGGGAAACCTACTTAGAAATCCTCTTTCTTAGAACCAAGATTGTTTGAAACACATGTCATGTGTGTCAATAATTTGAAGGAGAAAGGTGGTGTGGTGTGCGGTCGTTAAGGCAATGTATGTGGTTGATTAATACTTCCAAAGGAAACTTGCACATGTCTGAATCCCAAACTCTACATATGTTAGATAGGGAAACTCTATGTTTAGTGTTCCTTATGTTTTCAATTTCATGCACATTTACGAATAAATTTTCTTTGTAGTAATTACGGTAGTGATTAGGGTTTTCCCTTATCAAGCATTGTTGATGACGGTATCTATCAATGACCATCGCTTAAAACCTTTACCTCTCATTTATGTGATACGTGTTAGGCACAATTACTAAGAATCACATTTGGAAATGCCTATTAATGTGATTAATGTTTGAGGCATTAGCAAAGATGAAATTCAATCTTGAATGACCCTTAAAGAAAACACTAATTCTGTTGATCCCATTATCAAATGAAAATTCAAAACAAATCAAATTAGAGGGATCACTAAGATCTTGGTGAAAGCATAATCTTCGATGTTATATCGAAGAAAAGAGAAGCACAATGGTGAGATGAGGCATTCACCTTATAAGGGTTTGTGGAGGAGGATGAGTCAAGAAAGATAACAAAAGGTGTATTCTAAGGTAGAAAAAGGAACATGATGCCCTTCTACGAGACCTCCTATCCTAACTCGGAAATATCTCTAAAAACATTCATGACACACGATATAGTTGCTAATAAATTTGGTTCGATTAAACAAATGCAATATAATAATAATCTGACTGTCATTTAATTCATCCGAGATAGACAAATATATAGGAAGAGAGTTTCCTATAAAGTAGGAAACTACTCTTCTATTCTAGTGAGTTGTTTCAACAACAAAACAACTCCGTTACAATTATATAATTATGGAGCACTAACAAACCTAAATTCCTAACATCCTAGTGTGAACATGGGGAAAACACCATCGCCAACCAAGAAACATGCCAATTTGTAGCTTGCACATGGTATCGATACTCAACTATGACTGTGGGAACTACATCATCCATGAATAGGGGCCCATCAACCTATCTAGGTGAATACATGAATTGGGACCCATCAACCAATTCACATCAACCATCAAGTCAATTTGATCAAGAACACTTCCTGCTATAGTATCAATGGTACAAATATCCACATCATCATCATCATAGGGGAAACACAAACATTGTATTGCACACAGGAACATGGATGCTCATCTATTCTTATTCATCACACACAAAGCAAAAAAATGTCACTAAAGCAGTATGCGACCTCTGAGGAAGTGACGAACTCAAGGATGTTGATTGTCCTCCTACCTCCATTGCCTCCATTATCCAATACATACGATGCTAACTCACCAAATGTGATCATAAAAAAAAGTACAATATGCCCCCTTGATTTAGACTTGGACGCTCGGATAACACCGAAAATACATCCGTAAGGATTTTTTTTTCTATGACTTTTTTTTGACAAGACATTATTGTACAAGGTGACTTTTTAAGAAATTTGACAACTACATGGACATGACAAATTTGAAAATGTGACTTGTTAACACTTAGACAATACTAAATGACTTAAAATGACAAATAATAATACAATAAAGAAATTGTTTTTAAAAAAAAAAAAAACTATTACCTTAACAAACGGACAAGATGTCTCCAATGATATTTTAAAAACTAACAAGAGATCATTTATCATAACTATAACTTAAAAAGTATTGACACTATTAAAATTTTAACAATACCATGTAAAGATCAATGTAAGACTTATAAATATGACTTTGACGATATTTAAGGTAAATTGACTTGAAATTAAATGGCATACTAAACTTTTAGATGAGGACACATGATATCTAAGACTCTTTACCATTCGATTTCCACAGGTTGTGTGTGGATGTGAGTTGAGTTATGTATAAAGTATAACACCAGGACGTAATTTCTATCAGGGCGACCGCCACAACATATCACGATCATATCTGATAGAGGCCTCCATAGGAGCACACATGTTGTTGAGTTGAATGCAGGGTTTGTTGGACGAAGAGAATAGACATCAGGAAGCCTGTTTTGGATGGGGATGACGTTGCGAGTTCAGATATCTGCAAAGCGACCAAAATGCTAAATAAATTTTTGGAGTTGATTTTTAGATCAAAAATTGGAGATTCTACTTCCACATCCACACGACTATGTAATTCTCTCAAATACATAACCGTGGAATCAAGATCATCCAGATCTGCAGATGCATCAATTGACTGTGGTATATAAGGTAGAGTGGAAAGAGTATGAGATACCACACACAGACAAAATCTTCATGGTGATAGAAAATTTATGCACTGTACACACAAAATTATCGGTTCTTGGAAATATGCTAGAATTGCTCCATTTATAAAGTAATAGATCCACACAATTGCGTTGTTCTAGCTGCGTCTTTCACTAAAATATTTAATTTTCTAAACAATTTATTCTAAAAACAATACACAGTTTCAAAAAGATAATCACGCATCAAATGGGGCAACCAGAACTTTGATTCTCCCTCTCAATTTTTACACCATCTGAACAACAACGCTCTGATACCAAATAATAGATTTGGTTCAGATTAAACAAATGCAATATAATAATAATCTCATTGTAGTTTAATTCATCCTAGATAGACAAATATAGAGGAAGAGAGTTTCCTATAAAGTAGGAAACTACACTTCTATTCTAACGAGTTGTTTGAACAACAAAACAACTCCGTTACAATTATATAGTTATGGAGCACTAACAAACCTGAATTTCTAACAGCTTCGAGGAAATAACCAAAGAACCCAGAGTTGTCTGATATATGTGCATTGTCAGAATTTTCATGCATTAGTGTAGTTTGGAAAAAAAGATATCAACGTAAGCAGTTTTTAACATTACAAATCCAACTGCCACTATTGTGGATAGTTTTAGATTGTTTATTGTATATATGTACGTGATGGTCTCTACTTTTACAGTCTGTGTTTTGTCAATGCAATGGAGGATTAGTGATTTGTGGGTCTATTTCTATTATTCTGCAGCAGACACTAGGTTGGAAATCAAAGGATTAACACTTGGGGTATTTCACACACTTTTTACATGACTCGGATTGTTGCTTGACAAATTTTATATGGTATCTACACTCCAGTTTATCATCTTGATCTCAATGCAAACTAGGGTGATACCATCAGTGGTGTGAGGAAATGCTAGATGTGAGCAAATATGAATCATAATACTCATAACAAGATCCATGATGCAATACGATGTTGAGCTCAAAGGATCCTCAATGTAAAAATTAATGTCCGTTGATCCTAAAACCAAATGAAAATCTAATATTGATTGATGTTAAGGGTTTAAGTAGAGATAAATGACAAAACAATATTTTATGCTAGCATGAATTCATATGACATCTATGTGTTGTTATAATTTTCTCACATCATTCTAGTTTGGAAATAAGGCTATCGATGTAGTTATTTTGTTAACAATAAAAATATAACAACCAACATTGTGTAGTATTATTTGTGGAATATAATTTATAGTTTACCTTTATTTTTTGTGTACATATAAAGTGATGGTGTTTAATTTAATAGTCCACGTTGTAAAAGTCGTATGATATTCATGTGTTGTTGGAATTTTCTCACATTGGTTTAGTTTGGGAAAAAGGTTATCAATGTAATTACTTGTTAACATTACAAATCCAACAATTAGCATCATGCAATATTGTTTTGTAGCTGGCCTTTCTTTTTTATGTACATATAAGTGATGGTAATTACTTTTATAGTCTCCATTTTTGATGCAATGGAGGATTTATGATTTGTGGGGTTGTTATTATTTTGTAATGGGTGGTAGGTTGTGGATCAAATGATTTTCACCGGGGTCTTTCCACCCCTAATGTTGACAAGTACAATTACAAAATGTAACATGAGTCAACGTAATAAAATATAGTATCACTACAAGATAATGGGCCTTTTATCCACAAATATTTCACAATTTCTTTGTGGGTATCTTATTCAAAATTGTGAATCCAAATTTGTGGACTCCACCCACAATAAAATTGTGAAAACAAGAAATTGTAGAACTTCCCACAATTTTAAATTTGTAGAAAGCTGTCACAAAGATAAAATGTGAAACTTTTCACAAATTTAAATAATGTAGAAATTGCCACAAATTGAAAATTGTACAAAATTTCACAATATAAAATATGTGAATTGTAAACTTGATTTGAAATGTTGTTTTAATACAATTAAAAAATAAAAATTACAACTAATTTTATATTAATTTTTTTGAATTAATTTTTTATGTTCTTAAAACTATTCTTAAAATTTATATTTATGATATTTTTAGAACAAAAATTAAAATTAAAACTAAAATAATTATAAATAAGATTAATAAATAAAAAAATTAAATAATTTTAATTTGGTTTGATAAAAACTAAATGAAATTGATTGTTAAATAAAATAAAAACATAACCTTACACCTTACACTATACAAATATGAAATTTTGATTGATGGTAAGCGAAAACTACTACATATTATTACTTAGACACCTAACTTACAAAAAAGAACTCTAAATTAAATATTCAATAGTTATACAAAATGTTATAATAAAGAAACGTAACTTGATTTTGATGTAAAAAACTATTTCCAGCCACAAATTAAAACCTTAAACAATAGCACAAACATGGGTAAAAATCATTGAACCAATTGGTATTCAGTTTAAATATAGGATTTGAGTTCTTTCTCATGATTTTTTAAATATGAAGGTTTGATATTTTGATATCAGATCTCTTACAATCCCTGCTAGATTCCACTCTTCTTTTTACTCATCCACTAGTTCCTTACTGGAACCACAATTTTTTTTTCAAAATAAATCCAATGATTTCATATTAAACCATTCTCATCAATTAGGATGGTTTTATTTCACGATTAATTCCTCCGTAAATGTCACAGCTTGAATCACGCCTCAAATTTTTCTGTATAAAACAAAATCTGGTATTGTTTTAACTTCTTCATTACATATCTCAAGGATCCAGTGATGCCTTAGCTTTCTGCACAAAATATTCTAATATTTTAGAAAATGTAAACAAGACATCATTTTAAATGTATGATTGAAAAACTTAACACTATGCATGGGGAATAATTTATAATATCATATATTAAAGTTGCGGAAATAAATAAATATGTTACTCCATGAATAAAATAGAAGTACTCCATTCAAGTAGTCTAGAAAACCAATGAAGATATCATGTTCCCTGCATAGAATGTTGAAGGGAGATATTTTCTGCACAAAAATCACGTGAAAGATGACTAGTTAACATTTGAATTGAAACAAGATTAACAAGACGATTTATATTTTCTTCACCTTGAATGTAACTCCATCTAGTCATATCCTTCTGAGTCGAACGAATAAATTGAATCTATTGCATATTCATTCAGTTATATGCATGCGTTAAGTTCTCTCTAGCTAGAAACAATCAATTGCATGCATAAATTTAGCAAAAATAATTGCATGAATGTAGCAATGTAATTAGTTACACACATTACAAATATTCTTTCTTTAAATTCATGAAAGATCTAAATTTATTAGTATTAAAAAAATGATTAAAAATAAATAAATTATATTCATTTTATTTTATTTTTAAATTATATATATTTAAATTATGAACAAATTGATTATAATTTAATTTTACTATTTATAATTTCATGATACTTTTGATTTACATTAAAGCATAAAAGATCATTATTTATATTATTCATTTTAAATTTAAATAATGTTTCAAATTTTTATAATGTAAAACAATTTTTTAAATAATATTTATTATATGGAGTACATATTTATTTTAATTGTAAAAATTAGATTGATCCAACTAATATTTTAATAAATTTATATATTTTCTAGTTTACTAAAAAAATTACAATTAAGTATTTTTTTAATTATAAATGTGTATATAATTTATGATTAATTTTGATATTTTAAATAAATATATGTTAAAAATATCAATTGGATATATATTATGTCAATATAATTATATTAATGTGTAATGGTTGAAAGAGTACTATTCATTTTAAAAAAAGGTTTGAAACTCCGAACATGATTAAGATATACTATTTTAAAAATGAATTTTTAAAGAAAAATTAAAATTCGTTATTAAGTTTGAATAGATATCAAAATTTAGATACATTTAAATTTAAACACATCAAATCATTCTTAATTTACAAGGTATGGTCCCTTTCACCATAATTAGTTTATCTTATATTGTGTATTATATTATACTATAGTATTGTAGATTATCCTCAATACTACTCACAAAAAAAAACTTCCCACAACTAAGCTTTAATGGATATTTTAAATATAATTTACTTATAAATTTTAAATTTTGTGGATGGTACACATTCATAGTTTTAGTGATGTATAACTAGACTTTAGGAGGTATGATGCTATTGTATATTATCAATCAAGTTATGTAGTGCATTGAATTATAGAAAATGCATATATTTTTTATTTGAAGGTTATAATACATAATCAAAGTTTTAGCAATATAGTATTTTCCCATTTATCATTTGAATCAAAATATTATGAAAATCATGGAATAATGAAACATAACATAATATATATTATCAATAAATATAATTATGTGGATTGTCTACAATACATAAATTTTATATTTGTAGATAATATGATGATACATCATATAGTGTAGATTAAAAATGTATAGTATAGATTATTAATAGTTAGAGTTGTGTAAGGAAAAAATGTTCATAATTAATATATTTTACATTTTGTGAATAATAAATACTCTAGTGGACTAAAATATTAGTTTTTGGAATGATCTTTAAAATGTTCTTCTAATTTCCATTTTGTTGAAACATAAAGATAAAATATAATCTTTTCACAATTAAAATTTTATAGTATGAATATTTGACAATATTAAATTATCTACAATTATAATGTTATACTATGAATATTCCACAATTATAAATCTGATTTAATTAAATTGTGGAATATCTACATTGTAGCATATAAATGTTATTCATTTTTGTTGATAATTCACATTTTTACTACAAAATGATTAATTTGTAGATAACATTGTGGATAAATGATTGTAGTTGTAGTAGTGTATCAAGCTTAAGAATAAAGTTGTACCAAATCTATTTTTAGCCACATGGAGGTGTCATTAACTTGTCTCATTACTTCTACGATGTTTGACAACTAACCCATACACAACTAAAAGAGATGGATTTTTTTAGAAAATATGGGGAAATGGGATTCACTATTTATTTATTTTATTTTTGTGGCAAAACTATTTTCAGTTGGACAAAATTTAATGTGTTAGATAAGACGAATAAATGAATGGAAAGTTAGAAAAATGCTAGAATTAAATACCTATATGTCTTGCACCTATTTCACAACTCAAATTGTTCTGACCAAATAATATATGCTATTTGTGATCCACTTTATCATCATGATCTTGCTTTTATTATTCTTATGACCACAATTTGTGCTTAAACGGGCCAAAAAAATGGGGAAAATCCAATTGGTTACATGTTCGAACATGGATATGGCTACAAGAAAATGATTAAAGAACCAAAGTCATTTGATATTTGTGTGTAGTGATAATTTTCTTACATCGGTCTAGTTTGGAAAAAGATTATTGACATAATGAGCATCTATTTTATCAGAATTAGTATTAAGATTAAGAATATTTTTGTACCGTGTCTATTTTATTCCATACAAAGGGGGCTCGGTAAGCATTGGTAACTTGTCTGTTAGTTCTCGACGACAATAACCGACCCTTACACAACTAAAAGAGATGCATTTTTTAGAAATCATGAGGAAAATGGGTTATGCTATTTTTTATTTAATTGTTTATAACGTCGATATTTTTGATTGAATGACACTTTATTTGATAGATAAGATAGATATATGAGCAAAAAGTTGGAAAGAAAAAAATAGGAATTAAATACATGTATGTCTCACACCTATTCCATGACTAAAAACGTCCTTGAACAAATAATATCTGCTATTTGTGCTCCATTTTATCATCTCAATGTCACTTATATATTATTCTTATGAGTACAAATTGTTCTTAAATGGCAAAAATTAATAATGAAAAAAATATAGTACATTCTACATTCAAAACCCAATTCCACCTTAGGTGTAATAAAACCAATAAAAACCCCATTTAAATCTAAAATTTAATTGTTTATAATGATTTGCTTCCATTAATTTAAATGTTCATGGATGTTGGTGTGTCACTATGTGGGATTTTAACACTTGGCATTCCAATTATGTGGCATGCAACATACAAAATGCACGTTTCCTTTCACCAGCTCATGTAGATTGATAGAAATTTACAATGAATCTCTTATTATAGATACCCACAGATGGTGAATGGAAGCACAACCAGTACACACAATATGTGGATATTAATAGCGTTTATATATATATATATATATATATATATATATATATATATCATAGTGGGAACATAAAAACTATATTTGCAGAGAAGTAAGGATCCCAAGTGAATGAAACACTTTGTGTAGGCAGGATTTGTTGCAGGAAATACAAATTACGGCCACCCATCTCAATATTGCGGCACAGGTTGCTAAAGATAATGTACTCCTCCATAGATCAAGATTGGCCTGAATTATTACCAAAACAATTTTCAATGAAATGTTGAAACATAGAAATGAAGCAAGTTGCATGGCCTAACGCGTTCATTGAAACTGTGAAGCCCTTCCCTGAATTTGGTACCACGGGAGACACCGCCGACCAGAAAAAGGAACTCGCCACATTTCTATAAGATTTGTTTATTTTAACTGAGATAAATGAATAATATAAGTAAGTGAGGAAAAACGTTGGAAGGTATTGGAAGGTCCATATGCATGGGGACAGGGGTTAAATTTGACGGTCACCTCTATCCGTCAAGAAATTTTTTTGTGACGGTTTTGAACTAGTAACACCTTGCATATGACGTTTGTTTTTTATTTTTGACTTTCATGATTATGATTTTTCATAGAGATACAAAAATATATATTTTCCATGTAATAAAACCATATAAAATAGACATTTTTGACATAAATGAAATCACATTCTATTCTAAGAATGTGTTAATATATCTAAGAAACACTAACTTAAAAATATTTTGGATATATTCATATTAGAACCCATAATCATCCCATGAAATAATTTCAATAGAATGCATAGAATTAATTAAAAATTAAAATTATCAATATTATTGTCATGGTTAAAATAATATACATCAATATTTTTGAAAATTTCAACATTAAACAATATAATCCCTTCAACATTAAACATTGAAATTTGAGATGCCTTCAAAGGTGTTTGACGCCTGTTTAGACGTTTTGGCATATTTTAGCCGTAAAAAATAGCTGATTTTATTTTCACCCCGTACCAAGGGATGGGCAAATATTTTCACGGACTGTCAAAGTGACGTGCATTTTCAAAATTAGCCGTTTCCAGTTTTATATATATATATATAAGTTAAAGATAGCTAGGCTTATAACCAATGACAATTGGCTGTCTCATCGTGATTACATCTTTTAAATTCTACATGCACTAGCAAATTAGTAATCTGGACTCTGCGTACAGGAAGTCTGACATCGATGTGATGGATATTAGGAGTAGGGTGAGGCCCGAGGCCGAGAGGATTATTTACTATGGCAACTTGACAAGCCATATAAAATTAAGAAATAGATATTATATAATTTTTGAAAAGATGGTTGTCGATTTATGCCTTGCATATTAAAGATTGGTTTTGTAAGATTTGAAAAGATTTTAAGGTCTATCCACTTTAATTCATTTGGTTGTCTTATATTTAATATCCAATGGCCAACATTGAAGTTTTGTTTTTGAATTTATAAACCATTGAAATATCTAATCACTCAGCTGGTTAAAAATTAGATCTTTGAAGCAGAGTTGAGAAGTGAGAGCATGGATTGTGGACGTATGTTCAAAGTATAATAGAGAGTCGATTTCTGTATTTTTTATGAGGTTGTTTAGAAACATCTATTATTGCTCCATTTGGTGTGGCCATTTGAGAATTTACTGATTTGAGAATTTGGAAGATTAAGGAGCTTGAAAATTTTAGAGTTGCACACACAGTTGACAAAAGCTTTCATTATGGTTCCTCCTTCAGTATTTATCTATCTAGAGCATATCTGGTAAGAAATTGTGCTTAGTTTATTCCCCCAAATTTATTAATACTTATTCTCTTCAAATTTAAATCAATCTATCGGGTTTCTTTTTTTTGCCCTTCTCTCGTATTTGTAATGTTTTCCTCGGGTAAAATTTCAAGAGGATTTTATTATCATTTGTTCTCTATGAGTATCAAGAGCTAAAGGACTGTGTCTGTAAATCCCTTTCTGCAAGTTTCCAAGGTACCATTGACATATGTTTTCATAAATTTGATCTTTTTTGAAGATATGTTAATGTGTAGTGAGGATGCTATAATACTTAGTTTAAATTGATTTCTTTATTAAAAATGATATCAAACATTTGATTTTTGAATATATATTAATGTGTATTATCATTGATATGAGACCCATCTAAATGTTGTAAAATATGTTGTACTAATTGAATTTATTATTAAATAAAGAATATATTATCTTTTAGGAAAGTATTGTTTAATGTTGAAATTTTCAAAAATATTGATGTATATTATTTTAACCATGACAATAATATTGATAATTTTAATTTTTAATTATTCTATGCATTCTATTGAAATTATTTCATGGGATGATTATGGGTTCTAATATGAATATATCCAAAATATTTTAAGTTAGTGTTTCTTAGATATATTAACACATTCTTATAATAGAATGTGATTTCATTTATGTCAAAAATGTCTATTATTATATGGTTTTATTACATGGAAAATATATATTTTTGTATCTCTATGAAAAATCATAATCATGAAAGTCAAAAATAAAAAACAAACGTCATGTGCAACGTGTTACTAGTTCGAAAACCGTCACAAAAAAATTCTTGACGGGTAGGGGTGACCGTCAAATTTAACCCCTACCCGTGAATATGGCGGTGTAGAGCAACATGGATGGAATGTATTCAAACAAATTCATAGAATATCTAAAAAAAAAAAAAAAAACATCTAGGTACCACGAATGTGTTAGATTACCGAGTAATGGAGGTCAAAATAATGTGTGGTTTAGATTACGAGCACACAAGAATAAATAATTATTTAGTGAGTTACACTTTATGCAACAAAGAAAAAATTAAGGTAAAATAAGTTTTCATGGTCAAGAGACAAGCTTCGGAAATAAATTATATGCAATAGAAGTTTCAAGCTATTTAATGTGCTTCATAACACTATTACACTTGAGGCATTTTTCAAGGTACTACACCAAATTATTGACGAGGATTGATCCCGTCGTCAGTACAATAGATTTGTAGCTTTCACTTCCACGTGGATTTACATGAAAAGATTACGAGCATGCAATAATAAAAAATCATTTTGTCAATTACGGTATAACAAGAAAAAAATAAGTTACAATAAGTTTACATTACGAAGAGACAAGTTTCGAGAAATAAATAATATGCAATAGACGTTTCAAGCTATCCAATGTGCTTCATAACATTATTACACCGAAGGAATTCTTCAAGTTATTACGCCAAAGGCATGTCTCAAATTAGACAAGGGGGTTGCGGGTTGTTGGCTCGACAAGGTTGAGACATGTCATATCAATCAAATCAAACGAAGTGTCTTTGATAAATCAAATGGTCTATAACCTTCTCTAAATTTGCCACATTAGAAGCCTTCACCACATGTTAGCCTCCGAGAAGATTGCATATCACTCATCAGCTAACATGGACCCCGAAACTTGAACTTGAAAACAAAGAATCTTCTGCAACAACTAATGAGTCAGACTCTTGCCATACACCTCTGATTTTGTTATGTGACTCTTATTTTTGTAGTTTAAATAGCATATTGGATTTTGGGGAACACCAATTATGAATTGGAAACTAAGTAGTTGATTCAACACGAAATACAAGACTCCGCTTTCTTTAGTGGGTCCTTTGCTTCAATATTCATATTTTACAACAAGAAGGAGAAAATAACAATGATGAGCCTGGTATAAGAGACCAGAAGCTATAGTCCATGGATGGATTCAAAACCCAAATTTCCAGTTCTATATGCCTCTTTTGGAAGCCTCATTCACATGCCAAATGCCTAGTAAATAAGATCGCCATGAGTTTCTTACGGAGTGGTAAGTACATTCTGTGGGTAATCTTTATGGATCTTATCCACTCTAAATCCTCAAATGTTTTGTCCCATGGATTTTTGGAACAAGGTGGTAGGGAAAAAAATAATAATATTGTGGCACCTCAACTATCAGTATTAAGTCATTTATCATTGGGAGGAATCATGAGTCATTGCTGATGAAATTCAACATTAGAAAGCGTGAAGTTTGGACGTTCTAGTGCAGGTGATGGTTGACACCGAATTTAATTACACTTTCTTGAAGCCACTAGGAAAAAATATTCAACTATGACGCAACTTCCGCATGA
The DNA here is from genome assembly GCA_018340775.1 of Taxus wallichiana var. yunnanensis. Taxonomy (NCBI): domain Eukaryota; kingdom Viridiplantae; phylum Streptophyta; class Pinopsida; order Cupressales; family Taxaceae; genus Taxus; species Taxus wallichiana. The sequence goes on from CM031244.1 coordinate 11,911,275, forward strand.
GTCCACCTCCAACAAATAACTTTTTCCAAAGCAAGTTGCTGCATGGAACCCAACATGTCTCACACTATCACGAACGGCTTCGGGCTAATGATGGTGCCCATCTACAACTCTCTTGTCACCGAGTTTGTTTTATTTGATATATGATTCAATTTCTTACCCGATTCCACTCAATCCAACCCGGCTATATGTCCACTATCTCGACCAAAGAATATACCCAAACCGGGTCGGGTATCAAGTGCCCCGATTTCAACTTTATAAATGAGTGAGGTCTTTTCTTCGGATCTATTATCAACATATACTTGTCATCTTGTTCCACAAAAACTAATAAAATCTCAAGTACGTGTTGAAATTCCATTCTTACGACATGGAATTAAAGTTGGTCACAAAGCACAACATGATGCCCAATTATGTGGTGGTGGAGTGGCAATACATGGAAAACAAGTTGTTTCCTTCCAACGATCCTCTCACGGTGTGTCATAAGGGTGGAAATTTGTTAAAGAGGTTCATGAGGCTCGAGAACGGGAGCTAAACCAAACCTTGTTTCTCATTGCATACGACCAGCATGGGGGCTTCTTCTGCCATGTTCTCACGTCTAAAACGAATATGCCCTCTCGTGGGCCCTGACCCCTTCTTCTTCAACTTTGGCAAGTTCGGGGTTTGAGTCACGGTGTTCGTGATCTCACCCTCGATAAATAAAGAAATATGTGTCATTGAAATTCATCTTAAATTCAATTCTCCACAATTATTAAATATAAACACACACGCAGCGCATGAGCTTTGATGGTCTTATTAGTAAAAATCCATCCTTGTAATTCGCAGATTTGTTTGTTGTCCATGCATACTACACCAACAAGCCCACCCTTCTCAAGAGATGTAATTTTATATTTAATACGCATCTTATCAATATCTTTGCTATGTTGGTTGACATTGAAATTTAATTACACTTGTTTGAAGTTGTCAGAAACAAATATGCAATTGTGAAAAAACTTCCGCAAGTCCACCTAAAACAAGAAAATTCTTCTAGTAATTTGCTGCATGGAACCCAACATGTCTCACATTGTCATGGATGGCTTCAGGCCAACGGTGGTGCCCATCTGCAACTCTCTTGTCACCAAATTTGTTTTATTTGATAGATAGTTTGCTTCCGTACATGCTTCCACTTAGTCCAAACGATTTGGACGTCTACTCTCCGACCAACAATATACCCAAATTGTTGGCTCTTGAGTGTCATGTTTTCTCTTTTATAGATGATTCGAATTATTTCCTTCGGGATCTATTATCAACATATTCCGGCCACCTTGTTCTACAAAAACTGATAAAAGCTCAAGTACGTGTTGACATTCCATTCTTACGACATGGAATTAAAGTTTCTCTCAAAGCACAACAGGACTTCCAATTATGTGGTGATGGAAACAAATTTTATGGACACTAATTTGTTTCCTTCCAACGATGACATTCCTCTCACGACATGTCATAAGGGTGAAAATATATAAAAGAGGTTCACGAGGCTCCAAGAACGGGACCTAAACCAAACCTTGTTGCTCATTACATACGACAAGCATTCGGGATTCTACTACAATGTTCCCCGGCCTGTACAAAATGTGCCCTCTCCAAATAATGTTGTGGGCCCTGACCCCTTCTTCTTCAACTTTGACAAGTTTGGGGTTTGAGTCCCGGTGTTCGTGATCTCACCCTCGATTATAAAGAAATAAGCGACATTGAAATTCATCTTAAAATTCTCCACATTACATATGTGTGTGTAAAAATCCATCCTTTTAATCCGATCAGTCGTTTATTTTCCATGCGTGAACTGTTTTCCTGCAATTGTTGAGCTTAAAACTGAATAGCGGGGTACAAAGTGCCACATGAAACAAGCAATGTGGTTGGGTTTCAACCCTGGAATGTATTGGATTTTTCCCATTTTTTATTTTCCCCCTTTTTGCAATAATTGTTTGAGAAATAATATGACGAACCGGGGAGAGAAAACTTACCAGACGACGGCCAGTTGGAATCTCTGGAAGCATGTTTTGGTTAGTGGATTGCAAATATATATCATCCCATAAGCATAGCCAAACCAGGGGTGCGACTGAATTTCTACCAATAACAACCCACACACGGATCCCTTGAAATTGACGAAAGAATTATGAGGTATGAAGGATAAAAAAATCGTTCGCCAAGTGTTGGTAAAAAAGGAATAGACAAGAGAGGACACTTTGTGTTAAGAGGACTAGAGAGTCAAATATGGTTGGTGTTTCCTCTATGTGGAATTTAAATATTCAGATGAGAAGAAAGCATTCCACTTCTTGCAGACAATCCTGAAGCGGAAGAAGCATTCTGCAGGCAAGAATTCCATGATTCCCACCATCAAATTCTCAAGAAAATTAGAAAACATTGTTTTCCTAAAAATTCTAAGCTCCCCCATATTAAAACAACTTAACACATTTGTTACCACATAAAGATACCAATATATTTATAACAAAGAAAAACATAAATTTTTGACACAATGTTTCATAATTTGGTTTGTCTGCTCGAACATGCTAAATTTGGCAAAGAAAAAGTCTACGCCAACTATGGAGGCTATCACTTGAATAAGTTGATTACATGAATAGACTTTATTTAAAGGGATATTAATCTTTATTCACCTTTAATATATAATTTCATTATTTCTTCTTTGACATTTGAGATTACAACAAATAATACCCCATTCACAAATTTCATTTGGCTTTGAAATTACAGGCTTTAACATTAAATGGTTATGAAGTGGCTCTAAAATTACAGGCTTTAACATTAAATACATTAAATAGACTATACTTTCAGAGTATTGTCAAAACCAAGTCACGATGGCAGAGACAAGAATGTTTTTATTCAATACGTGAAACAAATGAAAAAGCAGAGCCATATAAAGGTTGCGGGAGGAAGGTGGATAGTTATAACTGTCCATCAAATACATAACCAATGTATTAAACTTAAACTAACGCTAACATTCCCCCCTTAATACATTGTTTCTACATATGTACCCCCTAAACAAATCAAACTTCACCTTGCCAAGAGGCTTGGTGAGAATATCTGCAACCTAAAAAATCAATAGGGTAGTACTAGAGCTAAATTTGGTGGTTCAAGACCATTCACGAATGTAGTGACATTCGACCTCAATATGCTTTGTTCGTTCATGAAAAATAGGATTCTTCACAAGTTTCAACACAAATTGATTGCATGATGAATGATGGGAGGTTTCTCTTCGGGAATCCCTATATCTCTGCAAGAATGTGACGTAGCCAAATCGCCGCACCGACTCCTCGTGCGGCATGGTATTCACTGACTGTTGGTCCAAAAATCATCGCTGGACGGATCTATGGATAGACGAGCCAACGGTGTGCGGGGCATAGCCCCTCTTTGAGTCAGCAAAGCGAAACTGGTTTATTGCTATTCTACCAGCAGGAATCTATGCAAGTCTCACAGATTCTGCCTTCGGGGGTTTGGGATCTCATCCCAGTAGAGGTTTTTCCGACTGCGAAAAGAAAGGAATGAAAGAGAGGAGGAAGAAGGAACAGTCGAAGGGAGAAAAGAAATGAATTCCAAAGCAGAAAGGTCAGAAGATTTATGTTTTTGGGTTGGTAGTAAACGGAGCCAAACCTACTTGCATAAATAAACAAAGCAATACTGATGAGCAAATGACAGAAAAGTAGATATGAATCTAACAGAATAAACACGTGCAGATCTAACATAAGAAAGTTCTGACACATAACACAGTATTCAAAGACAAAGTCTCAATATTTGTATTCTTGTTTTCTTACATTCTGAAAGCTCAAAGTCTTTCTCTCCTCACTTCTATTTTCATCTAAAAATGTCCACTTTGAATACAACAAGTATTCCAATATATATAGAAGAGGAGAAGGAAAGAAGGCAAAAAGGAGCCAATAACTATTTACAAAATATTTACAAAATATCTAAAAGTCATGTTGACTTTTGACAACTTGATGGATGACATCATCCCATGACGCAACATGGATGATGTCATCATTTATCAACATACTTTAGACATTCCAACAAGAAAGTCGGAGAAGAGAGAGAAGAAGAAGAAGGAGGAGGAGGAGGAGGAGGAGGAGCAGCTACTCGTCGTCATCATCCTGCGGCCGAAAGGGGGTAGCCTGCTTTTGATGCTGCTCAGGTGATGAGATATGGAACTGAGCGCGGTATTCCAAAAACTTGTTAATCATTGGCCCAAATTGATCCTGGGAAGGATCCTTGTGCCTATCGCTTATCGCCTCACAAGTCTCCCGCTCATCTATGAGCTTCTCGGGAAGTTTGGAATAGTCCTTTCCGCCTCAATGAGGAACCCGACGAAGTTCCTACGAGAAGTTGTTGATAGATTCGGTGTCAAATGTGACTTCTGGCCCGTTCACCATCAGAAGCGATCTCATTGAAGATCCGTGATGGTTTCATCGGTGACCTTAAGGTAAAGGAAGGAGTGAGCAACCACCGACATGTTGAGAACATTCGCTCCATTTGATGCATCGCGTCGGGGCTTCCTCCTCCATGTCGATATGCCCCAATTCTGAGTCTCTGACGTCCATGCTGCATTCGGCCTGTGACTCGGGCATTCTGACCCTCTGATATTTGTATTTCATTTCTTCCTCCGTAAGCTTAGCCTTTCCTTTCGGTTTGGTGGGTCTCCTGCTGGATGTAGACATATGTTCTTTCGAACTCAGTTGTTGATCTGCATGAAGAAGAAGCGAGACCCAATCCGAAAAGGTTGAATTAGCCATTTGATCTTCCATTGGAATGTTAGCAGAAGAAAGAGTTAGAGATTTTTAGGCTCAGGGCGCAGGGCGCATGAAAATTGCAGCTTACAGGGCTAAATAGGTAGGGCGCACAGGAAAGGGGTGTTGCAAAGGTTAAACTGGCGCCAAAGGCGCATGGCGCATGCCTACTGCAGATTGCATTTTATAAAGGGCGCATGATAAGTGCGTGTTACATAGTGACAGGATGCGCCCTTTGGCGCATAGATGTTTCGTGTAACAAGAACTTTTCGTGCGCCAAAGGGAGCATGGCGCGGCGCACGAAAGGTTTACACAACATGATGTTTTTCTAATCGGGGATGCGCCTGCGCCTTGAAAGATTTGTACTTAGCGCAGACAAAGCTTGTGTTGCATGGATGCTGGGTGTGCCATTGGCGCGTGGAAAAGTGATGCAGCAAGGAAGGTTGGCGCGCCTTTGGGGCGCAAGCTCAGCGCTTGTAGCATATGGAAGAGGCGCGCCTTGAGGGCGCAGAAGTTCATGATGCAGCAGGCAAAATGGGTGCGCCATTGGCGCGGGTTTTGTTCATGTTTGGGGGGACAGATGCGCCTATTGGGAAAAACAGGATTTTCTCCATTTCTTTCTTCATTTGTTTTAGCAGGGTTATTGGGCAGTGAAATGGCTCATCAAAAAGGAGATAAAACCATGCTTTTAGACAGGTTCCCCTACCAGCAGATCTAGACAGAGGGGGAGGGATATGGGAAGAAAGCAAGGAGGAGGATCTTGATATTTCAAACTTCAGGCACAAACTAAAACCAGACCACCAAGCACAAAGAACCAAAACGCAAAACATGAGAAAGAGAAAAGAACCTCTCACCTGGACAAATAGCAAAAATCGTGCAACGGGTCCACAAGGCGTTGAAAACGATGAGCGAGGCGGCAGGCTCAGAAAAATCACGTGCTTAGTGAATAGTGAAAATGACATTTTGGGCATGCGTAAACATATATATATAGGTGAGCTGGTCATAAATGCGCCACCCACTTTTTAAAGGGCGCATGAGAGTTCTTGTCACGAGGGAAAGCGTGCGCCCTTTGGCGCATGAAAATGTTTTCCGCGAGGAAATTAAGCGCGCCTTTGGCGCACCAAAAGCTATGTCGACATGAAGTTATGTGCGCCCTTTGGCGCACCAAAACATGGCGCAACAAAAGATGTGCCAACAAAAGGCGCATGCGCGCCTTGCACGCTGCGAGGAAGGCTCAACATACTTTGGCGCACCAAAGGTGTGTTGACACCGAAAATCATGCGCGAAAGGTTTTAAAGGGGGCACACCAAAAGTTGGTGTTACATAGCAATTTCATGCGCCCAGCCAAAAAGGCTCAAAAGACTAAGTTCGAAAAACCAGATTTCCCGGGAAGGGATTTTACAACGTTTCGAACGCAAGGGATCCCTAACGAGGGATCGGAACAAAATTTCGGTATGGTTATCGGTAAAATTGCCCTTGTCAATTTTACGGGATAACAGCTGGCTCTTTCTGGGGACTATCCCTGAGCAAACTCGGGGGTAGAGAATCCCAGTTCTCATGTGCCTATCCATTGGGTAACAGAGTCAAAAACAAGGGCGACCGGAGGGGGAGCAAAAGAAACACACAACAAACCGAAAGCAAACACACGACGAAAGCAAACACACAACATAAAGCAAACTGTACAAAGAAGAGAGCAAGCTCTACTTCCTGAAGATCTTCAGATGTTGCCCGCTATAAGGAAGCGGGAGTTCGGTTCCATCCAGATATGAGAGATAGAAGCTATTCTCTCCGTTGAGCTACTTGATCTTGAAGGGCCCTCTCCACAGGGAATCAAACTTTCCGTGCATGCCCTTTGGCTCTCTTCGCTTGTCCCACAAAAGGACGAGATCTCCCACTTGAAAATCTCTTTGCTTGGCCTTCTTATCAAAAAGCCTCTTAACTTGATTCTGATGTTCAGTGATCCTGTCGACCACCCTTACTCTCTTTTCTTCAAGTTACGCGGATACATGATTCTCTTTTCAAGAGAATTTTGGAAAGTTTCGTCTTCGATGGCTCGTGCAAACACGAGAGCGGGAAGTTCCGCGAGAATGGGAAGCTCGGCATCAGTGCCATATAATACTTGAAAAGGTGACATGCCGAGAGATCTCTTTGGAGTAATACGATCGGCCCACAAAGCGTCGTACAAAGACTTGTGCCACATTCACTGATTCTCATCTACTAACTTCCGTATGATGGTCACCAAGTTCTTGTTACTGGATTCCACCTGACCATTTCCCTGAGGGTAATAGTCGGAGGCGTGAGCCAAAGTTATCCCATATTCATAGCAAAAACTAATAACTTCTCGTGAGGAGAAGTTAGAAGCATTATCGGCAACGATTTTGTTTGGAACGCCTGAACCTGACAATGATATTTTCTTTAATGAAATTACAAACCACCTCAGAAGTGGCATGCTTGACAGGTATGGCTTCCACCCACTTGGTGAAGTAATCCATTGCTGTAAGGACATAGCTATGTCCAGCACTCGATTGAGGATTGAGTGCGCCAATAAAATCAATTCCCCATTGCCTGAATGGTTCATTGATAATGACCGGCCTTAGGGAAAGGCAAGCCAACTTGGGCTTGCCGACGAAATTCTTGTGCAAGGTTCACACTTTGCCACCCAGGTGGCTGTATCTTGAAAGAGCATCGGCCAATAGTACCTAGCTCGAATGATCTTGTGTGTAGTTACGGAGGAAGAGAAATGCCCTCCACAAGCTGAATTGTGAAAACTTTCCAGTAGTTTTACTTGCTGGGGTTTGTCAACACATCGCAAAAAGATGCCATCTATCCCACGTTTATATAAACCGTCATCCCAGATGACATATTTAGCCACTCTGAGCTTTATAGTGCGCTTCTCCTTTGCAGTTAGGTGCATTGGGCATTCGCCGTAGGTAAGGAAGAAAGTGATGTCGGAGTACCATTCATCACTAGTTGCAACAAATAGAACCAGAGGCAGAGAATCAGGCTCTTCCTGCCGGTCCTGTGTTTCGTCGGTGTAGTCACCCCTGTCATCAGGGTTTTCTGAATCTTTGTTTTCAGCCATTAGCTGACACAGGCCCTTGCCCCTCACCAGCTTGGTTGGTTTAATATCCAGGTCATACTCCTGGACCTTTGCGATCCAATTTCCTCGCAAGCTTCCTAACTCCTGCTGAGTTAGAATTGATTTCACCGCCGTGTCAGGGACCAGCACCACCGTATGCGAGTTTAGAATGTAATACCTGAAATTCTTCACTGCTTTGACAACGGCGAAGGCATGCTTTTCCAGTTGAGTCATTTTTAGTTCGTGAGGCTTGAGGGGAGAACTCATGAACGCGATCGGAGATTCAACATCCTCCGAGTTCTTTTGCATTAAGATTGCGGACACAGTATGCTCAGATGCGTAACTATACATGATGAAGTCCTTGGAGAAATCGGGACATACCAGGACTGGTGCATGAGCAACGGAAGCTTTTATTTCTTCAAATGACCTTTTCCCTCTTCGCTCCATCTGAAAGTTGGTGACCCCTTCATCATGTTCAATATGTGACGGGTCTTTTCGGCAAAGTCAGGAACAAAACGCCTGAGAAAGTTCACCTTTCCAAAGAAAGAATGAACACCAGTCTTGCTTGTAGGCAGAGTAAGGCTTTGAATAGCCTTGACTCTTTCGGCATCTATCCTTGTTCCTTCTTTGCTAACCACATGCCCTAGCAACTTCCCTTCTGTGACTCCAAAAACAGACTTCTTTGGGTTTAGGGAAATCCCATGTTCTCGGCACCTGGCCAACACTTGCTCCAAATGATCACAATGATCATTTCGTTGTTTAGAGAAGACGGTTAAATCATCTAGGTAAACCACAATGACTTTCCCCATCATACCTTTGAATGCGAAATCCATGGCCCACTGAAAAGTGGCACCAGCGTTAGTTAGGCCAAAAGGCATCCTGCTGTAGGCAAAAGTACCCCAGGGAGTAGTGAATGCTGTTTTAAACTGATCTTCAGGTGAAACTTCAATCTGATTGTAACCTGAAAAACCGTCAAGCATGGACAACATCTCTGATCCAGTTACTGCTTGCAGAACTTGATCCATTATCGGAAGAGGGTAGTTGTCTTTCAAGGAAGCTTGGTTCAAATTGCGAAAGTCTACGCATATGCGTATCTCGCCGTTTTTCTTGCGCACTGGCACAATATTTGCTACCCAAGTACTGTGATGGATAGGAAGATGATTCTTGCATCCAACATCTTCTGAATTTTGGCCTGGATGGTACCCGAGATCTTAGGATTATAGTGCCTCTGCTTCTGGCGAAAGGCTTTGACATCGTCTTTCAACGGAATGTCATGCTGAACGTCCTTTGGCTTGAAAGATTTTAGATCGGCATAGGACCATGCCAACACGTCCATATATTTTTTTAGCAACTTGACAAATTTTCACTTTTCCTCAGGCGTGCAACATTTGCCAATGTTCACAAATTGCGGGTGCTCTATCGAACCTATATTGACCGGTTCGGTTTTCGGGGATGAGTCAGGGTCATCCCGCTTTCTTCTTTTTTACAAAATGGTCATGCACAGCCGAGCAGGCGCTCCCAGAGAAAAACCGGGCCTTTTGGAATTTTATTTCCTTTGAGCTGACATATGCCGTCGTTCCCTTCGGATTCATCGCCTTGATCGGTGACTGATTCACGGCAAGTGGAAGTAGATCCTTCAAAGTGCAATTCTTTAAAATTTTCCGCCTTTTCCAGAAAAGCAATGAGTTGATTATCGTCGTTGAACACCTGCCAATGCTGAGAATTATCTGGCACGCTCGGGCGGAAAACCACCTCAATGGTGTACTTGTTTGTTTTCAAACCTGGGTGTGGGAGCATGAGGGACGCTGAAATGGCCAATGAATCGGCCATGTCATTCTGAGCCCTCGGAATGGATTCTATTGAAAAAGCATCGAATTCTTCAATGTTGTCCCATACCGCATTACGGTAATGCCTGAGCCTCTCATTTTTTACTTGGTAAATCCTTTTGACCTGATTTACAACTAGCTCTGCATCACCTTGTACTTTTAGATTTTTAATTCCTCTTTCTTTTGCGGCTTGCATACCGAGTAAGAGAGATTCATACTCAGCAGTATTGTTAGTGTTGAAAAACTGCAATTTGAAAGAGAGAGGAATTACCTCCTCTTCGGGAGATATCAGCACGGCCCCAGCGCCACATCCACTAGTTGCAACTTCCATCAAACTGCAAGGTCCAGATCTTATTAAGATCTTTTTCCTGAACGAGAACACCCATTTTATCCGTCTCGGTAGATAAGAAGTAGTTCCCCATCCCTGATGATTCAAAAAGGATTTGAGCTTTGGGGTCTTCAGAACTAGTAACCAAGTACTTCTTTTGTGATTCCGGCTCCAAAGTCTGCATTACGCCTTTGACTGGAATTCTAGCTTTAGACCAGTCCATATGAATTTCTCCACCAACTTCGCTGCAAAAACTTCTTCCCAAAGAATATTCCATAAATTTGCTTAGAATGTCGAACGAGGACTGTCATTTTTACTCTTTTATCTGGGAAAGCTGCAAATGCAAATTGCGCGTCTTTGATTTGGCCAACCAACGGAACTTGCTTAGTTTCCAAGGAATAACACCTGCCGAAAGGCTTGGTAAGAGTGAGGCCCAAAGCATGGGCGACTTTTGCCGGCATGACGTTATCAGAAGCCCCGGAATCAATTATGCAGTTACTCAGCTTGTGTCCATTGATTAGGAGGGAGAGATAGAAAGGCTCTATCTTGCCTGACACCGATGTTGAAGCAACATTTATATGAGATTCAGGGGGAGGGGAAAGGATCCCTTTTGGGGAAACCTGTTTGGATACAACAACTTGACTTTGGATATACTTGGTCAATCTTACAAGTTGTTCGGGGTTTGACTGAAGATACTCAGCTTCAGACATTTGGATCTTGGTCTTTTTTGCATGATCTATGATATCAAATGCGGCCAAGGGTTGCGTTGGTAAAGGAATGAGTCCCTCACCTCGCGATGATGGAAAAGGATTGGTGGCCTTGGTAGGAATGTGAGAGGATTGATTTGGAGGAGAGATAGGGGAAAATATTTCTTTGTAAAAGATTTGCCAGGGAGTTGAGTAGGAAGAGGATTACCTCTTTTAGCAATGATCGGAGGCGCGTTTGACACGGCCTTCTCCTGCTGGACATGGGCAGCAACTTCCGCTTCTTTTCCTTGCGAGCGAGTAAAAACAACATATGACTGTCCGCTTGCATATCCCTGGGTACCCTCTTCTTCATCAGATTCTTCCTCATCAAATTCCATATACCCGATAGTAGAGTCGCCAGCTCGGTTCACCGACATCTTGATCATCTTCGCCTTGAGACGAAGGTTCTTCATAATACTGCTCTTCTTCTTCGATTTCGGCCAGAGCGTTGACCGGAGGAGCCTCAAGCGCCAACCGCGGAGCAGCTGTAGGTAGGCGCGGCCTTTGTGAAACATTGTTGGGAACAAAATTCCTCCGCGGAATATCCCGATCACGACGAGGCCCTAGGGAGGCACAGGCCAATCTGCTTCTTCAATGCAAGCAAGTCATTCGCCATCTTTTGAAAGGCTGGATCAGACGAAGTAGTGGGCGAAGGGCCCAAAGATTTAGGCTTGGCTGATTCCTTTTTCAATTCGCCAGATATTATCAGATTATCCTCTATCCGAATGGCAGCGGCTTGGGCGAGAATCAAGGTGGCAACTCGCTCTTGAAGGAGTAAGAAACTAACTTTCAAACTCATAGCGTTTACAAAGAAGCACTTTTGATTTTCCGGCGTTGGAAGCATGGCAACAGGGACACGGTTGATTAGTGCATTGAACCGGGTGATAAAATCGCGCATGGTCTCATTTGCCTCTTTCTTCAGGTGAGTGATTCATGATAATAATGCAAATGCATCCTCTGAAGGCTTGTATCTGTCTTCGAAAGCATCCCGTAAGGTGGCCCAACTGGTGATAGATCCGGCCGGCAAATGCTGAAACCATTCAGCTGCAGGCCCTTGTAGGGTTTCCAGAAACAGGTGAACCGACACATCCTCATGAGTTATGTCTAGAATACTACATGACATGATGAATGCAGATATGTGGGAATCCGTGCTTTGATTTCCGCTCCCGTCAAATTTAGGAAAATTCTTTCGGTTTCCGTGAGGGAGCGCGTGAACTGGATGTGGTAGGGCCAAAGGACCCATGGCGTTTCCCCATGGTACTGCCATTTGAAGGGCTGGAAAGAGAACACGGGCTGGAAGGGTGGTTCCACTGAGCAGCAAAGCGCTACAAAGGGACGTAGAGGCTCCTTGTGAAAACCGGCTCTTCCGTGGGGGTGAGGCGCTTCTGGATGACCGGTCAGCTGAACTTAGTGATAAAAAGCGCGTCGGTGCTACACTGAAATTGTGCCTTTGAAGCCGATCGAAAGTAGGATCGACTTCTCCACGAGCTCGCCTGCCACGCGTAAATGGCTCACCTACCAGCGTACCTTCCAGATCTGGAACGCTGTGGTGCAGATTTAAAATTTATTTTTGGTTATACTTGCTGATTTTCTGGTTTTTTTGATAAAAACCAGCAGCAAATACTTTTCTAAATATTTAAAACTATCCTCTTCAGAAAACCGATTGCGGTTAATGACAAATAACAACGAGGATAAGATGGCAGGGAAGAATAGCAAGCTGATTTTCGGATCTGATTTTGACTTTTTTCAGAGGGTTTCAAACTTTTAGCAAACAGCCAAAAATCCAGATCTACGGCAAAATACTAATTTTTATAAAAACTCAGCGAACTAAAGATTTGTAACTAGGCCAGATCTATGGATCTCAGAAGAAAATTTTCAATTCAGAGCACTTTCAAAATTTTTGGATTTTTATCAAAAAGTTCAGATTTGCAAACAGGCAGTGATTTTCTTATTATTTTTTTTTTTATTTTTCTATCATACCACCATCATAGATCTGACAGATCTATTCGTTCCCCAGTGAGTCGCCAAAAACTGTTGGTCCGAAAATCATGCGCAGGACGGATCTATGGATAAACGAGCCAACGGTGTGCGGGCATAGCCCCTCTTTGAGTCGTGCAAAGCGGCTGGTTTATTGCTATTCTACCAGCAGGAATCTATGCAAGTCTCACAGATTCTGCCTTCGGGGTTTGGGATCTCATCCCAGTAGAGGTTTTTCCACTGCGAAAAGAAAGGAATGAAAGAGAGGAGGAAGAAGGAACAGGTCCGAAGGGAGAAAAGAAATGAATTCCAAAGCAGAAAGGTCAGAAGATTTATGTTTTTGGGTTGGTAGTAAACAGAGCCAAACCTACTTGCATAAATAAACAAAGCAATACTGATGAGCAAATGACAGAAAAGTAGATATGAATCTAACAGAATAAACACGTGCAGATCTAACATAAGAAAGTTCTGACACATAACACAGGTATTCAGCACAAAGTCTCAATATTTGTATTACTGTTTTCTTCTGTTACAAGAAAGCTCAAAGTCTTTCTCTCCTCACTTCTATTTTCATCTAAAAAATGTCCACCCTTGAATACAACAAGTATTCCAATATATATAGAAGAGGAGAAGGAAAGAAGGCAAAAAGGAGCCAACAACTATTTACAAAGATATTTACAAAATATCTAAAAGTCATGTTGACTTTTGACAACTTGATGGATGACATCATCCCATGATGCAACATGGATGATGTCATCATTTGCATCAACATACTTTAGACATTCCAACAAGAAAGTCGGAGAAGAGAGAGAAGAAGAGAGGAGGAGGAGGAGGAGGAGGAGCAGCTACTCGTCGTCATCATCCTGCGGCCGAAAGGGGGTAGCCTGCTTTTGATGCTGCTCAGGTGATGAGATATGGAACTGAGCGCGGTATTCCAAAAACTTGTTAATTATTGGCCCAAGTTGATCCTGAGAAGGATCCTTGTGCCTATCGCTTATCGCCTCACAAGTCTCCCGCTCATCTATGAGCTTCTCGGGAGTTTGGAAAAGTCCTTTTCCGCCTCAATGAGGAACCCGATGAAGTCCTACGAGCCGGCGGGTTGTTGATAGATTCGGTGTCAAATGTGACCTCCGGCGATCCCATCATAAATTCATTGTTGATCCGGATGGTTTCATCGAATGACCTTAAGGTAAAGTGAAGGGAGTGAGCAACCAAGACATGTTGATCCAATGGACTCCTTTGATGCATCGCGTTACGGCTAGGGCTTCCTCCTATGTCGATATGCCCCATTCCGAGTCTCGGCGTCCATGCTGCATTCGGCCTGTGACTCGGGCATTCTGACCCTCTGATATTTGTATTTCATTTCTTCCTCCGTAAGCTTAGCCTTTCCTTTCGGTTTGGTGGGTCTCTGCTGGATGTAGACATATGTTCTTTCGAACTCAGTTGCTGATCTGCATGAAGAAGAAGTGAGACCCAATCCGAAAAGGTTGAATTAGCCATTTGATCTTCCATTGGAATGTTAGCAGAAGAAAGAGTTAGAGATTTCTAGGCTCAGGGCGCAGGGCGCATGAAAATTGCAGCTTACAGGGCTAAATAGGTAGGGCGCACAGGAAAGGGGTGTTGCAAAGGTTAAACTGGCGCCAAAGGCGCATGGCGCATGCGTACTGCAGAGTGCATTTTATAAAGGGCGCATGGAATTTGCATGTTGCATTGGGATTTGGTGCGCCCTTTGGCGCATAGATGTTTCGTGTAACAAGAACTTTTCGTGCGCCAAAGGGAGCATGGCGCGGCGCACGAAAGGTTTACACAACATGATGTTTTTCTAATCGGGGATGCGCCTGCGCCTTGAAAGATTTGTACTTAGCGCAGACAAAGCTTGTGTTGCATGGATGCTGGGTGCGCCATTGGCGCGTGGAAAAGTGATGCAGCAAGGAAGGTTGGCGCGCCTTTGGGGCGCAAGCTCAGCGCTTGTAGCATATGGAAGAGGCGCACCTTGAGGGCGCAGAAGTTCATGATGCAGCAGGCAAAATGGGTGCGCCATTGGCGCGGGTTTTGTTCATGTTTGCACGGGGACAGATGCCTATTGGGAAAAACGGCTTTTCTCCATTTCTTTCTTCATTTGTTTTAGCAGGGTTATTGGGCAGTGAAATGGCTCATCAAAAAGGATATAAAACCATGCTTTTAGACAGGTTCCCCTACCAGCAGATCTGGACAGAGGGGGAGGGATATGGGAAGAAAGCAGGAGGAGGATCTTGATATTTCAAACTTCAGGCACAAACTAAAACCAGACCACCAAGCACAAAGAACCAAAACGCAAAACATGAGAAAGAGAAAAGAACCTCTCACCTGGACAAATAGCAAAAATCGTGCAACGGGTCCACAAGGCGTTGAAAACGACGCGGCGGCAGGCTCAGAGGCTCAGAAAAATCACGTGCTTAGCGAATAGTGAAAATGACATTTTGGGCGCGCACAAACACATATATATATATATAGGTGAGCTGGTCATAAATGCGCCACCCACTTTTTAAAGGGCGCATGAGAGTTGCTGTCGACAGGGAAAAGCGTGCGCCCTTTGGCGCATGAAAACATTTTCCAGCAGGAAATTAAGCGCGCCTTTGGCGCACCAAAAGCTATGTCGACATGAAGTTATGTGCGCCCTTTGGCGCACCAAAACATGGCGCAACAAAAGTTGTGCCAACAAAGGCGCATGCGCCTTGGCGCACGCAGGGAAGGCTCAACATACTTTGGCGCACCAAAAGGTGTGTTGACACTGAAAATCATGCGCCAAGGGTTTTAAAGGGGGCGCACCAAAAGTTGGTGTTACATAGCAATTTCATGCGCCCAGCCAAAAAGGCTCAAAAGACTAAGTTTGAAAAACCAGATTCCCCGGGAAGGGATTTTACAACGTTTGACGCAAGGATCCCTAACGAGGGATCGGAACAAAATTTTGGTATGGTTATTAATCAACGAGATAGGTCCAGATCCGAGATGAAAAACATATCCGAAGTGGATTTCTGTCATCAACGGATCCCGCATAGTCCGAGGTTGTATATCCTGTAAGAAGAACTGAGTGTTCTTCGATACTCCAGACAAAAAGTCAATCTGTACCTCAAACATATCTCAACACATGATTTTCTGCTATCCAATGACATTTCTTCGGTTCTCCGCATAAATCATGCGCGATAGCTCACTGCAAAGCAAAGATCTAGCCTCGGTATAAGTCAAGTAAATGAGACTCCCCACAAGCTTCCTATAGTGAGTGCCATCTACTGCGGTGAATCCTAGAATCTAGATAATTGCAAACCTTTTCCATAGGTGTGGACATTGGTTTACAATCGACATTCCATACTTCTCCGGAGTGTCTTGGCATATTTCATCCGGGAGACAAAGATATGATTCTTCTTCTCCCCATATCTCTAAGCCAAGACAGTAGTGAAGTAGCCCCAAATCGGTCATGTCGAAGGATTTCTTCAGATCATTCTTTACATTATCTACAAGATTATCAGAACTTCCTGTGATCACAAGATCATCTACATACAAAACCAGAATAACAATCTCTATTCCTACCTTCTTGATATACAAATTTGTATCTAAGGGGCTACGAGTGAATCCATGCTGCAATAGGTGATCATAAATTTTTATATACCGTGCCCTAGGTGCTTGTTCGAGTCCATAAAGTGACTTTATCAGATGACATACCTTGTGTGGTTGATGCTCATCTAAAAACCCTTCAGGTTGGGCCATGTATACTTCTTCTTTGAGATCACCATTAAAAAAAAAGCACTCTTGACATCCATCTGCTGAAGTTTCCATCCATTTTTTGCTGCCAAGGCACGTACAACTCGCTTGAAAGGAGAAAAACGTCAATCGGATCTTCCAGTTGTTGGTTTCCATGCGAGTTTCTACCACATTCTCGTCCGAGCAAAAATGACATGGATCTTATTCGATTTCTCCTACACGTCCTAAGTGCCAATTTCAAAATTTTAGACACATTATGATCTTGTGTCTCGTGCTTTATCCAAAACACCTTGCTACAAGTTTCCTCTAGATCGCACCACCATGTTAGCTCAGCAAATTCTCCACACTCAATATGGGATACACTCACAGGTCATAGCAGGTTTCCATTGAAATAGGTTGATCCTCCAATGTTGAATGCATGGGATCTCCAAACTACCACGCACAAAGTCCACACATCCTGGTGAAAGAAAACATAGGTCTTCATTTACACATTGCTCTGTCAATCTTCCTCCAGATCGCACGCAGAGCTCTGATACCAATGATGGCAGAGACAAGAATGTTTTTATTCAATGCATGAAACAAATGAAAAAGCAGAGCCATATAAAGGTTGCGGGAGGAAGGTGGACAGTTATAACTGTCCATCAAATACATAACCAATGTATTAAACTTAAACTAATGCCGATAATCACCATATAAGTATTAAAAATAATTTATTAGTATTTAGCAGATAGTGGAAGACACCATCAGGACTATTAATGAGGGAACTCTTACTCATTACCCTTATAGTTAGAGAAAACTTTAAACTCAAATATGAATGAAATCCCCACCCTCACACACTATTTATGGTCAACGTCTATGTCTCTAAGTTGTCCCATGAGACACACACATGAATTACCCTTACATATATGTTTGTTCTAACTACCCATAAAACAAAAGGCATGAAATTGCAAACAACTATTCAATTCAATATTATTGATCAACCACTCTTTATTTTTTTAGATATATCCACAATACATTGCCTTAATGACTACACAACTGGTTCTTACCCCTTTAAGAGATTCACAAATACGTCATGTGGTTGTAGGATACTAGAGTTTCACAGTCTTTCCCCATACCCCTTTACCTTGTGTAAATGAATGCCTATAGACCTAAAAGGAAGCATACTATAAAGACTATCCCTCATCTATCGCTTATTATCCTCCTTTACATCCCTGTTGTAAAGATGTTTTGGTTGTTGTCCATATCACGGGCATTTCCTGCTCTTATTCCCCATCAAATTTGATTCTTTACATAAAACTTTTCTTCATGTCAACTGCATTTTTGTAATTTTTTCCCATTCTCTTCACTCCCATTTCTAGTACTTTCCTTTAAACAATCACCATAAATAGTTGCTCCTCTCTAACATTACCACACATTACACCACCACCCCCGTACTAATTTTAACTTCTATTCCACTCTCTCTTCCTTCATATAACTGACATATCAAATACCTTAACCAACACAACTACGCTTCTTGTTTTCCTTCCCTTTTCCATATATATTTCTTCCACAAAGATCCCTTTCGACGTTCACATCATATTGCTCACATGAGATTTCTAGTTAGGTAGTTGTATGGAACCAGTGGCCTTTGATGGGATGAACAAGCCGAACAACATGGCTATAAACACCAACATGTCTTTTGAGATGATAATCTAGTTCGGATGACACTTAGTCGCCCAAACCTTTGTGTGACGATGTGATCGGGGTTGGTGGCATTCGTCGACGGATGACGTTTGATCGAAAAAATTCTGACGAATATGAAACAAAAACCAATGTATACATGGACGATGAGGATTGTGTCGGACTATCAATGCCCATACGAATTCCATCCCTACCATCCCACACTATGAACGATGTCAAAATGATCCACCCCGATTTTAATAGGGAAATGCCTTCGGCGTAACTAGCGCTCGTACATGAAATGTACGTTATGAATGCCAAAAGGGATCTAATGAAGAAGTGAAACTAGATGAAGAGAAATAATGGGAGAGGAAGAGGGGTGTAGAAAAAGGCATTTGAGGGTGGAGAAGTGCATGGGAAAGGAAAGAGGAATCGAGGAGCCAATGTGAAAATATACCCTCTAAGAAGTACACGACATGTTTGTCAATTGTAAGAAGGAGAAAACTCGTGTTGCAAAAGACGCCGATAAAATTGTTGAGGGAGATATCTAAAAATTTAAGAAGTGGTTGGAAAATGTTACGAGGCAAATACTTGTTTGAATTTTTATCTATCTACAATATTGGGTAGTTAGAAAAAATGTAAATGTAAGGGGAATTTGAATGCATGTTTCATGGGACACATCAGGGATAGGAAGATGTGAAGTGTACTTAGAAAGCTAAGGTAGCGATATCATGTAAAATTTAGATTGGATTTTTCTCCAACTATTAGGTTAACAATTAGGGTATTGTAGTATTCACGTGAGTGTAATTTACGTCTAAAGGGGAAAAATAAAAAAGAAAAATCCAACATGTTCCAAGTTCGAAACCTGACCACAATGACTACTTGTTGTAAAATTTTGTATCTCTGATTTCTAGTTATAAGGTCAACTAATTGCAGGAAGTAGATGCATAGACATGTATTGATAATTGACACCTTCCAATGATTGGTCATACAAGTCAAAGGTAGATCAAGGCTTTGGATTGCATGCCCCACACATTTTCCACGGATCATATTGTTCCTACCCAAATATTATTTGCTATGTGTGCTCCACTTAAGCATTTCAATCTCACAAAGAGGACACAATAAAATTTGGGGAAACTCGAAAAGTTTTAGGGTTCGAAACCTAGGCTAAATGGATGCATCTTGTAGTAATTTGTAGCCTCCCTTTCAAGTTGTAAGCTCAAGTAAGTGTAGGAAAATAGATGGTGCACAAACAAACACCACTAATTGAGTCCCAGGAGCAATCAAACATATCGTGAAAGGTATCTTTTATTTGTTAATCAAGCTTGTTTTATTTTATGGCATCAAGGTTTTTGATTGGATGTAGACATGAATGGATTGTTGTAAATTAAAAGGTGGGAAATTAAATACATGCATGCCCCACACCTATTCCATGAAGCATATTGTTCCTTCCCAAATAATATCTACTATATGTGCTCCACTTAATCATCATAATCTCATGTGATTTATTCACGTGAGTGCAATGTGAGTTTAAAGGGGCCAAAATAAAAATTTACGAGACTTCACAAGGGTCCCATTACGAAACCCAATGTAATGCTTGCTTCTTGTAACACTTTACGTGCATGTTTTTCTGCAGATTTTAAGATTGATAAATTATAGTGAAGTAGGCGATGCAAAAAAAATCATTGATAATTGAGCCCTTCTAGGGAATGGACGTCTGGTACAATAAGTTATTATTTGACAAGAAATATGCATGAAAAAGTATCGTTAATCGAGCCATGCAAGTAGTTGGCCATAAGAGTGAAAGGTGGATTTCATCTACCATTCAAAAGAGAGATTTCTAAATAAAACATGGGAATTAAATACATGCATGTCCCACCCCTATTCCATGACTTAGTAAAAATGTGGGAATTAAATACCTGCATGTCCCACACCTATTCCATGAATTAGTAAAAATGTGGGAATTAAATACCTGCATGTCCCACACCTATTCCCTGACTTAGTTTTTCTTACCTAAATAATATATGCTATGTGCTCCACTTTTTGTCTCGATCTCGTCCACATTATTCACATCAATGCAATTTGAGCAAAAGGTATTTTTCATTTACCATTCAAAAGAGGGATTTTTATATTAAAAAGTGGGAATTAAATACATGCATGTCCCACACTTATTCCATGAATTATTTTGTAGAAATCTACTCACGCATCACCTATTCCCCTATAAGTACTCGAGCTTGAAACTGAGAATGAACATTTATTGGGTTTTCCAATTTTATTTATTTTTGGCCATTTTAAACGCATATTGCATTCATGTGCATAATGTGAGACAGATCCTAATGAAAAGTGAAGCTCATAGCATATATTATTTATGTGGGAACAATCTAAGTCATGGTGCTCCACTTCCCTTTTTAGTTTTAAGCTCAAGAAAACACATGAGAATAGAGGACACAAAAAAATAATTGATTATCAAGTTCTTGAACCGGTTGGCCAAATGATAGAAAGGTATAGATGGAACTAGGTTGTTTGTTTTCTTAATTTAAGATATGATGTGTTTTGTCTACGTTTAAGCAATTCATGTCTTGCAAATTATAGTCATGAAATAATTGGTTACTAAAAATATACAATCTATTAATAATATTCAAATTTAAATTAGAGTTAAAATATGTAAAAAATGTTACTTATGGTGTGCAAGGGGTCAAGGCAACGTATTTTGGAGATATCTAAGAATGCAAAGAGTGGTTGATCAAAATTGCAGATGTCAATAGTTGTTTATGTTTTCAGCTCTTGCATTATATGGGTAGTTAGGACAAAAGTAAATGTAAGGGGATTTTTTTGTATGTTTTAATGGATAATTTAGAGACAAGGATATGTCGAGTGGACCTAAAACCCAAAGGTATGGGTTTCATACACAATTACAATTAGGGTTTATGTAGAGCTATCGGGAAAAAAAAGTTTACCTCTAGTCCTAAGGCATGTAATTTTTCTAGATGTGAATGATGTAGGTGAAGTACACCTTGGAAGTGTGAAGGGAAATGGAACATGTTTTTGGAAATGGAGTTTTTGCTCGAGAGGTGTGTTGAGATGGCAACCCAGTAGCTGAAATTACTTCCACTGGATCATGCGGTGATGCTACATAAAAGGAATGTTCAAGGAAGACAAAGACATGAATTGAAGGTCTGAAATAAAATGTGATAATTTAATACATGCATGCCCCATAGTTATTCCATGAGTTAAATTGGTTCCCTAAATAATATCTGCTATGTGCTCCACTTTTTGTCTCAATCTCTCCTGCATCATGCACATGAATGCAATTCACATTTAAAGGGACCAAAATTTAAAAATGAGGAAAACCCAATAAATGTTCATTTTCAATTTCAATTTTGAGTACTTGTAGGGGAATAGGTGATGCGTGAACAATCATCAATAATTGAGGCACACAAGTGGTTGACCATATGAACGAAAGGTGGATTTCATCTACCATTCGAAAAAAAAAAAAAAAAAAATAATATCATGGGAATTAGATACTTGCATGTCCCACCCCTATTCCATGTCTTACTAAAAACGTGGGAATTAAATACCTACATGTCCCACACCCATTCCCCGACTTAGATTTTTCTTACCTAAATAATATATGATATGTGCTCCACTTTATCATCTCGATCTCGCTTGTATTATTAACATGAATGCAATTTGTGTTTAAAGGGACCAAAATTTAAAAAATGAGAAAAGCCCAACAAACTTCCCTTTTCATTTTCAAGCTCAAGAAAGCACACGAGAATAGTTGACACAAAAAAGCATAGATAATCAATTCCTTCAAGTAGTTGACACAAAAAAGCATAGATAATCAATTCCTTTAAGTAGTTGGCCAAATGAGAGAAAGGTGGATTTTATTTTTCATTTGAAAGAGGGATTTGAACTAATAAAACCATCAAAGTGTACTGTGCAATGTACAAGTGGAAAGAATTTGCTTGTTTTCTTAATTTAAGATCGATGTGTTTAGTCTACATTTAAGCAGTTCATGTCTTACAAATTATAGTCATGGAATAATTGGTTACTAAAAATATGCAATCTATTAATAATATTCAAATTTAAATTAGAGTTCAAATGTGTTAAAAAATGTTAAAACAAATCTCAAAATTCAATTCCAATAAATCTCAAAAATCAATTCCAACGAAACAACTAAATCCAGACCTAAACAACTGAATCAGTTGGATGTGGGTCTTATGAAGCTGATTTGCCAAGCTTTATTTCTTGTTTTTGACAGATTTATACTCATTGTTTTCATTTTTGCTATTATTTGCAATGATGGTGTGTCTAATGGTATATGGAAAGAATAGATGACTAACAATGGGATTTTAATGACATCATATAAATTGAATTACAAAGTGAATAAGCAACATTTAAAAATCTAACTAAATGGAAAGGAAATGATATATAAGCTCGAGTTATATATATTCAATGCAAGATATGGAATGATTATTTTATTTCTCACAGTTTGTCATCGGAACTCATAGTGGTAAGGTACATTCAACAACTAACCACAAAGAATGTGTAATCACCGATGATGACCAACATATATGATCCCACAATGTCCTTTGACAAATCGATCTCACACTTGGAATTTCGTCTCCGCAGGGGCCATACCCAGTGGATACAAATAATCCCACATCCTCCATGTAATTACATGCTATGGTGGATGATGTATGGATTTTAGGCCCAGAGAAGTCCCTCATGAGGTCGTAATCCTTAACGGGCCGATCTTCCCATACTTAGCCACAAATTTTTTAAAAAGAGCGCACTCATATGAGATTTCTATTACAAACCGAAGAGTTGAAGGTGATATCATTCTCACATGTTCCTTTCCATCCGCCGTAAAACACAGAGGAAATTTCATTGATACTGAGATGTGGACATGACTCGGTGGATGTGAATGAAACATATTAATTTCAAGGTCGTTGATACAAAGTAAATATGGATGGTGATGATTGATATTGTCGAGACTCTAGGCTTTCTACTTGTAAACACACCTTTCAACATAAATAAATATATTGATTTTAAACATCATACTAAAGTTAATTAAGTTTGCATTTACAAATAATTTTCATTAAAAAAATTGAGAAAGAAAACAGAGTAGTTTGAATGAAAAGGCATAAAATTATTTGGATTATACAAATTTAAATATTTTTCCATACAACCTCCATTTATTCGAGTGGAAATATAAAACTACTATAAAATACGCATACAGTAATACATTTATATATGTGAGAATAGAGGGAATATTAGTATGTCTTGTTTTGACACAGGTAGTTTGCATTATGGTTATATTTGTGTTGGAAGCGAGAAGCGCGAGAAAGGAGTGTTGAAGGCCGAGAGCTCATCCACGGCCATGGGTGTCCCATCGAACACCCGCATCCCCCTTAAAAACACTCACTCCCCTATTGAAATCATTCTAGAGCACCCCTTCATATGGATGTTTTATCAAAGAAATGTAATGAAACCAGATCCAAAGAGGGGTGAAATCTCATCCTGGATGATGAAGAAACTACTAAGTAACATGAAGTAGGGAGCGTGAGCGATGACAATGGTGTAGGATACCATCCTATTTAGAACGATACGAGAGAGTAAGGGATTATCCACCCGGAAGGAGGCAAGGAGAAAAAATAATAAGGGAGAGGAGCCAATAGTGGAGCATGGACCAATAATGGTGAGGGTATTTGTGAAGTGAGTGACTAGTACATGTACATTTGTCATTCAACATTTGAAAAAAAAGTAGCTAATAAAATGTGTCACATCAAATCACATCAAAGAATCACCCAATCACATGATGCCACATAAGTGGAAAAAAATGCATGACATAATGCCCTACTAATGGTCCACCCTTTTTTCCTTTGTATGGAAAACTACTTGATTTAAATCCATTTAAAAACCACTTTCCATAAAATAAAAATGCTCAAAAAAGTATTTAGATTAAGAAAAAAATCTATTAAAGGGTTTTTTTTTCAAAATTTGATGTATTTATATGTGTGTTGTACACCCCTCAACTTGGGTGCACAACTACTGGCTCCTCTCCCTTAAGTATAATCCGAAGATTCATGTACAAAGATCGTCTATGCACATACGATGTATTAACACAAAGACTTATGCTAACACATACAAATATCGTCTATACACATTGTACTCGGTTGTTAATTGGTTTTGACTTGAAACTCGTGGTTAAATTAGTTTGGAAAACTCCAATTACATCATGCTTTATTGTTCTCTGTCCCTCTCTTTCCCCGTACATTGCTCTGAATGCTATCGGACACCCTCCGAGATTTCCCATTATAAAAATGCCTTTTAGGCGTAACAAGAGTTCCATTTAGTTAGGTATGAATATTTTTTAATATGATAAAGCTAATAAAAAAGTAGATCCAAATATGTAAAAAAGGAAGTCAAAGGATTAAGTTTCTTAAAAGGGGCATTTATCTCCTTTTGGATCAACAAGGGCTATTTAATGTACCGTCCACTATTAGGCCTATACGATACTTTGAGCATTAGTTCCTCAAGAGATCTTAACATGTAAATCATTTAAAACATAACAAGAAAGGTTTATTTTGATTTATGTATATTGTATACGTGGGATTCATAACATAACAAAGAAATTTTGCACGTATTCTCCACTATATCAATTAAATAAAATTCATTCCTTAATACATTATTTTCTTAGAAATAAACCATTCTCCATTCTAGGTATATATCGTCTATAGATATTCCAATTTCCTTACACTTTAATTCGATTTCTATTTAACTACATGTCTAAAATTATTATTTTCAAAAGATAGTCAACTACTACCATTGTAGACATCTAAAATGTTGACATAATTAATTTCGATTAATTTGTCCCACAAATATCCTAACATCATCATTATCTAATTAATCTCTTTCCTATAAAATACCACATATACCCTTTATCCTAATTAATTTCATCATTTATCTAATATCCCATCATTATCTCATCATTAATCCCTTTAATTCATTATTATATCTCATTATCCCACCTTAATCCTTATTATCATTTTTTAGGAATTTAATATTCCTACACCTACCTACCCACCTACTCTACACCTACCCTACACCTAGCCTCTCCATGTAATCACATCCCTAATCATCTTTTATTAATCTAATATAATCCTAAACTAATCATATCCCCTACCTCTAAATCTAGAGGCTTCTATTTCTAGAAGCCTCTCTAAACTTCTTCTACTCTCCATTGAATTTTAAATTCAATGGAGGCTTCTCACAAAATCTAGAATTCTCCATTCTATAAATCTCTATAATCTTCCAATCCTCTCCTCAATTCTCATCCATTGATCTTCATCCCACTTGGATCAATCCTCACCATCCATTCTCCCAACAAAAACTATAAATTTAGCTCTCCTCCTCCATGGAAGCCATCTTGAAATCCATAACAAATATTTGTCATTTTATCCTCTATCAATCATCCACAATCTTCAATCAATCCATCATCCAATCTATCATCCATTAATCCTTCATCAAGCAATCCAAGAAAATCAAAAGGAGGTGTTGCCCAAGTGCCTACTCAAATATGAAGCAATCAATACATCCTTGAGAAAATCCAATACAACAAAGGAGGAGTATTGCATTTTATTGGTAAGTGCAGGTATTAATTCTCCCCCTTTACATCTCTTGCTCAATCATGAGGTATTGTTGAAAGGATTAGCATAGGAAAGCAATTTTTTGTTTTTATACTCACTAACTAATATTTTCCACATTATATTTCTAGTTCCCACCGTGGGGCTTACCCCCTCTTATATTGTTTTCAATATTATTTCATCCTTAAAACAAGCTGTCAAAGTTTGAAAAAAAATCATTTTCTTTTGCACCTTCAAATTTTGAATTTTCGTGTTCATCTACCATTTTTCAACATGAATTGGCGCCTATGCCCTGTGTTTTGGCAATTATGCTATAAGGTCTAGCGCTTTTTCCTTAGATTAATACTTTTGTTGCAGTCATTAACCTATGTGGTTGTAGGACTGTCATTTTGCGCCTTTGTGGAACCCGTGGCACGTTTATGAAAAACATCAACGCTTCTATTTTTACCATTATCTCGTGAGGGTTTAGTGTGTGTGCTTTGACTTTTGGCACATATTCTCGATGTTTAGCACCTATGTTTACACCTTCACACTTGCATTATGCTAATATTGACTTTTCTATTTTAGCACCTTTGTCATGTCTTTTAGCACCTTTGTCTTGTATTTCATTGATTTGACTGATATATATGTTTAATCTTAGTTTAGTGCCTTTGTTACATGTCTTGGTGCCTTTGACCCATTTTATCACCTTTGACCTGATTATTGGTGCCTTTGCTAGAATAAATTTTTTCTTAGAGATAACTAATCTAACTTTGTTTCCAAGTGTTTTTGGTGGTTATTTGCAGGTTTTAACATTTTACTTTCACAGAATTATTGCAAAAACAAGGGGAGAATACGTCCGTTTTGATACTTATTTTGTGTTTATCTAATTTTTGTGGTTGCAGGATTTTTGATTAATTAAAAACTACTAACCACCTTGTCTTGCAGCACGATCGGTCGAATATATTGGGATTATAAACAAAAACTACTAACCTTTGTGTTGCAGCGCCTCCTCTTGAAGACCCAATCACATAATATTTATTGTTAATTTTTAATATCTTACATCTATCATCTTTCTTGTGTGCTTTCCATTGTTGCTTGTTTATCCCGAGGTTGAAACCATGTATGCTCTCCTCTCACATCGTAGGAAAATCTTAAGGATCACAAGTGGCTAACCTTCCTCCTTTTTATTTATATTGGTATCGTGATGTTGAAGTGACATCCACACCCTAAACCTCGTCAATCTCCTCTAAAATCCTCTCAAATAGTTGTTGTTGATGCAAAATCACAAAGCACCCCTGGACGCACATCGAAGCTTCTAGGTTGATGTTCGAGCATCCAGGTGTGATTACCACAACATGGAAACCTCTCTCAAGCGTGGGACTTGTGAAACCGAGAGAGAATCTCCGAGAGAAGGCTGGTTCCTGCTCCTAAACTACCTCGCCACAAGCTATTCCAGGTGCGTGGCAAGCTAATCTAATCCTAATCTAACCATGCCAAGGAGACAGAGAGAGAGAGAGAGGGAAAACAAAGAAAAGCCTACACTAAAACGGTGATACACCGAGAAGGAGAATGTTGAACATCTATCAAAAATGCCGTGGGACAAAGAGAGGTGAGCAATGGGAAGGATGGACGATGATGCATCATAGGCCCAAGGATAGATTTCACACGAAAGTGTCCCAAAACTCCATGAACACACCTTCGATCTGCGGTGAACGTTCAAACATGCACGATACTGCAATGAAGAGAGGCAAGAAGAAAACAAGCAAAAAAAAAAACGAGAAAGGATGGACAGATGCATCACAAAACACGTTTTGTTGCTTCAGAAGTTTGCACAGAACATCATTCCATTAGTAAAAGGCAAAAACGCCATTACAGAGCAAGGAGGAGGTTCGAACTCCATTTTCAACCCTAGAGAAGAAAAGAAGGGAGGGCAGAGCAGAAAAGATGAACCACCCTTTTAAAAGAAGCCTCTCCTTACAATTTATAGGAAGAATGAGAGAGAGAAGAGAGAGGAATTCCAAATCTACCCTAACCACCTCCAAACTATATTTAATTCATCTCATTATGGTGGTAGGTGAGAACCCTAGCGACCCCCAAAAGTGGCTAACTGTATTTTTCATTTTTAAGAATTTGTTCTTATCCAATTAAAGATATCCAAATCGTATTTGGACAGAGGGACCTCGTAAGCTTTCCGAAAGTCCAACCTTGCATGAATCCGAGCTCCCAGTCAAAAGTTATGGCCATTTGAATATCTGCGCCAGGGTCTGCTTCCTGTCAGCGCTCAGAATGTTGCGCCTCCTGAAGGTGCGCCTTGGCGCATCCATATGTGTGTCGACATCCCTTTATGTGCGCCAAGGGCGCAACTTTTCCTGTGTCGACAGTCTGTGTTGTGCGCCATTTCTGTGCGCCAAGGGCGCAACTTTTCCTATGTCGACACTCTGTGTCATGCGCCATTTCTGTGCGCCAAGGGCGCAACTTTTCCTATGTCGACACTCTGTGTCATGCGCCATTTCTGTGCGCCAAGGGCGCAACTTTTCCTATGTCGACACTCTGTGTCATGCGCCATTTCTATGCGCCAAGGGCGCAACTTTTCTGTGTCGGCGATCTGTGTCATGCGCCATTTCTGTGCGCCAAGGGCGCAACTTTTCCTATGTCGACACTCTGTGTCATGCGCCATTTCTGTGCGCCAAGGGCTGAGGTTTGAATTTCTTTGGTTTCCATATTCTTCCGCCTCTAAAACCCGCTTCCATTCGCGTCGGCCGTTCTTATTGCTGTCGCGCGGGGGAAATATATACAACAAATAAGCTTGTTACAAGCTAATCTAGGCATATTAATCAATTCCTAATTGATTAATTAAACCCCCTTTCTTCCCATCTAATTCCCATGGAGTATTAATCCTACTTAATTACTCTTAATCCTAATTAACTAAGCCTAATCCTACATCTCCATTATCCCACATTCACCAAAGTGAACCAATCTCCCCAATCCTAAACCTATATAATGAACTCTCCTAGAGTGCATTCAACACACCTTGACATCTTGTCACACCTAATTCTCATGCTAGCATTCTACTTTTAGAAAGCAAAGGAAAATTTGAGAAACCCTTTTGTTGAGAGAAAAAGGAGATCCAAATATGGCTCACGCCAATTTGAATGTGCCTCTTGCTTCATCAAAATCCCCTCTTAAGAAACCAAATTTTGTCGCTTTTGTCTTGCACCCAATTCAACCAAAGACATCCACAAATCGAAGGAAAATCCAAACATCCAAGGGAGAGGTTTGAGTTTCTTTGTTTTCCTTCTTGTCCTTTGAAATGCATTATCTTGATGTAATTAGATTAAAATGATTAATCCAAAATGACTTTTGTAGTGCAAGTTCACTAAGGGTTTTAGATTAGTTATTTTTAAAGTTTTCATACACATTGAAACTAGAGACTTGACTAGCCTTTATTTCTAGAACCGGAAGTTAAGGAACATAAATAATATCTACAAGCTCTTTGTTTAGCTCATCAAAATGTTTTCCCCACAAAGTAACAAAGAACACTAAACCCAAACATATATTTTAATTGAAGTGTTATTTTTTTCCCGACCCATCACATTGGTGTATAGTTGAATTTGGTAAAATGGCTAAAACAACACCAATCGTATTAATCAAGAGCCAACAAGGACTTTTGGTATATATTTGATCTAGTTGAAGTAGAATTTATGTACGAATTTACTCCTTGTTTTTAATAAGAAGAGTGACATTTGAGTACGGATGCAAAAAAATGTACAGAGAACTATTCAATTGGTTTTAGGTCAAGTTGACATCACCAACCCTCCCATTCGAGATAGTGTAAAAGCTACCACTCTCAATATGCTCATAGAACTTATGTGCCACCTCATTAAAACATGTGACACAGATTTCCCCTCCTATAGTGTCCACAAAATCAAAGTAAAAAGATCCACTTCCTTTGTGTTGTAGTATTCTCAAAAGGTTATTTTTGCAAGGGCTTGGCCCTTTATTGACAAAAACCTTAAGATATATTCAATGCAATAATTTGAACAAGCATCGGTGCATAGTTCAAAGGAACATGCTTTGTAGAAGAAGATGTTTGTGGGGAAAGGTAGTTATTAAGATTAATTGTTGATTCACATTTTGTTTGTTTATCATAAACTAAATGGCATGGAAGTTGAGTGGGTGTACTAATTGTTATGTGTGGAGACAATGATATCCATGTAAATGATAAGAACACTCCTGCAAAGAACAAAGCGAGATGAAATAAAATCACTAAGATAAATGGGACTACCCTCACAACTTATGAGAAGGAGAGAAACATAGCTTACAAATCGTGTTTAACCATCATACAGAGGAATTAGAGCAAACGCACAATACGGCCTTCCTACAATATGTGCTCGAGGATGCATCTTGAAAACTTGGACGGGAGGAGGGTTGCTTGGAAGTGCAATCCATCATAAATGTGTACACAATGTTGTACTTCAAAGCTCAAGGTCGAGCAAAGGGGACCATGTTTAATAATTGCAATGTGGGTTCGATATTTGCACAACCTTCAACCATGCAAACAACTCCTTTTGTCAACGGTGTGTTCATGAAAAGGACAAGAAAAGCGAAGGGTGATAGCACTGCAAAGCTATTAAATATGCAATCAATGCAAGTTTTGAAAGAAACAGAAAGAAGAGTGAAACAAAAAATGCTTCAACATTTTTTTGGAAGGAAATGGTGAAGAAACACAAAGAAGAAGACGGAAGGAATTATTTATGTTGTATTTAGTTTCAAACACGCAATGATTAGCTTATATATGAGCCTGTTAGATATTTGTTTTTAAGGATTCAACAAAAGGGATCAACTTCCACACGCGAAAAAAGGAGTAAACATTGTTTCTCATAAATGTCAAGGTAAGAACGCGGTGTTACTAGAAGTGTTTATTTGGAGAAAGTGTGCAGAAAAAACTCAACACAAAAAGCATACGTGACTTCTAGAAAAAGAGCTAGTTGATTCCGAAAGGCCTTCACATTTATGGCAAAAATGTATATCTAGTTATAACCTTATCAAACTTTCATGAAATAAAAAATCAAGAATTATAAAAGCAATTACTTCATAAAATTATTTTCTCACTTTCTTTTATGTTTACCAATATTATAAATTATCTTTTTCTCCAAAACAAGATTATATGGATGCAACGTTTCCTTTTAACAAATGATTAATTCGAACATGGGAATTGAATTGAATTTAGAAGCATTAAAAAAAGTAAAGCTATATAAGTTTGAAAAGTTCTGAGTCAGCTCATAGTAAGGAAGGAAAATAATGAGTGCCCATCTTTCGTTGTAATCCAAAATGTGCTCATCCACCATAAAAGAATCGAGGTTTTCAAGGAAGATGTATATAATAGCATTCAATATGCAAAATAAAAAAACATACACAGGAGAATTTATGTAAAACCATTTCAAACGAGGGAAGAATCGATGACACGGATATCATTTTTCGATCCATATTTTTGTTGCATGAACTATATAAATGGATTTGCAAAATTTAATCTAAAACCATATGAAAGCTTTTTTCAACATTATGCAAGAAAATATGAAGCTCTCGCTAAAGTTCGACTTCATAGTATATAACACTAGCAATCGCACGCGAAGTGTGCGATGAAAACGCCGAAGGAGATGCATCGGAAAAGCTAAATTGGAGGGAGTGAAAAATCGAGAGAGGAGGATGTTTGTTCAAAAAGGGTATTAAGGGAGGATAAGTGAAAGTGTGGGGAAAATGCTAGGGGGTAGCAAATAAAAACACTTCTTTCTTACACCATGGGCTACGGATCCGAGAGGGGTGAGGACTACTGGATTGTAAGCAACTCTTGGGGCACAAACTGGGGAATAAACGAATATTTTTACCTCAAAAGAAAAACAGAGCTACCATATGGTATATGTGCTATCATAATGTGACGTTTTTCTTTTTATTGCTTTAATGAGACATGTTGTTGCATATTTGAGACAGCAAACGTTTGCCTTATTTATAGATGTTGGGAGCTAGAGAATTTTGTGTGTTGTACTGGCACCCTTTTAACTCTGGATTAATATTTAATTATAACGAGTGATAATGTTATTAAATCGAGATATTAAATATTTCAAGGGTTTCATTTGACGATTACAAATGCTGCCACGTATTTTAGTTGCAGTTTTGTTGATGGTCAAGGCAAGTTTTTTTTAACACCAAAATTATGATATACAAAAGATTATTCTATATATATTTAACTATTTTTAATATCTATTAGTATAATTCACCTGTTAATCTATATAACAAATAACAACCATACTTAAAATTTGCAAATCACATGTGATGGTTAGTTCAAATATTTGTAAGTATTTTACTACTAAAATCTTGGAAAAAGTCTAAACAAAAAATAATGGCAAATATGAGGGCAGTGTGCATAGATTTTGTGGTCTCAAGCCCCCTAAGCATAACCCTAGGGTCCACCATAAGACCTCCTTCGGAGTTGCTCTATAGTGAAACCACAAGGCCTGTGTTTTGTTTTCGGGAAAAAAGCTAGCGATTTTACGACGCTTTTATGGTTCCTTCTCCAGCGATGAGCTATCTTTTTCGATGACTCGAAAGAGTGTCTTTTCAACTGGGAGAGTATTAAGTCTAGCGCAGACGGAAATCCTGACGTGGATAACGGCCATTCCTCTAAGTGGAGAGCACCAGGTGGTGAAGTAGATGGCGAGAGCTTGTGATCAAATATGGTGTTAAACACAAAGGTGTTGTGTGATGAACGGTTTAGAATGTCGTGTGCTATACTAGTACTCTTTTAACGTCAGATTAATATTTAGCTATACCAAGCGCTAATGTCATTACATTGAGATACCAAATATTTCAAGGGTTTCATTTGACATCAAAGATACTACTATGTATTTTACTTGCACTTTTGGTGACACTGACATCAAGCTTTTTAACGCCAAAATTATACAAAAGATTATATATATTGAGAGTGAGCAACATGTCCAAATTGTGGGGATCGTTGGCATTGGCAACTCTGTAAAACCACCCTTACAACAAAATTATTCAACAGGAAATGTTCTTTCTTCGATGGCTCTAGTTTTCTGTGTGACCTGCAAGATGCTGAAACCAAAAATGTTTTGCATACGAAGCAGAAAAAATTCCTCGACAACCAGGACCTACCTGTCAAAGTTTGGTGCCACATTTAAAGTTAGACCTACGTTGCAGATTGAAGGGATGGGTTAAAATGATGCATGCGGCCTCGCGTCAGGGCATTGATAATAAACTACTATCTTGTAAGGAATTTCTTACCTATGCGGTACGGTAACTCTTTGGGCTTTCTATAGGTGTAAACACGCCTTTGTGCATAAATATAAATGTAAAAAAAAACTTTTTTTAATATCAAGTTTTATTGAAGTTGTTTTTGTTTGCTAAAATTTTGAGAAAATAAGGAAAAATGGGACTTCGATATTCTTTTTATTTTTTACGACTTTTCCCACACCTATTCAACGGCTCAGGTTTTTCATGGCTAGAAAATCCAATAGGTTCCAAGTTCGAAACACAACCACAATGCTTGCATTTTGTAGCACTTTGTAGGCTCCCTTTCTAGTTTTAAATTCGGTTAATTACAAGAAATAGGGTATGCAAACCTTACAGTTTAATTCTTAGAATTGTTTTTGCAACTCGAAAAATATTTAGAATTTTGTTCTTTTTTTTTTAATTTTAACGAGAAGCCAACAATTTTATACAGATATCAACATCTCTATCCCATGTTAGAATAAATATTATATTTAATTGATATGCACTTTTTGAGTGAGCGTATATTTATATTGATGTCGTATTTTAGCTAAGTAGTGACAGCTAAGGGGCCTCCAATCTATCAAATGTGCCCGGAGCACGATCTCAATCCTATCCATTTGACTCTCCATCTTAAGTATCTAGAGGGACTTGTACTTTGGTTAATAGGTAAACAAGACATCATTCTAAACTATTGAACTATAACTCTTGTAAAAATACAAAAAAATTAATCAAACATCAAAATTTAATAGATATGTAAATGTACATATATACAAAATTCAATAAATATGTACTCGTATGTATATAATGTTTATATGGACAATACCAAAGAACATATACATCTAATTATGAAGAATCCACATTGATACCAACAACATCCTTTGAAACAACTCCTAACACATAGTAAAATGTTTCCCTAATAGATATGAATTATTCAATTAGATATAACTATTGAAAACCAGACACAAAACCACAAAAAAATCTTCCTACATTGAGTGTAACAAAAGCACGACTAGACAATACAAGTGGTAATTTTAGGAGCATGTGGCATGTTTCCTGTGCACTAATGTCGTTCTCAACGACATTTTCTATTAGCATTTTTATGAGTGCGATGTGCGAGGGAAAATCTAGATCTGAGCCTTTGGATATTCTAGAGAGCATCTGGTGGTATGTTTCTGACCTTACACGAGGAAAAATGTGC
Organism: Taxus wallichiana var. yunnanensis; assembly: GCA_018340775.1. Taxonomy (NCBI): domain Eukaryota; kingdom Viridiplantae; phylum Streptophyta; class Pinopsida; order Cupressales; family Taxaceae; genus Taxus; species Taxus wallichiana. The sequence continues at coordinate 11,945,507 of CM031244.1, forward strand.
AGCCGTGGAAGGGCACCCAATGCTCGATGCGAGAGGGATAAAACTATGGTTTGGCGCACATACAATTGTAGTGCCTTGTCTGGAGTCTACCTTTAAAAAAATATTATAATAGAAGATAAATATTAAAAACAGGTGGCAATTTGCATAAGGTTGAGACGTAGTATCAAATATTAAAAATTGTACGTGTGTGACAAATATGTTGGCGGCCCTCCCTAATAACTTTTCCAATATCCTCCGCATCAACAAGTACAGTTGCACTAGTGCACACTAGTTGTTGGAGGGTGCCCTTGAGCCCACATTTCTTCAAATTTTTGGCTCATTTGCAAGGGCCTTCAGAATCCAAGTTGGGTACGGTCACCGATCAACCAACGAGACAAGTTCCATGTCGCATATAGTCAACTGATAATTGACCACACAATTTTCACGCTATCACATTTCAATGGGCTCTGATTGACGATTCAAATTTGACAGATGCAGTTAATACGGTCCTCCACATCTACGCGTGCATTTGCTCGTGCAACCTAACTCTGTCAGAGAGGGGCAAGCTTGCCCATTGTAAAATTCCTTTCGATGTAAAAAGACAAAAATTAGTCAAATTTTGAAAACGATTTTTGTATTTCTTAGATGATAGTCGAGACTCAAAATATACACATGTTATTGTGGGAGCAAGCGTACGGAATTGGTTCCTTTCCCGATTACAATTTTTCTCAAGTACACCTTTTAAATACCTATATATGTCGGTTTAGTGTGAGTCTCCATGCAAATTGGGTCACTCTCCATGAAATGCTTTACACCCCTAAGATGTTAAAAATGTGTGCCAACTATCCCACGGGCAATCTTCTCCAGGAATTACATACTTTAAATACCAATGCTATATCCACATGCAATGTCATCCCAATTTCATCAAGGCACTCGACATTAAGACATAAAGCAAACTGCATTTGTTTGTACACAGCTCACGGGTCTCGGTATGTATTGCTTTTTCTGTTTCTTTTTTGATTCACCATATTTTTTTGTATCTTATGAATTTTTATATAACTGCACCCAAATTTGTTTATATGCAGGTTGCTTGTTGAAGTAAGCAAAGGGGATCCGAAAATATCGACAATTCCACCTTAAATCTTCCTGAGGAAGGCTTCATTTTCGTTTGCATGTACTTGGTCACCCACAATTTTACTTTAACTATGAAATGCTATAATAATAATTTTCTGGGTTGTCTCAGGCAGCGGCATTTGCAGAAGTGTGCGGTGAGAATAGTGGACTCGGGTGGTTCCGCCTGAGTTCCTAACAGACAAGGAAAGGCATCCCCGTTGCGCAGTTCGTTTTGGGCGACATGGTGAGTTTACACAAAATATATTGCAACTGGAAGATACAGGACGTGCTTTCCTACTCCTGCTTCGCCATTCCCAGAGCTTATTTTAACTGCTTCAAAGGAATGCTTTCCTATTCTTCCTATGATTCCCTCCATGGGCAGAAAGCTTTCTCGCAGGTAGATTTAATTCGTTTTCACAGGTATTATAAATAGGATTTTATTTTAAGAAATATGTGCAAAAAAATATTTTATGTTAGGAATAATATTTTACGTCAAATAAATTGTTTCACACTGGGAAATATATATTATTTCGTCTAAAAATATTTGTAGAAAACTATAAAATTATTAACCATTTAGTCGTACAACTCACAATGCAAAAGGTTGTATGAAAATGCATATAAATTTATTTATTGTAAGGCAATAAAACGCTTAGTGCGGGGCGTATTGCAGCGACACAGGCTCTACGTAGTTGACAGCAGCTGACCTGTTTCATTTGAGAGTGGGATCAGATGGCGAGGAATGTCCCCATAAAAGCCCAGCGCTGCCATACTGGAAAGAGATAGGAGCGAAAGAGCTGAAGTACCATGTGTGTCAAGTTCTATATGCCAACCACAAAACAACTACCTAAAGTTGTATGCCAGGCTTCGGGATATAGTGTTAAGTTTGAGGCAATGAGAGATTTACATATGAATTGAAAGTGGATAATTTAAGGAGGCGACAGAACAAATAATAAATCATTTACAGGAAGATCGAGTATCAGAGTAGGAATGGACATGGACATTTGACAAGAGTAATGAGACAACCCTACAACTGTTTATCTTGGTCATGCTATAGTTGTGCGGCCCACAAATTATTCCGTCTGATATACGTTTTTAAAATCAGTCTTCACTCCTTTCTCCATGGAAGTCGAACCAGAAGGGCAAAATAATAACAATACCTGAAAGCATTTACATTTGAGGGAAAAGGTGCTCGACCAGATAATTTCACAATAACCTTTTACATAACGCAATTTCACAATGAGATTAGAACGCCTTACCAAGCATGCCTCCTCGCTCAGTAGTTGTGTAGCACCCGTCGCCTCTCCTCCCGCCACCCCGGTCGCTACCCAACCCGCTACTGTGAGTGGCCGCACCATTTTGTCCGTTGTTTTCTTTGTTTCAGCGTTTCTCCACCATTCCTAACTCGCGAGTCGGGCCCTTTCATTCTGCACGTTAAAATAGCAAGCTGTGTACACTATTGGTACTCTTAAACCAACCCTGTGGCGCCACGTCAACAATCTCAAGAAACATGTCTAAGGAGAATGGGGAGCCTGTCGGCCATAATGAAATACTGCCACACTAGCATGGCCGCTCGTAATTCTTTTTCACGTTGAATGTTGTGCCACATGGTCTGTACTGTGAATTTTTTTATTGTGCAGCATAAAATACAGGACATCTCATATCCAACGTCTAGAATTAGTCCGTACATCGTCGACCAATTAATCCTGGACGTTAATGTCTATGTTTGTGTCAGAGCCCCTCATGCTTTCCCCATAGAGAACACGCCTTTCGGCGTAAAAACAAACCGTATGATATCTACTAGCAAAAGCATCCAAAGGTGCTTGTGAGAGGCCGATAGGCATATATGAGGAGTATTTGAAAGTAGTTTATTAGTAAGTAAATGGAAAGTTTATGGAAGTATGATGTAAACCATGCAAAATTTGGCAGCCTTGCAAGATTCGGGTAGCCATTGGATGTTTTGAAGGTCAATTGTGATTGGATATATGTTAATAACAATAGTAATGTTCTTGACAATTTGAATGCTAGAAAGCAGGGTCGTTAATAAGAAACAAGGATTTAACAAAGAATTGTGAAGTATTTAACGGAGAGTAAATATTGCTTTTAAATTCCTCGTATTTAGATGTTTTCACATTTTCCATGCACACCTAACACGGTACTTGTAACTTCACAATGTTAAAGAATAATAGTGTGATGGATGATTATCACTTTGTGAAGAGTTTCCAATTTGTCATATATCGGTAAACTTTTAAGAGACAAAAATCATGAGAAATTAATTCTTTATTAAGGATAAATGTTTTTTGACTTGAATGGGCTACCCTGGTACAACGAAAATAAAGGGTCTTGCCACCAAGGTATAACAGTAAGAACAATACAGTAAAACATTTGCGGTATATGGAAGAAGGGTTTAAATCATGCAAGATTTTGTAGCCATCAAAGATTTAGGCAGCAATCGAAGGTGTTGAAGGTCAATTACAATTGAAAGATCCTACAATGATTAATCGAATTATTAGCATCATAGTTTGGAGGCACAAAGAATGGAAGTGCAGTTACAGTTGATTTAAGTACATGTTGATAACTTGTTTACGATTGCCCCTTATTACGGACAATACAAGAACCGATTTAGGATTTATTGGGTCCTATGCATGACCAATATAGTTTTCAAATTCTACTATTACAAACATGGGCAAGCAGGGCAGTTTGGAGGCAGCGGTATAGATAATGTTTTGTATAGTACCAAGAGAACCATTCACTAATCTAGCTTCAATGCACAAATTGCATAGTAACATAACACGTTGACCTATACATAAAAGAACTTCATCACTCCATGCAATGGCCCTGGATAAAGACATAAGCATTTGCTTGTAAGGCAGAAGAACAAATTTGTTAGTTGCATATAAGTGGATTGTTGAATCAAAGGATTCCCTTACGCTCTGGCTGAAGCATGCATTTATTTGTTTCATGAGTGTTTCCCAATCATGAAAATAAGGTTCAACATTTCTAATGTTTTTCAACAGTATATGGAAGATGATTTGTTGTGGATCATTTCTTTGTTGTCGAAATATTACGTCTAAGGTAATAACAATGTTGAAAGTGTCCCAAAGTCTTCTCCCAATTGTGCTTCCTAGAATTGAAGTAAATTGACCCATGTAAGTAAAGATAAATATAAAGTATTCGTGATTATTATAAATGAAAGCAAATTGCAAAAAAATCGAAATCCATGAAGGGTAGCTGCAACAAAGAATTTTGCTCAATCAAGCAAGTCATCTGTCCAAAATATCATTTTTCTCAATTTACATACAACATTTTTTTTGTTCAAAATGAAAACATTGATGAAAAATGTCTTGTACATAAAATTGAAATTGTTTTGAACAAGGGATCAGATGAAATGGTAAAACAATAGGCAAAAATTACAACTTGCATATTGTTCCATTGAAATTCATGGATATTGTTCATGGAATACAAAAACAAAGATTTATCCATGAATTGCAATGGAACAATATGCAAGTTTAGTTTTTGCCGATTGTTTTACCATTTCATTTGATCCCTTGTTCAAAACAATTTCAATTTTATGTACAAGACATTTTTCATCAATGTTTTCATTTTGAACAAAAAAATGCACAATAGTACCTTGAGTTTCTCGAAAGAGACAATAGTACACACACGAGATATCATAGTACATAGGACAAAGAAATATAAAGTGCTCCTCTGATTCAGGTTCATTATTGCAAAGTGTGCAAGTGCGTTGGTCTCTAGGAATGTAGTGCTCTGTCTCCATGCGAAGCTAATGAGAGCAAACTCGTAGTTGACCCAAGGGGAATCTCAAACCAAGTGGGAACTGATGTATTTGGGGGAATGACACGTTCATCTTCAATTTGGAGATAATGCTCCAAATAGTGGTGCATTTTTGTTGGCAATGGTTCAAATGAAATAATATTCAAAAGAATCCATACATATTGTTCCATTGCAATTCATGGATAAATCTTTGTTTTTTGTATTCCTTTGGCAGAACATCTTTAGGAAATTTGATTTTGAGGCAATCTAAAAGAGCACTTGTAATATTGTTTCCAAGCAAATCCTGTTGTTTGAATTGGTCGTGATTGTTCTTAAATACCACATTATTTGTTAAATCAGAGTTTTTCCCAAGTCCTTTAATGCGTAGCTTTATTCCATCAAGAAGCTTCACATTAACCCCGTATTTCAGAAGGCCATGTGCACCCGTTTCCTTCGAGTCATAGTAAGATTTTAGGCCTAGAACGCAATCAACCACTTTTATCGATGAGCCTCCCTGACCACAAGGCAAGATAAGATAACACTACAGATGAAGAATTCATCTTGAAATTTCTACAAGAAAAGAGAAAAATCTTACTAACTATTATTCATCGAGTTGAAGAAACAAAAATTTGGCTTCAAAAGTAATGTGCAAAATATTTCTATTTCATGAAAGCTATACTTTTAGATGGAATGTGCAATAAAATGTAAAGTTCTGCTTCCGAAAATTATTGAGAACATATTTTGGTGAAAACATGGAAATTATTATACCAGGGACAAAAGCATTTCATTTCATTTCATGATACATGCAAAAGAATTGTTTCAACACTAACTGTTGTGATGAAAAAACATCTATGGCTTGTAAATGGCAATGGGCAGCCTTAAAATGTTGTGCAAGAAATGCACTTTTCTATAATACCAAGATCCCGAATTCTCAATCAGGAATGTGGTCTAGCAGTAAGAAGGAACAATTATCACAATGTCGATCCACATTCAAAACCTGAAAGAGAATGCCCCCAAATTAAAGTAGGTTGTGTGTTCATCTGGCTTGGTAGGTGAGGCAGAGGAGTTGGCTTTCTGTGAAGTCTTGATCTGAGGGTGGTATGATGAGGTGGTTGTGCAAAAATAGAAAAGATCTCGACTTGCTACTGCTATGTGGAATTTGAGAACAATATACATTTCTGCAAATGACCATACTCTTGCAAATCTGGAACAACAAGAAGATAATAAAATTAGAACCCTGTTCCAGCTCGGAAGCCTCAAAGGTTGGGAGCTGCATTTCTTCAACTACAACAAGCAAGTTCCTCACATTCTCAAAATATTGAATTGCAGACAACGCTGCCCCATCCAAAGAAGGAACTGAAGGTGGTGGATTTTCCACTACCACAAAAACGTCATGCCGAAACCAATGAAATTCATGCCAATTCCAAAGATATGGTAAAATATCATGCAAATAGAATTAGAATGGATTATTGTTATTTGGGTTCACCAGATAGGATCTATTGGATGGATTATGTTACAGTAGAGTTTACTCAAGACTTGGATTTACTTTAAAAGAATGCGCAAAAGCTCTCGAAAATTCAAACTCTGACACCTGTGCTCTAAACTTAGAATTAAAAAAATCCCTTGTTTCAATTTTTAAAACCATCATTTCAACATTAGGAATGTTAAGCTCAAAAGTTAGTTGGAAATATTAGATATTTGCTCTGTAATATATATATAACTATTTAATCAGAACTTTATCACATCTTTTGGAACATATATTATTTCACTAGAAAATTAGTATGGATTCTTTTGAATATTATTTCATTTGAACCATTGCCAACAAAAATGCACCACTATTTGGAGCATTATCTCCAAATTGAAGATGAACGTGTCATTCCCCCCAAATACATCAGGTTCCCACTTGGTTTGAGATTCCCCTTGGGTCAACTACGAGTTTTCTCTCATCAGCTTCGCATGGAGACAGAGCACTACATTCCTAGAGACCAACGCACTTGCACACTTTGCAACAATGAACCTGAATCAGAGGAGCACTTTATATTTCTTTGTCCCGTACTATGAGATCCTGGTAGGTACTATTGTCTCTTTCGAGAAACTCAAGGTACTATTGTGCATTTTTTTGTTCAAAATGAAGACATTGATGAAAAATGTCTTGTACATAAAATTGAAATTGTTTTGAACAAGGGATAAAATGAAATGGTAAAACAATTGGTAAAAATTACAGCTTGCATATTGTTCCATTGCAATTCATGGATAAATCTTTGGTTTTTGTATTCCATGAACAATATCCATGAATTTCAATGGAACAATATGCAAGTTGTAATTTTTGCCAATTGTTTTACCATTTCATCTCGATCCCTTGTTCAAAACAATTTCAATTTTATGTACAAGACATTTTTCATCAATGTTTTCATTTTGAACAAAAAAATGTTGTATGTAAATTGAGAAAAATGATATTTTGGACATATGACTTGCTTGATTGAGCAAAATTCTTTGTTGCAGGCTACCCTTCACGGATTCTGATTTTTTTGTAATTTGCTTTCATTTATAATAATCATGAATACTTTATATTTATCTCCACTTACATGGGTCAATTTACTTCAATTCTAGGAAGCACAATTGGGAGAAGACTTTGGGACACTTTCAACATTGTTATTACCTTAGATGTAATATTTCGACAACAAAGAAATGATCCACAACAAATCATCTTCCATATGATGTTGAAAAACATTAGAAATGTTGAACCTTATTTTCATGATTGGGAAACACTCATGAAACAAATAAATGCATGCTTCAGCCAGAGCGTAAGGGAATCCTTTGATTCAACAATCCACTTATATGCAACTAACAAATTTGTTCTTCTTCCTTACAAGCAAATGCTTATGTCTTTATCCAAGGCCATTGCAATTCTAGAAAATTAGTACGGATTCTTTTGGATAACGATTGCGTGCATTTCATTTTAAATTCACTAGGTTTTCATTTCAAGCGATTTACAAGCATTTCAGCAGAAATTTAGGACATTTTTTCAAACGGATCACAACCATTCCATTTTAAATTTACAAAAATTTCTTTTGAAATGGGTTACAAGCTTGCAAAGAATTTGAAATCTTCTTTTAGAATCGATTAAACGCATGTCATCAGAAATTTAATACATCTTCTTTTGGAACAAAGTACAACGATTTCATCAGAAATCTACTACATCTTGTTTTGGAAGAGTTTACAAACATTACTTCCGATCTTCTGGAGCAGATTATAAGTATTTTTTCTGAATAAACTGTGTGTATGTTTACAGATTGAAGGAGTTTATACCAAATCTTTCTATTCTCTGCATCTTCTTAATCTTGATTTTTCCATTTGTGAAAAAATCAATTCGCTTCAAACAGATATTCACATTATCTCCAGATCTGCATCTTCAGTTAAGCAAGGTTGAATCGTATTTGTGTTTTAAGGCCTGGGTGGATGCGGTCACAATGAAAATGGAGGGCAACTCTCTCTTTGGCTGATTTCTCGGGCAGAAGCCTGCTTTTTCTAGAGATTACGTTGTTTCAATATTCTATTTTTTCTCAAATCTTCGCAACAAAACAAAGATGGGAGCCATCAAAAATAAGATATGCGATTACGTTGTAAAAATATCCTCCAGGGAAAAAACAAATCATAATAAATAAACAAGAGGATGACGACGAAAAAATTGGCAGTTAAACAAAAAATTGTCTCTAGGTAGGCCTATCGGCCAATTAGTAATAAATGGAAAGCATCAACTACGTAATGTTATTTTTCTTAACGATTTTTTTTTGTGCCTACATGAAGGGTTTTTTGGCATGATTTTGTCATTGCTTCGCATATTTGAATTTCTCGACTAGAGTGCTCATCTTCTTCAATTTGTGGGGAGGTTCATATTTTTGTGTATCTTTCATGGAATCATAAGTGAGCCAAAACCTCTTGAATACATCTCAACAAAGTGTGGTACTTTGAAAGGTAGATCGCACATGTATCTAGCAAACTCAATCGAGCCTTGGCCATTTCTACAATCTCTGGTTTTACAAGTCTAATTTTCCTACAATGCAAAATATTGACAACAAACTGTCTCCTTTAAAAGTGTGGCATTGTCAAAATTACTCCAATTGAGGGTCAAAAATCATGTTGCGATTTGTTATCGAAGGCAACCAAGTATACAATTAAACAGGAAATTTCACATAATCATTATATGTTAACTTTGGACCAAACCATGCAAAAACCATGAAGTTGAAGCAAATAATGTCAACTATAATAGAAAGAAGAATCCATCAAACAATCTTCCTTTTTTTTGGTAGGGAGGGGGATGGCGGAGGGGATGAGAAAAGGGTGTTTTCTTTTCATTTGAGTAACTTTAACAACCTTGTCGCAGCACAATCTAACACACAACTCGAGGTGTATTGATGTGGCCTCATAAAGGATGCACCCCCTTAGCACAACGACTCTTGGCTTTGACAAAGGCATGTGGCCTCACATACCGAAAATAATATAGGAACAAGAAGGGGCCAATCATAATATTAATTTTTCCCTTGCTTTATTTAATTTCAACTTTAAAAATCTATCCAACTTGTAATAAAAAACACTTTTTTGTAAATTGAGATAAATAATCCCACTCCAAAATAAATAAAGAGCGCAATCATCTAAGTTGAATGAAAGTAAAGGTGCAAAAGAAATAGGAACACAATTTGGCAACGCTTCACCATGGGTTAACACTTATGTAATGAATAACCCGGCCAAATAGAAATCTAAGAGGTGATTGTAGGCACTCCATAAACTATCCCTCATCATGTGTACAAAACATGAGTTTCAGAAGTAGGTGTCATTGCTTTTATATAAATATATCACAAACCTAACATCCACACAAGATCGAACCATACAAGGTTTCATCACACATAACAATCAAAAGAGTAAGCATCATTTATATTTAATTGTTTATTAGCATTTTAGTAATCAAAGTATAATAACAAGGGTAACAAGAATATTTTTTTAAGCATGAAAAGCTTTACATTATTTCTAATTTATATTATTTTTTGAAGTCCTAAATAATTGTCTCGTAGATGTAAAATAGTTACTCTAGAGTGCAAGCCTGGAGATACCCAACACGGAGAGTCAACACGCTTGAGACCAGGATCGTGACCTGGGACGGCATAGATGCCCCTTACTTGTAGCTGCTTAGGCTGAAGGTGATCACTAGTTTAGTTGTACGCTTACTCATAATTGTAAATCCACTATATACTTCCTCCGAAATATGAGCAGAGATGCCGACAATCTATGTAATCTAGTGCCCAATGAGTGTGCACTACTCATCAAAAAAAAAAATAGTTAATTAAAGTAAATCAATATCCCAAACATAAGAGAAAAAAATCAGCTATTACCAAAAAAAAACAAAATCCAGCAGCTATTAAGGTAAACCATAAGGAAGAACAAGAAAACAAGTTCATCAAAATTTATAATATGCTAAATAGAAGCCAACTCTTTTCCCAATTAAACCCTTTCAAATTTAAACAAGATTGTGATCAAAGAATGAGGCCATCCTCTAGCAGTAGTCTTTGTTTTATAGCATGATTCAGAATCTGTTTCACATACAATATGCAACAAGTTGCAATCCCTTTTTTCTCCTTCACATTAATTCTCCAAACAATCTAATTAAAACTATCCCAGAATTATGGCACATGGCCAAGACTGAATTCAAGGAAAATTCTAAAACTGAATTCTGAATCCATGTGTGTGTATTTAAGCATAAGTTTGTACTCGCTTCATTATTATTTTTAAATCTTGAAATTCTATTGTATGAGCTACTTTTTTCAACAAAAAGAAATTACCTTTAAAAACAAAGAAGAAGAACTTTTATGGTCCACTAAGGCTACCATATCCTCAAACAAGATAAACAAAAATCAAAATAGATCTCATATCCTTCACCAAAACTTGGAGCCCACTACACTCCCACGATGATATAACAAAATTAATCCATGGAGGTTGCCTATAAATTCCTAAATTGGAAGTTGGATCAAATGTCTCATTGACATTTGGCATTTCCTTTCAATTTTGCTTGATTACATGCACTGAATGTTATAACATTTTTTTGTCAGTATTGTGGTTGTCAATATTTAAAAACTTCATTTCTTCATCTTGGCTATCGAGCAAACTAAACACCATCTAATCAAAAACCTCAATACCGCAAAAATAAAATTAAAAAAATAGCAAAGCCCTTTTTACCATATTTTCTCAAAATTTCAGTTTCTTTTAGTTGTGTAAAGACCAGTTGTCGGTGCCCTACAACTAATGGACAAGTTATCGAAGCTGCTTAACAGACCCCTCCATATTATTTACAGTGTAATAATTTATAGAGATCAAAAATAAAATTTACTGAAGACAAAATTGAGATTTTCTTTTCTGAATTCATAAAACATATAGAAAAGAGACATAAAGAAATTAATGCGGATAGAAAGAAGATAAGGACTGTCATAATTATTAAATGGTAAAGATTTTATCTGCGAAATAATGTTAAGCATAGTGTCAAAAGGTTCATAAGGAAATCATCCATATTTCTCTATATGCAACTATGAAAATGTCAGACATGCATTGTTTTGATGAGCCGGCACCAAATCTAATACTATAACATTTTCCTTTTCCTATTACAAATAAAAACACAAGTGACAAAATCAGTCCTTGAATGTGATACTCTCTGACCTGTAAGCAGAGGATTCGATGCCCAGAATGCTGCAAGAGAAACACACGTGCACAGCAACAAAGAAAACTGCAACCATAGACAAGAAAAAGTATCCCTTCCCACATTACAAGTCGTAAAGAGAAAAACCCACCCAACTCGATTGAAACGTACAGATTTCATTCAATGTAGCCCATTGCAAAAAAACAAAACCCTTGTTCGCATCACAAAAATAAAGCCATAAATTGCCCGGTCAGTCTGAGCCACTTCCATCCATGCTCAAAACCTGCCAAAACACGAAATCGGTGATTTTTATTCATCTAAACTTCTCAAAAAACCAAAAACCTCCACACCATCAAACATATCCAAACGACTAACAAGCAACAAAGTGTCTTCTTCAATCCCATGGCACCACAAGTTATGTCTTCTATAGAGTTCTTGTCGTTTTCCTGGCAGATGCAGCCTCGGGCCAAATCTACAGTGGCAACACGGCCTGCTAGCAAATCTACAGTGGCAGGTCTGTGACATTGTCTGGGGCGGCCCCTGCAAAACCATTAAAACCAATACCATGGCCTTTAAGCCCCCACACCATCTACAAAGCTCAATTCACAATAACGATGGCATCACATTGAAATGCACCTAACAAAAAACGATATGGGTTTGCCTGCATTTTGGCTTCAAATTAGATCGACGGCTCCTACTGCCACATACATTAATGACCATCCTAGATGGATCCCCATCATTGATTGCTCTAACGCATGGCAGTGCCAAGAACCTCCACTCTGGTTTGGCAAATGCCTTTCAGCATAATAACAAACACACCAACAACAAAAAAATTATGTTGTTAGAAGCAAGGCAAAGGAAGCACTAATAATACGACCAACCATTTTCTGACCCATTAAATAACAGATGTATAAAAACACAGATATGAACCTCTTGAAGTAAATACTTGCTCATTATCCAACATTGATTACACATTTTAATCTTTCAATACACTCTAGAATTCATGTTATTCTTACAACAAAAAAATTGTGTTTCAAGTCACATATTTTAGGCAAAGAAAGTACACTTGTCCCCCTTGTAACTGTTCTGTCAAGATTAAGGGCAAATTATTTTAGCTACTAATCATCTAGAAATACTACTCACTCCACAAACAATTGTGGATGTAGCGCATTGCACTCGTACCAATACATTTCGATACACAATACATAAAGAAGATGGCAATCTTGTTTGTAGTTTGCATAAAAGACAAGAAATAGCATAATCTCAACCTCAATATTAACAAACTAAATCTGAACATCTGCTATTTGTTTTTATGTTTCCTGTTGTTTCTCTTTACCTTGGCCAATTTGTGTGTTATCCGTTTGTTATTTGTTTCTCATTAAATCAAAAATCAACAAATTACCACTTTATAATCACAACCATCAAACTAACCACATTCTACATTCTTAGTGTCCAAACAGCACACCACATACAGAAATCATCTGAATCAATAATCAGTCACTCATGCTAACTAGTAAACGCAAGCTTACACTCACCTATAGGCACCATATGAATTTTTGCAGCAATGTCATTAGAATTTTACATGTCCAAGTCTCTTACTGACAGATTGAAGTTTCCTGTGCCATTTGAACAATAAATAATAATAATAATAGAAGTGATACAGTTAAAACAATTGATGTAATTCATTGATGCAGTAAGGTCATACAGAGCATTTCATCAACCTCTGCCATTGCATGTGAGCTTCAGCTAGAATGAAACTACTGCCAAACACAGATGGTTCAGAATAACAATGTTTACTTGATTCATGTCAATGTGTTAAAAAATTAAATCCATCATTTACACAACACCCATATTTTGTCCCAAGAGGGCATAAATTCACAAAATCTCATCCATCGATTCATTCTGTCAACTAATGAGCAGGTAACCCCTTTTATAAAGCTTCCATTTTAGTCCTCTGTAGAAAGTGCAATGCAGAGAATAAGAGTCCTCATTGATTCGATTCAGACTTACAGCTTGCAAAAAGATACATTACAACGTCAAAAAGACTTTTAACATAATATCCAAAGGGATGAAACAGCTTGCAAAATTCTTCGAATGATTAGATATAAGCAATTGATAAACTAAAATACCAGTGCATATGGTTACTAAATATTACAACATAATAGAGAGGGATTCAACTCCACATGATAAATAAGGGACACCTTCCATTTATGAGAAAGTGCAGTGATCCTGCCTTCTGATCAAGCATAGTCAGCAAAACCTATGCAAGCCGCTATAACTTCATAAATCCTTCACAATATTATTCTGCGGCAACAAAATCCTTTAAATGCACCCTATGTTCTTTATACAGGACTGAAGTCCACCCTCTCCCACAAAATGAACTCGAATTCCATTATCTCATACCGACGCTTGTCTTGAATGTTCATGCTGCAGAATGGACTGATATTTAAGAGGATTCAAAATTCATTCCTTAATCTGAAATTAAATTTCCTTGAATCTGCGAACCTTGTCAAAACCTGGATTCTTTAGCAAATCTTTTGCAGATGGTCTTTTCACTGGATTGTTATCCACCAAAGCCTGGAAATGAACTCAAATCAGAGTTAAATATACAAATATGTATGGAAAAGGGGAAGAGATGCAATGCACAATAAATAAATCTTGACAAACCACACCACCTGAAGCAGTTTTTGAAAATAAACTGAAAACCCAGGAAGGAGTGGAATCTTGATTTCTTTGCTCCTGTCTAATCCTCTACCAGAATCAGGAGTTTGCTTTCTCTTTACAAGTTCATAAAATGTGGCACCCAATGAGAACATGTCCGCCTTGTCAAGATGTTCATAATTACCATTCATGATCTCATGGGAATATACCGTGCATCACCTTCTTCAATCTGAAGAGTTCCATTAAGAAGTCTTGCACGACCAAAATCTCCAAGCTTGTAGGTACCACCACAGACATATATGTTCTCAGGCTTGAGATCTAGATGTACCACTCCACGGTCATGAATAAATTCTAGTGCCTGAGCAATCTGTAAGAATATTATAAGCATACTTCACATTTTTAAGGTTTCAAATCATCACTTTGAAGGGAAAATATTAGCCTTCTCTGTACCTGATACATTGCATCAAGAAAGTCCACATCTGACTTTAAAAGCCCTTTCTCAAGGGCATTTGCCAAACTATAGTCACATAGCTCCATTTGAATGTAAAGATTATCACTCTCAAACCAGGCTGAATGATATCCCACAATATTTTTCTGAGGGCCTGTAAGTAAGCATCAGATCATGTGTTTTAGACCACAGCATGCCTTTTCTCATGCACAAGGATTAGATGAATAAATATAGTTTATGTACCTAAGGCTGCTAGTACTTGAACTTCCAGGAGTGCCTCTTCCTGAAGTGCAATACAACAATCAACACACATTATCCAACACCTATATACAAAATCAAATTGTAAATAACACAGATTGGAGGAAAATAATACCGTTCACTCTCAAGTTGCAACTTTCGTGCTGAACATTTTACTGCATAGCAGCAGCCATCAAGCCTATTCAATGCTTTGTAAACACGACTGAAATTTCCTCGACCAACTTCCTGAGCGGAAAACACTATCAATCATAAGCCACGAAACACTTTTAACTTGTAGAACTGATACAAGACAGAATGTAAGAACAAGGTAACCTTAAGCTCATGAAAATCTGCATGGTACCGGGACAAACAGCTTCGATTATCAACAAGAACTCCACATGCTGCAAGAAGAAATGATTTAATTGTTGAAATTGTAAAAACATGGATGAGAAAGAATAGCAGGAGAAATTACAACATAAAACTAGAAAGTAGGAGAAATTCATACCTGGAGATCGACGACTACTCCTTTGAAGCCTTTCACTTAACTCTTCATTTTCAGGTACATAAGGATTTTTAAAGCAAGGTGGTGACATAGCACGGGCCCGTAGGGCCAGTGCTGATTTTGAGACATAATTTCTTCGACCATTTGCAGTTTCTTTTGGAGTTTTGAAATTGTCTGAACTAGATCCTTCCCTCAGTTTTGCTAATTGATCAAAGCAAGATTCAATGTTCTCGGATGTATTATTCAAAAGAACCCCTGAAGCAGTATAGGCATGTGAATAAGCAGATTGCAATGGACACCTAAAATATCCATTAATCAAATAATTAAATATTCATAAACTGCCTGTGAATAACGGTCGTGATCAGATAATGCAATTGCAAATACAGTAAAACTCGTACAGATATCGAGAGATATCAATCTCAAAGCCCTTATCTTGGATTTTTGCATACCATAATTATTAATAACATCATTACCTTCTTAGCCCTAATCTTGGATTTTTTGCATACCACAATTATTAATAACAGCATTACCTTCTTAGCATATTTCTCACTGGCTGTTGACAAATGGTGTCAATCTAGACACACCAAATGTGCACGGCTCGAAAAAATATTTCCAGCACCATATGCCCAAAGATAATATGATTTTTCGATTGACTTCTCCAAGGTAAAAAAACTTCAAAGTGATGAACAAATAAACAGCAAATTTAAGTTTGGAATTAAAAATGAACACACACACGGATAATACGGCCTACCAGCACCCTCAGCCCCAATCCCAACTGCCATTGTAGAACGCCTTTCAGTGTCATTCATGTTCTGCTTCTGTTACTGGAAACAGAAATACCAGCACAGTTGGGATTGCAAGGCTATATGCTCTTATACACCATAAGAAACAAATCCTCTATTCCTTAAAATATAAAGGTTATTATAAGGCAACACACTAATCATTCATCCAATGGAATTTAAACTTTCATACTGAGTAATTTAGAAGTTGTATAAACCCTAGTTTGACTGATCAAAACTATGTTTCCATCATTGTTAGCTTATAAAACAAAATGAATATTGCTTAAATAAAGACTATAAAGACGTTCACGACCTCCATAGTGAAATTGGCCACTGGACTAATCCAATAACACGTTGGGGTGAGCAAAATTGTAAAGAGGATGAACGCTATTTTTTTAACATGCCCTTCCCTTAATAATGTGAGAAGCAACTTCACCAAATTTTGCAACTCAACTAATCTCCATGAGCTTGTAGAATCCAAGTAATCAAAACAGCTTGAGGGTCTTTATTTCCACCATATTCAAATATAGAAATGATACCATAAAGAATATCTAGTCTCTGTCATATGTAAACAAATGGCCACTATCTTATTTCTCCCTCTCTCCTTTTTGTTCTAGACATTTCATACACTGGAGAAGGATCAGATGATCAATGAGGAAAGAAAATGATTGCTACATTGGCAAAAATTTCAAGGATGACACTTCATGAATGGATACTCTTGATGAATTGAAGGACATTGAATACAAGAAGACAGGGATTAACAACAAAAATTTCAAGGATGCCACTTCATGAATGGACACTCTTGATCAATTGAAGGACATGGAATACATGAAGGCGGGTATTTGCAACAATAATAGCAATTCCAATGTACTCAACACTGAAACTAAAGAGAAAGCATAATGTGTATTTGAATGATACACTTTGACAGGTCTTACCAACCAGTTTGATCTAAAAGGACATTAAAAGTCAACATCATCGATATGCTTTTCATATATTGTGTACAGGTACACATCAAAAATATTAAACCCATTTCTTTTATATAAGTTACAAAAGCATTCACATAAGCTTCTTGAAATTGTCATAAACTCAAAATAAAACCAGAATTCCTCGTCCCAAAAGAAATTGCAGTGCATCACAGCAAAACGGCTGATCAAGAAATCGTAGACAACCTCATTGCAAAAGGTATAATTATATAGACAAAAGTGGTTGATAAATACTCCCAATCCAACAAGTAAGATTCAGAAATACCATCATTAAATGCAAAGTGATCAATTTCCAAAGTGAAAAATGTTCTGCAATCATAGTGTTGACTTTTCTGATTGCTACCAAAACAAGGGTTCCATGATGACTATTGCCAAATTATAGGAGAAGTCAATCCTATTCGAGTGACTTCAATGTGGTGGCATAGACAGTAAGATAGCATAGTCCTTATTAACAGCAACTGCCAGAGTATAGGTACGGGAGAGGATACAATTTAATGTGAAGTTGAGACATTAATAATTATACCATGACTTACAAATTAACAGAATTCAGCAGCTGCCAGGCAGTAAACTTGTGAAAAAAATTAAATAAACTAAAGCCAAATACATATAGATATTAAAGCTATGAGATTTGAGAATTCACAAATTGATAGATGCCGAAAAATTGGCATTTAATCGAAGTTTAAAATTACATTTGGAGCCAAATATCAACACTAGTTTATGCCACAAGTGATTTCATCCTCATCCTTTAGTTCGCAACAGCGCGTGAAAAAAATTTGCTATGTAGTGTCTTTTAGAAACCAAGTCCCACAAGAGCCACCAAACTCATATCTACTTCAACTTGGCATTTGTGGCCACCATCATTTCATCCAAGCAGGGCAAAGAAGCAACAAAATGTTGGATAAGATACATGAAACTTTAGGGCACTCAACAACTTCATATGAAAAAGAATACCACATCGATTAGGACCATGATAACCACAAGGAAATTGCATTCATAAATACTTAAGAGGATCTGATGACAAATTTCAGCCTAAGGTTCCTTTTTGTGTTTGTTAGTAATTTTATAATCAACTTTGAGTTGGTGACGGCGACAACTATGGTTTTGTGCTGCCACCGGCTCTGTCTAGACAGTGTTCAATTTGTTTTCCAGTGTATGGACATTATATGTGTATAGCTTCGTAGAAAAGTTCAAAATGTATGTATACGGCTAATCAAAATAATGTTTTCAAACTTATGTAAAGAAAAATTGAAATTTGTACAGGTTCCTCTCAATAAAGATCATTTTTTTGAATAATTAAATAATTAGAAACTTATTATTTTTTCCCAAACAGAAAAAGGGTGATATTCTTTTTCAATTTATATAATCCAGGTAAGTGTGCCTCAATTACTCCAAAGGCTCAAGATTCCATATTTTGATTTATCAATATTTATGTATTTCTTGTTAGTGATAAATTTTACCTTCATAGGACAAAAACGGACGAGTTTGTTAACAGACTTGTTAAGGCTTCCAACTATTAAATAAACAAATTGATGAATTTAATCCATAAAAAAATAATGTTTTGTTCAGCAATACATCTACCTACTAGTACAAATATCTTAAATACATCTATTTGAAAAATGCCAATATATATCAATGTCAAATACATATCACATTGATTAATCATATCCCACTTGCTGGTGACAAAAAAATCTTTCAGGAAAAAAAGGGCCTCAAACTCTACCGTATGGTCAAAATATTACTATTTTTCAATTGACTTCTTAAAATTTATAAAAAAGTGATGATCAAATGGAAGTCAAATGTAATGTAGTGAATAGAAGTTGAAAGGGTGACACCATTAGATCCCTCCTCTTGCTGCCATTGTAGCAAGATATTATTAATTTTTGATCAATTTCTCAAAGTTTTAAGAAAATTACATTTAAAAAAAAAGGTGATGGTCAAATAGACGTCAAATTTAATGTAGAGGATAATGGTTGACACAATCACACCATTAGATCCCCCCCCAGCTGCCATTATAGAATGTCTGTCAGCATAATAAAAAGATTTGACAATGTCTCCCTTTTTAATCAACATCCCATTCTAAGTTGCACAGTTACAGACTAAGTTACAAGGTTTGAGTCCGTGTTTATGTTCGACGGGTTTAAAGTTCGGGTCAAGTTCGCCAAGGGATAAAGTTCGAGAAAAAATGCATAAATATGTCAGAGGGACAAAGTGGAGAGAGCTTTTTGTCCGCTACTTTCAGTCGGTATATGTATATATACACACATTTGTAAAATAATGCAAAATTGTGTCAAAATTTTCCCGTGCAAAAATAATGGATAAAGTTTAAGTTCATGTTTGATGAGAATAAAGTTCAGCAAAATTCGAACTTTTTCAATAAAATTCAGAGAAACTTGTGACACCAGTTACAAACATAGAAACGGGAATGTCTCTGTTATGGTACAGTCAAAGAGAAAAGTTTATTAAACTTTCCAGAAACCAAGCCCAAACTCAATGTCTCTTCTCTATAATGGGTCATTAAGTACAAGCATGCTTAAGATTGTAGTCCTAGAATAAACCATTTTTCAAGAAATCACTCAGCTTATCTACACAAGAAAAAGTCTACGCATTTGTTACGAAAACCAACCATCAAGCAAAATGCAAGTTTGAATACAAATGTCGGGAAAACTGTAAACACTTTTGATATCACTTCCTTTAAAAATAGTTGAATATACTCATCGATAGTTGTCTTTATATTGTATTCACAAGAATACAGAGCAGTCATTTATAAGGATACTAAACAAATTACAATTCAATTGTTTTGCCTACAAATGTCTCATTGTTATGACTCTATCTCATGTGTGCATGATATGATATTAAGGGTACTCTTTAGATGTATTGATTTATCTTCAGATCACTTCCTTTAACAATAATTGGGTATTTTGATGAAAAGAGATCTTATATTATATTAATTCAATAAGATACAAGATAGCTTTCAGCAAAAAGCGGGCAGTATGAGAGCACGCCCCAAAACCACAAACAAACTAGGCCGAGCCTAGGAAAACGACAAACACACTAGGCAACGCCTAGAAACCATCAAAACACAAAACTAAGCAGCAGTAGCAAACATCCCCGAAGCAGGAGGATCGTGGTCGTCAGGCCAGCCCAAACCAGGAGGTCCTTGCCAACATCTGGAATGTCCCAACCAGTGGGGTTCTCCTCTTCATTGTCTGCCGCCACCCGAGTAGGGGAGATGGCGAGAGGGAGGTGGGGAAACTTGTCGGAAGGCGGCGAGGGCACTGGGGCAGATTCTTGAAAGCTTGCACTTTTCATTCACAATTTTTTTGGTAGTGTATTTACACTTGGCTTCTTGAAAACAGTCATGTTTAGGGATTTAATCGGTGTTACTCGTGGATGCGCCCCCACCAAGAAACAAGCGTCCGGGATGTCCTAGGGACAGCGGGATGGGGAGAAAACATCCCTTGTGTTTCTGGTTTTGAGGTTTACAAGAGATGTCTCTGAACGTCCCAGAAAATCAGGGATCATTTCAAGGATGTCCCCTTATGTTTTGCATAAATTGGGGACCACGTCGTCCCCGGATGGTCGAGGGACATCGTGGGGACATCACGACGTGTCCGACATCTTTTTGTCTTCTTTTTCATTGTTTTTCTTTTAAAATAAATTATTTTAAACAAAATTAAAGTAAAGATTAAAAACATAAACAAACAACCCTGACCCTAAAAGTGATACTCTTATAAAATGAACTCATGCTATCATTTTAAATCAAACTTCAGAAAAGAGAAGGGAAAAAGTGCATACTACATATTGCTCTCTACAGTCATTTTGATTTTTTAAATACAAAGTGGGTATGGTCAAAATACAAAAATATTTAGGGTTTGGCCATAGCATTACTTGTTAGGGCTGTTAGGGTTTAAACAAGTCAGGGTTTTGATTTTTTGAAATACAAAAGTGGGTATGGTCAAAATACAAATAATATTTAGGGTTTGGCCATAGCATTACTTGTTAGGGCTGTTAGGGTTTAAATTTGATAGTTTATGTATTTTTGCAAAAATAAAACGGTATACAAGTTAGGTTTTGATATTTTTTTGAAAAATACAGTGGTTAGGTTAAAAATGTTATATTATGTTTATTATATTTTTATTTCAAATTGCATTGGTTGTTTTTCACTTTTTTACGTTTTTTAATCAAAATGCATTGGTTTTTTTCATATATAATTGTTTTTTAATCATTGCAGCCCCAACAATCAAAATGAGTTCTTCTAATTATGAATCAAAAAAGGAAATGATTGAGATGGGTGGTAGGGGTGACCTTGGTGGGGAGTGCATGGGCCAAGGAGAGAGGTAAGATGCAACGGCAACATAAATTGGTAGTTCAGTTACGAGAGCTGAAAAGACCAATCACCCCTCTCAAATGTTGGCTGAATTTTCCTGGGAATCATTTGATAAAAGGAAAGCTATTACAACAGTTTGCTCACATAGTTGCAAACCCCAAAAGTGAAGGGGAGTAAACTAAAAGTACAATATGTGTTCAAATACTTGACATGGCAACATCACTAGGACCAATGCGCACTTGTTACTCATTATAAGAAAGGAGGTTGGTATTTGTAAGGCTATTTCACATCAAAGAGCAAATATGGTAAGGCTTTATAATGGACATCCCACAAACAATATTCCAAAAATTTATGGTACTAAGACCGACACTACCACCACTTGAAGCTATCGTGGGACTTCTACGAGAACTTTCTCCCATGTTGCACTAGGTTCTAGTTTTGGGGTGGTTGAAATAGAGGGCAAAGGGAAGAGAAAGACCGTTGTGAGGAGAAGGCCAATCATGCTATAGGAAAAAAATCTATGTTGTTAGAAACCCATTTAATGTTGCCCTTCTCTTTATACAAGGAGGTTATGACTAAGTTAGCAAAAACAAATTCAAGTTATGTGCCCCTTAGAGACACCAAATTGAGGACAACAATCTCGGTAGAAACTATTCCAAAGCTAATTTACTAATGGAGGAGATGAAGACCACATGGATGTAGCATTATCATGGATGGGTGGATGGATATTAGACACCACCCACTCATCAAAATCATTGTCTCTTGCAAAATTGGAACATACTTCTTGAGGGTAGTAGATTGTTCTAAGAAGCATTAAGATGCAAATTTTCAAAATCACATTTTGAAGGAAGCCATTGAGGTTGGCCCTACAAATTTTGTATAATTAATTACAAATGCAGTTTATGTATGCAAATTAACAAGCAAGCTAGTGGAGGGTACCTACAATCATATTTATTGGACCCCGTGTTGCATGCATGCTATGAACAATGCACTGAAAGACATTGGAATATTAACTATGTTAAAAAGATTGTAGCCAAGGCTATGGAGGTGCAGAAGTTCATTTGCAATCACCAAATATCGTCAAGCACTCATTTGAAGTTTTTCAAAGAAGGAATTCTTCAAGCCAATTGACATCCGCTTTGCATCCCACTTTGTTTTGTTAGATAGGATGCTTAAGTCACAAGAGCCCCTAGAACTTATGATCATGACACAAGATTGGACTCGATGGCTAAAGTCCAACACTAGACAAGGGAAGAGGATGAAGGAAGTGGTGGTCAAAGACACATTTTGGGCCGATGTGAAATACATCACATCAATGATATCTATAATTTTTAGCATCATCAAACATGGGGATTCTCATAGCCCCATCTTGG